>CM073558.1:0-600000 GCA_037074615.1 Leucaena leucocephala
ACGCGCTATCTCAGAGTCCTATCTTTATATCTTTCACAATGCAATGTTGATTAGTAAAAGAAATTTTTACAGGATTATCATTGATCAATCTATTCACACTCATCAAGTTCTTAGTAGTAGATGGTACATAAAGAACATCTTTAAGAAAAAGTTCAGTTTGACTGCAAGGAATAGTAGCAGATCCAATACCCAAAATTTGACTGCGTTCACTAATGCAAGTAGTGAGGTGTGACTTACCAACTGGAGTTACATGATCAAGATTTTTTTGAGTGAGGTGTGACATGATAATTTTCCCTACTATCCATATACCAAGCTGGATTCGAGACAGTAAGAGGATTAGCATAGTGAGCTTGAGGTGAATGACGAGAAAAATTGTTAGAAAAAATGAGAATAATCATGATGATATGAATAACCATAATCATTTTGACGAGTGTAGCACGTGGCTACAATATGCCCAGGACGTTGATAGTAATGACAAAAAGGACGACGACCACCACTGCCACCACGTTCACCACCACGACGGCCTCGTGATCGACCACCTTTCGAGCCTCTTGAACCTTGCCAATTTCCACGGCCATTCCCTGTGTCATAACGATGACCTAACTCAGAGCGAGAGTTATCACCTCTCTAAGCAACATTTACCGAAGGTTGAATGTTAAGAGTTAAAAATTGATTCAATTGTACGAGACGACTTTCGAACATAAGAAGATCCGACTGAGCTTCAATCCAAGAAAGGTCTAACTTATCTATTAACTTAACCACTATTGCATTATAGTCCGCATCAAGACTATTAAGGGTATATAAAGTAAGATTATCATTCACAACAAGGGAACCAGCCAATGCTAACTTATCAGTTATATTTTTCATTTTAGCAAGATATTCCTCCATTTTCATAGAGTTCTTTCGAGTGTTGTGCAACTCATTCTTTACAACCATTACTCTGGCTTTGGTGAACGCACAAGTGAGAGCACGAGCACTATTCTAGAGATCTTTAGCAATGCGACAGTGGAGTAACTAATCTCCAACTTCTTGAGTCATTGTGTTTCAGAGCCATCCAACCAGTATTCTATCAACAGAAAACCATTCTGTGTAGTCAGGATTTGGTTTTGGTCCTGCAGCATCAGGAACCAGATGAGGAGGAGCGCTGACAATGCCATTAATATGCTCCTCAAAATGATTTCCTTCAATCAGAGGAAAAATGATTGACTCCCATACTAAATAGTTAGAGTGATCCAGCTTGATCGCAACTATTTGGCTTAAAGAGCGAAACAATGGATAGGATAGGATTTTGTAGCTAAAGGTGATAAAGAACCAGATTTAGCGGTAGATGAGAAAGACATGGTGGTGGCGGCTGGCTTTGGTACCAAGATAGACAGAATAGGTTTTGCAGATAATATTTATGTAACCCGTAACAATGATTGGGCTTATTCATTCCTTTATATATTGTGAGCTACAAGACAAAAGAGTATTTACAATTGCTAAAGAATAGTGAGAGAGAGAGACATGTATACATGAGTCATAAGGCTATACAAAATAATATACTGAACATAATAAATATATTTATGCTCTAACACAACCATTGTGGCTTGGTTGAGGAAGGAAAAAGATAGTTCCAAGAAATAGAAGAATTCAGCCTTAATCCACAAATTGAGCACTATGGCTGTATGGTTGATCTTTTAGGAAGGGCTGGATGCTTGGATGAGGCTGAGAAAATTATTGAGAGCATGCCTTACAATGCTAATGGGATAATACCAAGTTCTTTTCTATTTGCATGCGGGTACTACAAAGAGAGCACTCAAGGCTGTGAAAAGGGATCAGATGAGTGGCGGAGACTATGGGATGTTGAGAAATATATATGCAACAGAGCAAAGGTGGATTGATATGGAAGATGTTAAATGCATGATGAAGAATAGTCGATCAAATAAAGAGGTGGGTTGCAGTGTTATTGGAGTTGACTCTGGCTTTGCGGAATTTGTGGGTGGTGATGCTTGCATCCTCATCAAGAAATTATTCACTTAACCTTGGGCCAGTTATGGAAGCACATGAAGGTAGATACGATCTATTAATCCAGTAAAAAGCAGAGATAGATGAACAGAAAGAAGAGAAATGAGAATTAGAGAATGTACAAAAGCGTATACTTAATTTTACCATATCCTGTTCAAAATTATCACCCGGAATGCAAACAAAAAAGTTTTCTAACTTGAACAGGTTTTTTCTAATCAATCCTGCGACGCATGCTGCTCTTCCTCTTTAGCTCGTGGAGAATGCCTAACTTCTCATGCATTTCTGACTCCTGATATCAGGAAATGGTTACTTTGACATGTTTGAAAAGGCTCCGAGGTAATGCATTCTCGCTATTCTCGCTATTCTCGCTACTGCAAGCCGATTTATTTCTATTCACAAATAAATCGGCTTGCAGTAGAATTACAGTGTATATTGATATTGATGATTACTTCAATGACTTCCCGCAGAGCTCATTCTTAGGATCTTGTAACCGCAGAACTTACCAAGAAGCATCTGTAGGGTTTAATGCTGCAAGTGCTCTATGTCGAGAATAGCGAGAATGCATTACCCATGAACCAATCCTAATGAGATTGTTTTGGGCTCCGTAATTAATCATTTAATACAACTTTTACTTTTGCTTTTCTTTTTTTTTATTTTAATTTTTTTTTTGGAAAATTAATTTTTTTTTAAAGGAAAATGATGTAGCCAACAGTTAGGAGTGGACAACATACCCAATGCTGTATTTGGTTTAGCTTGGTCGAATTGAGTCGGGCCTACCCAGAATAAAAAAAAACAAATCCAAACTGAACCAAAAACCATTAATTCAAACAATCAATATTTGCCAATTTTTTTTAGAAAAATATATATATTTGCCAATTCTTTCAATTTTCAAAATATATATTATAGTTTTTACAGTAAATCAAGAAAATTGGCAAAATAGTGGATTGACTTCCGTTATAAGATGTACTCAAACTGGAATCTTTGTACTGAAGAGTGAGTTGGTATGGAGATGGCAAGGAGGTTAAAGTATGGAAGGACAGATGGATATGGGAAATGGATTTTCTGGGTAATGAAGATAACCCTCCCTTGGAGCATGAGTTTTTTGGTTGAGAAGTTGAAGAATATGTTTAATGAGGAGATTCAGAGAAAACTGATGCATATTCTTCTCTCGTTCAGGAAGGAAGGATGAGTTATGCTGGCTGGGGAACAGAAGCGGGGAGTATATAGTGAAAGCTGGCTATACACTGATTAAGAACAAGAAGGTGTCTCCTCCGGGTTCCGGACCTGAATCCTCTTATATGATTCCGCAGGGATTGTGTCAAGGGATCTGGAACCTAAAAGTTCCACCAAAGGTTCAACATTTTGTTTGGAGAGCTGTTTGTGGGAGTTTGGCTACTAAGGAGAGACCGTTTAGAAGGAAATGTGCTATAAATTCATTATGTTCTATTTGTGGAAAATGTGATGAAACAATAGAACATTGTCTCTTACTCTGAGAATGGGGTTAAGAAGGTGTGGTATCGATCTCCCGTAGGTATCATGATAAGGGAGAAGGATGTCCCAAGGTTTGAGGAGTGGTTGTGGATGTTGATGGGTCAGAAGAAGGGTACATATGAATGAATATGTTGGAATATCTGGAAGTGTAGATGTTTAGTATTTCAAAATGTTATTTCTCTGGTGGCTGAAGTTAGGGAAGTTAGGGGGTGGTTGAAGGAGAAGGGGATGAGTGTAGGCTGACAATTAACAGGACCTGGAATAATTAAGGTGAATTTTGATAGTTTATTTCTAAATAAGTCTGATAAAACTGTGTTATGAATTAGACTCCTTTTTATAGTGATTATTGAGGACAAGGCTTGTCTCCTAGGGAAGGGTATTGTTAGAATTAAACTCCTTTTCAGAGTAGTTATTTAATTATTTACAATTTTTTATGAGTTAGTTATTTTTAATTATAGGAAGTTGTTGTCAATTATTATCTCTTTTTTTATCAATCTATTTAAGTTGTTTATATATCAATAATCAGAATCAATGAATGAATTCTTTAAGTTGCTTATCTCGTATCCATCTGGACAAACTGGAATCTTTGCAATGACTCGTTGAATATATTCCTCGCTTCATGCATGTTCCAAAGCAGGGAATCGATGCGACTTTAGAATCAGGAAAAGTAGATAATATTATTTGAAGCGTGAAAAAGCATTCCTTGCTTTCAGGTTTCAACCAACAGAGATGCCCATGTTTTCTGGTTATACTTGTCCCTTTTATTTATCTAACCTAATATATATGTGAAGTTGATTGATGATAGGCATCGTGCTTCAGAACTTGCAAAACTCAAAACATCATAATATTATGGGATCCGTCGCGAGTCTCATGAGTGGGAAAGGTTCTCTAGTGCCAGCTAATTAAAATCTCTCTTATTTTGCTTTCATGCTTAATCGCTTCCTGATTTAATTTTGAAAATCTGTACGTGCAGTAACACTAACCCAGGGGAAGAACCTTCTACACGATAAAGTCTACAATCAATTCATTAGAGGCAAAGAAATCAACAACTTTGATGACTTCCACATTGCCTTTCTTCAAATCATCAGGTAAGCTCCCCCTTTGAATTTTACCATCTCAACCACACAAATATTTTCTCAAATAAAAATTTATTTTGAATTTTAATTTACTTTATTTTCTTTTGGCTGAATGTTCTTTATCAATCTAAATACATATTCCCAATTACAAAGTTTCATAGAGAGTATTTTGATACAAAAATAAAATAATATTAATATATAAAATAACTTTTTGTTTTTAAAAAGTTCATATATTTTGAAACAATTATATAATTCAATTTCATTACTTTAACTTGTAAATTTTATGCAGCACTATCAACGCTGTCGTCCCGGGCAGGCATTATGATGTCCCACCACTCTCTGAAATTGAGGTCAGTTTAAGATTTGCTATGCTTCAAAAAGTTTTAAATTTTTAAAAATTTAGTTCGTTAAGTTTTCTGATTCCATAAAATATTTTGATATTTTGATATTTTTAGTAAAGAATTTTACCCTCTCTCTTTTTCTTTTCTTTTTTTTCTTTTTTGTTCTTACATGATCTAATTTTGCCTTATCATTAGATTTTTCACCTAAAATCCATACTTCTCAACATCCACACATATTTGTTGTTCAAAGTTAGTAGAAAAATAAGCTTTTGGGATAAATTTTTTTTATTGATGGTAACATGGTAATAAAAACAAAATTTCATTTCAAGGAAAGGTTGCATATAAAGTATATTTTAATTTTAACAGACCTTATACAAAAAATGGCAAGATGCAGCAACAGAGGGAAAGGAAGACGTGTTGAAGAAGTTCATAATGGAAAAGGTGAGCATGAGGAGTGTAGACAGGTCCATGATTCTGGCAGGACTGGCAGCTCCACCGGCGGCCATGGTGGCAAAGAGAGCTGGAGAGTCCCTGCCTCAACTTAAAATCATCAAAGCAGTGCCTGACCTTCTCTTTGTCCCTTCTGCTACTCTCATGGCTCTTGCGGGATGCAAGCTCTCCACTACTTTGAAGCGTCTTTCCTAAGTCAATCAACCAAACTATGTTATGTCCCAAGTTTCAATTTCATTTGTCTATGTATATTCCAAATAAGCATGGATCGGATTGTTAGTAATCATCTGATGAAATTCTTCTATTTAAACATTACCTGCCACAAGTTGCAGTTGCAGCGTAATTGAAAATATTGACAGACAAATGAGAATAACCAGGAGCTAAATACATTGTAAACTAAAGCTAAAGCACTAGGAACCTTGTCATTGCAAGGGTTTCAAGTGTCAGACAGTGCCCAAAATGCAAGGTAAAGATCTTCACGAATATTCACAAGTAAAAGAGGGAAAAGTATATATCACCACACTTTCATCTTTCCACAGAACCTCGTGCTCAGGCTCATCAGTAGGCCTTTGTAGTATTGATGATTAGAGTGGACGTAGAGGGGGTCTTCGTTGCCTTTGAAGCTGCACTAATAGGCACTAAGAGGTCAGAGCTTACCTTTGAAGTTATCACTAGAAACCTTAATGCCCACTTCGCCTAATTATGTGTGTTTGGAAACACACAAAACCTAGGTTTTAAAAAAAAATTAAAACAAACAGCTATATTTGTTCAAACGGATTTTTAGACTAAACTATGGTTTAAAATCAAGGTTTCAGATAAACTGGTTAGAGTAGCTTATGGAATAGTAAAAGAGCTTATGAACTAACCAATTACTATATTACCCCTACTTTTTCTTACACTCTCTCTCCTCTCTCCTACTTTTTCTTACACACTCTCATTTCTTTTCTTACACCCTTTCTCCTCTCTCCTCTTATATCTTATCCCTCCCCATTTAATACTCATACCCTTTTTTGTAATTTACTAATAATAAAAGTACTTATGGAAATAATTATCTAAATACTTATTTATTCAAAACTACTTTTCTTTCATAAGTTCTTCTCCAAAAGCCCTTTTTTATAAGCTGCCTAAAAACCCTTTTTTTTCATAAACCCGTTTCTAAAATCTTATCCAAACGGGCCCTATAATAGAGAAGTCGGGGAAGCAGCTTATAAAAGGGAACTAGGGAAGGAAATGACAGCTTTCACAACATTGTTTTAAGAGGTAAAGATATAGCCTCAACTAATAATTGCAACGGCCTCGGGGCAAAAGCAAAATAATCACAGCATTTGAAATCTCCTCCAAATATACAAGGTAAACAATAATTTTATTGACATCCATTGAATAAGATGCCATAAGCTTCCTTCAAAAAAATAGTGTACTTCCCATATTCACATCATATACAAATAAACTCCAATATTGATGTGAGAGCAAGAAAACACAATATTAACTAGCATTTACATAAGATGATAATAGAAAGAAGATGGAAATATGTCTCCCAAAAATACTGTTCTGCTAAAATTTAGCTGTGAACAGGTGTACCTAGAACCTCCCCTTTCAGCGCAATTTCCGCCTTCTCCTCCGACGGTTCCTCAAAAGATTTGACTTCAAAGTAGAACATGCTTGAACGGCAGGCTGCAAATTTGTTGCAGCAATCTCAGTAGCCAAGTCTGGTTCTGAAACATGAACCGGGGAAATGGATTTCCGCTCTTCAACTGACTCATCAGTTGTTTTCACAAGCTCATTTCTAACATTTTCATAAGTTTGCAGCTCTTCCTTAGCTACCTGGTTATGAATTAGAACTCCATCCTTGGTCTGTAGATAATCATAGGAGGACTATATTAGAATGAAGCTTCAATTATGAACAAGGAAATACTTCAACAGCACTATGATTACGATACACAACCCGATTAGTTTGCTGATGGAAACATTACAATTGTTGTCACTGAATAAACAATTTCAAATCATATCTGTATCAGAAAAGAAAGGCCACCCATAAACACATTTAGCATAACAAGTGTGTGAACAGGAATCCTATCCTAGACAGGAAAAGTGAATATGGATTAAAAAAACAAAGCAGAAAGAGCTTCAAAAAAGCATGAGTATAAGGAATAATATCCTTATTAAGGAACTCTGAAATCCATCGACCAGATATGTACTGTCCATGGCAACTAGGTACTCCAAAATCCCAATCATTCATTTCCAGACACATCAAGAGGTTTTACCAAAAATATAATCTCCCTCCCGGTACTTGTAAATAAGGGCTAATGGAGTGCAAAATATATCATTGTTTGGGAGTATGCTTAAAGGAGGAAAGAAGAATGGAGGATGTTCCATTAATTATCCAAAATCTTCAAAGGAGAAGCGGAAATACATATAAGCATCTATCACACACCCCTGCCCATTCTTTTCTTTGAACTTTTGCTCCAATCCTTCCAATCCAAACTCTCACACGCGTGTGTATGGGTTAAGGAATCAGGTCAGAAACGGAAATCACCTTAAACCATAAACCCTACATGAGTTAGATGCAAGAGGCCAGAATAACAAGCTGAATAAGAGTGCTCAAGTATCTCAATCATAGTGAATAACTTTCATTCATGAAGGATGACATTTACATAAAATCGTATAAATGGCACTAACAAAAGCAAAATGCATGAAGTACAAAACTTGTTCCTAGTGTTTACAAAGTGTGACGCTACCCAAAATGCTAGGTAAAAATCATCAAGAATACTTACAAGTACAAGATGGGGAAAAATTGATATCAACTTCGTAGTATATACTTACATCTTCCCACAGAACCTCATGCTGAAGCTTACTGGTGGTCTCAATAAGAGGAGACATCTCTACACAACTTGATCCTTCATTTCCAGGAATTAGCAAATATCCCATATTAAATTCAGTTTTAAAAGATCTAACAGGAAATGCGTTTTTGCCTCTAGCACTTGCTGGAGAAGTAGGATATCTTTCAAAATGATTCAGTCCGTGAGATGGCTCATGCATACTCAACTTATTGACAGAAGTGAACTTCCCTGGATTTTCACTAATGACCATGTCAATCCGAGTTCTCAATCTGTGAACTTGTTCATGCACTGCTTCAATCTTTAGAATAATGTCCTTCAAGGATTTATCACTAGCTTTAGATTCAAGAGATGACAAATTATCATTCCACCTGAACTCCTCAGTATTAACAGCATTACCTTAATGAAAAAGGATGTAGTTTTAGATGTATACAAATAACATTGTAGGGTTTGAAACTCATGGAAACATATGATGAAAAAATGCTATCAATCTTCTTAGAAAATACATAATGTTGAAGAGTGAAACTTGTGTATCAAATACATTGAACTTTTTTGGTTCCACAATCTTAAATTTAGGTAAAATTATTGAACAGGCCAAAAAATGACCACATATTTACAAGTGCAAACTTACCTGTAGCAACAACAGGTGAATCTTCCAAATGAGCAAGATCAGCAGAGTTTTTATTTTCTGGGAAACAAGACAAATCAAATCATAAGATCGCCGAAGTAATATACATTAGAATCCAATAAAGAAAGCTCATACCATAATAGGAGAATAAGCTATGATTAGACATATATGATGCCACATCACATTCTGCTTCAACTCTCTTCCGTTTTTTCCTCTTCATCACTTTATTCCTACTAATTGAACCAGTTAAAGGTACTGACTTGGTACCAAAACCATCCAATGTAATATTTGCAAATTCTTGCTGCTTTCTATGGTCATATGTTTCAAGCTCTTTATCATATTTGAGTGCTTGAGGCTGAAGTTGCTTCAGCTGCAATTCTATCCTCTTACAACGCCACATCAGAGGATGTATAAACTTCCTCCAATGATTAGTCAGTTTTTTCTTCCTGCACAGTCAATAGGGTAAAACTTATTAGTAATTGGTCTTCTAATCAAACCCCAACAACCAGGACAACAAATATAATTTGTCTTTGTACAGTCTACACAAAAAAGAATGTGACAATATGTTCAATATCGTTTGTTTCTTTTTCCCAGCTTTGTGATCTTACTTCACATGGAGAAGAACAAGAATCACAAGACATGAAGTAGATGCATGAAGCAATAAAACTTAAATTATACCTTATTCGAAATGGTTCAAAACAATCATCATGCATTGGTGAGGATGCATTCCCATAATGTATTTGTGATTGGACTTCAATATCACTGAATGCTGAACAGTTCTCATTCTCTGTGCCAGACAACGTATCACCAAAAGAACTAGAATACTCTGTGACATCCTCACAAGCAACTTCAACAACCAATGTCTTCCCAGAATTCGAGCAACCAGTTATGTTCACTTCCACATCCTCATTTCCATTAGACAGAGGAGTTCTTTCAAGCGGCAATGCTTCAGTGGCACAAGCATTACACTTACTTATTGCAGGTTGAAAATCTTCATGTTCCGAAAACGGAGGGGCAGGAACAATCTCTTTGCCAAAGTGAACTTCTGGGGCAGATTCCCTCTTCCCCTTCTGATCCACATCAGGACCCATTTTGCAGATAATGCAACTGGCTGTCCAGAGATCATGCAATGATCATGATGCATATTAAACATGAAAAAGCTAAACTCACTTAAAAATCAAGATATGCCACAAGATGGGAGAAGGAAAAAGATGGGTTGAGAGAATTGGATCCTAAGAAGTGGGGGCACAATATAAGGTGTGTCATAACCTTATAACCAACAAACTGTGGAATATAATAAACACAGGCACTATAAAATATATTAAATCATGAGCACCATAAACACCAAAGCACCATATTCAGCTGGGATTGCAACTCAAATAACAGTAAAATCTGTGTTCATGAAAAGTTTATAAAGGAAAGAGCCAGAATAAATTGTTCCAAAAGCACTTTTTCTTTGTATAATTCTAGTTTTCCCCAACAGTAGTCCCTATATAATGGGTCATTCAATTCAAGTCCTTTTACTTTTAGCTCACACATATGAGATCATAAGCATTAACCATGTGGTGTGCCTTGATCATTTTTCTTTCCATTTAAGAAAGTGGATGCAATCCAAGGAACAATTCCAAAAGCTACCAACCCGTTTTTCAAAATACTCTTTTATGAAATCCTTAATGGATCTCATAGGAAAACGGCGTTGTAAGTTTCAACAGCTTATTAAAATTTAAAAGCAGCATGAACCAGAGCCAATAAATTCCAAACGTTTAACAGCAACGTTCTGGTTCAAGGTCCAAAATCTAGTGCAACATCGATTAAAATACTTCTGAACTTTTGTTTTTGATCGGAACCGAAACGAAGGAGCGTTCGTGACACGATAAAGTCAAATTTCCAGCAAAAAAGACAACATGCGCCTTGTGTTCAAAAGAAACGAACGAAAATATGTAACATCTCCTCACGTAATGGCATGACTCACAAGTGCGATGTTCATAGGAATAGTTTAAATGAATACCCAAATATCAGTTATGACTCAAATCGGTTTCCAAATTCCATCAAAAGCATTAACTTCTTTCTTATGTGCAACAGAAATTAGAGAAAAAAATCGTATTATTTTTCTTACCCATATTATAAAACCTCATAAAATTGAAGAATTGGAGAAACAATTCGGAACCTAAGATCAAAAAAAATTGAAGACAAATACGAATTTCGCAACTAAGCACCCTTGAGAGAACACAAGAAGCAGCGAATAGAACAAACCTCAGCAAGAAGGAAGCGAAATTTTCAGCAGCTTCTCCCTGCGAGGCCTCGTCCCAAAGAAGGAAGAAGAGATGGAATCTATCAATACAGTGAATATTTTCCGCGATCCTTGCTCAATGATTTGCACTCCTACCTATCACAACCCTCACAAAGTGTTAACCAAGTGACAAAACAGAAAGGGCAGCTCCCTCTTTCTGTTTGTCTTGATTTTTTTTTTCAATATTTATATAAGGAAATAATTTAGAAAAAAATTAAAAAAAATACTACTTAAATTTTAAAATTTTAAATTAATTTATTTATTACATTTTTTTCTAAATTATTTGCAACGACATAGCTTTGTAAAAATTCTTAATTTAAAATTTTAAAATTTAAGTATAATTTTTTTAGAATTTTCCCAATAATCTATCTATGAGAGAGAAAAACCTTTTCCAGTGACAAATATTTTTGTTTATATTACTTTTCTTCTGCCAATGAATATTTGTTCATATTACCATACTCACATCAAAACTAATATAACAAATATATTTTATTATTTATAAAATTCATTTGTAGTTTTCATTTTTTTCATTTTAGATTTTTAGGGATTTAAACAAAACTTTTAGAGTCAGAGATTTAATTTATAAATATATATTAAAAAATAAAATTAGAGATGCAATTGTTAAACATGCTCACGAAAGTCGAGATAAAGCTTATCTCATATATTTACTTAAATAGTTGAATCACGATTAAAAGGCTAGATTAAGACTTTAAAACTCCAATCCAAACATGCACATTTTGCACTAATTTTCAATTTAGTTATTTTAGTTTAACTTTCCCTTTCAAAATAATTCTCAAATTTTCTATCATTGCAAAATTATTCCTAAAATAATTGACTTAAAACCGAAGGGGATGGGGGTTGAGTAAAGTGGAGGGAGTTATGACTATGATCTGTTATGTCCTGTTCAGCCGGCAATAAAAATATCTTATTCAACCTGATAAATATAGGGTAGGGCTGGACATCGGGTTGTAAAATACAGTCTATGCATTTTTTGAGTTGGGCACCAGGTATAGGGGTTGCCCTGTCCTGCCCATGAGCACCCCTTCTTTTATTTTTTTTTATTTTTTATCTATCTTAGAAGGAAGAATATGATAGTTACTAGTGACTATAAGGTAATTTTAGAAATATAAGTAGTTAAGTAGGTAAGTTGTATCTTTTAATATTTATAACTATACAAATTTTTTCTTCTTTTTTTAACTTTGTTAATTATCATATGATTATATTATAAATTATAATTATTTATTTTATTTTTTTAGATACTTTATCTTTCTCAATATTAGGGAGATTGATACAAAGTTATAATTATAAATTATTTAGATTTCAACGTTTATTTTTTATATATAATGGATCTCAATATTTTAATTATTATCTTTGTTCTCTTATTCTTAGTGGATTATAGATATTATTTAACTCTTAAAGACACATGAATATAGTATTATTTTAGAAGTTCATAATTGCAGATTTTTTTCACAACATGAGTATGATATCACGACTTGAGCATGCCTAACCCGCCCATACCTAGCCTGCTCATGCCCAGCCCAAAATTATTAGGGCTTTTATTGGATAGGGTCAGGCATCGGACTACAAAATATAACCTATATATTGTTTAAGCAAGACCTATACACACCCTAGTGCATATAGCACAGTTTAAAAGCCTTGCTATTGTATGAAACTTGCCAAAATAAAGCTCATCCCCACCCTGTCTTTGCTAGGTCCAGGCTTTCAGGTAGGATGATAAAGCTGTGATTGTCAAGAAATAATTGGCGGGAGTGAATGGCGATGGTCGGACAAGTTGGCTGGATTTGGTGAGGGTATGTGAAGAGGCCATGATTTTTACTTTATTCGTTAAGAAATTTAACTAGTTAGTTGGTAGTTTAATAAATGTGCGAAGCAGAATGGGAAGGCTAGTGCCGGAATCATCTGTAGAATTAGAAACAACAAGGATGAATTTTTAGGAGGTTTGGGGGCAAGGTGCAGTTATGGCATAATGTTTAGTTGTGAAGGAAGCATTATTAGCCAGTGACAGCTTTCAAGGCCAAAATGAAGAAATTAGCAAAAATATAAAATAAATTTAGTAAGATAGTAGAAGTAAAAGAAAGGAATTAGTAAATAAACTCATTTTACTTTTGTACAAAGAGAATCAAGAGTCTGTCAACAGTCACGTGCGTACCGAACTAGGCAGGATGGAAGAAAGGTTATTAGCGCTTTGACCATTGCTTATCAATCTGTTCTGTGTGCTTTGCTATTATATGCCCAGAATACCTAAATAGAGAATCCCATATCTGTCCTCCCAATTAATGGGTAATCCGCATGTACTTCCCGTCTTTGTGCTTTGTATGCTAGCATTCATGTCGACGGCACTGTCTGTTCCCTTCATAGTTTTGCCTGGTAACTATTTTGTTTCTCAATTTGTTACAAAGTTTTATCAGTTTCTGCATGGTTTATGCTCTGTTTCCATCTTTGGTAGATGAGTATGCGCTTGTGAGAAGGAATTCTTCATAAAGTTTCGATTATTTGTACTCGTGTCAGGGCTTGGAGATGCATGCAAGAATCCAGGGGTCAAACACTTGACGGAGCTCTTAAGCAACTGGTCTGGTTCTCAAGGATACTGCATGTATGTATGCCAATAATTCAATATTTAACCTGAAAGATGCATGTTTGATGTGATATGTTCTGAATTATTTGTATGTAGAAAAATTGGAGATGGATCGTGGGACTCTTGGACCATGCCCCTAATGGAACAGGGTGACACTATCGCGCTTCCATTTTACAATGTTAGGCATGTCACAATCAAGTAACGTGTTGTATGCTCCATATGCTTGCAGACAGCTATTGCGTGTGACAAGGTAGTGAAGATGTTTTGTTTGGTAAGAGATTCCAATTTCACTCGACGTGGTTCAAGTATAAAGTAGTTGTTTTTATATCCCTAGGTGAAGAAGATGACTGAACTCGATCAGGTTTGCAATATCGTTGGACTCTCTCAGGCGAGTGAAGTTACAATAATATTTCATTTTAGGCACTAGTGTGATTTTATTACATAAACTTGAAACTTCCATTCACAATCAACAACTGATACAAACACCAATAAAACAAAGAGAAGGAGATACAGATGATACATGAGTTCTTTTTCATTTCTGCAATCTATCCACATAAATATTCTTACAAAATCAAATATTAGAATATGATAAAAGCCTATTTGGATCCTCAATAATCCATTGTATATTTAGTGTTGATAGGTTATGGTTTGGATTGTTAAGTATATGTAGTCTTAACTATGTTTTTCTCATCTTCCCTTATTATCACATTGTAGAATGGCTTCTCGGTGTATGAATTTCCTTACTTTGCGGTATTGATCATGGGGCAACATGATCGGTCGAGGGCTTGTTGAATTCTGGGATGGAGGACCGCCTGTAGGAGAAGTTATTTTGATATTGCGTCTTTCTGTTTATTCCTTATTCGAGAACTCTGTTTCTTTCACAATCTTATTTTTATTTTTCTGGATGTAATAAATCAGGTTAAGAATTTCATATCACTCGCTGGACCGCATGCTGGTACTGCTTCTATTCCATTCTGTGAGGTAAGTGCTCTATAGTTGAACTCAAGATACAGAATGACAATCTAGTTAGCAAAATATTCTATGATTTTAACCATTTTTGTTAGATGTTTCCGCGCTGGTTATGACTCTGTCCAACTTTTCTTTTGTCCAGCTATAATATGATGCTTTTCCTTCTACCTTGGGATGTTTACTTTGATAGAATACAAGTATGTGCGATATAATTCTTTTTCTGAAATTTACATTTTTCCCAGTCTGAGCGGTTATGCGTTCTTCTCGATGATCTAATCAGATTGGAGATCTACAGCCGCTTTGTCCAGGTTTTTCCTGAAAGTCTTATCCAGTTGTCATTTTTCACTGTTTAATGTTTAGTTTAATAACAAGATAACTATGATTGAATTCAAGATGAATGTTACCATGTTGTTAATTATTTCAAGTTCTATTATTTGTCTTCCGACCTCTTTCTTAGTAACACAGAGTGCTTTCTCCCGTGAAATTTTAATGCAGGAACACCTTGCGCCGAGTAACTACCTTAAAATACCTACTGTGAGTAGATCTCAAGCATGATTTCTCTTCATCACAACATCACATTTAGATCTTAATATATAATCTCATTTTTCAGGATATTTCTGCCTACATTCACGGGTGTAAATTTCTCCCAAAGCTTAATAATGAAATCATGAATATGAAGAATTACACATACAAGCAACGATTTGCTAGCTTAGCAAATTTGGTTCTTATAACGGTGAGTAAGAATTTATCTGTACTGCCTTCCTTGTCCATTTCGTTTTGGATAATATTACTATACACCTATGCATGTGAATCAGTTTGAGCAAGTTCTGATACCCAAAGAAACATCCTGATTTGGTTATTATCCCGATGGTGCATTTTATCCCGTTTTGCCAGCACAAGAGGCAATTTTATGTTTGGATTGTGCAAATGAAAAAATAATTCTAAGGAGCTCACAACATATCATTCTATTCCATTCCTGCTGTGTGATGCTTTTTCTTGGCACTTTCATGACCAAAGGTCCCTCAAGAATGGCGGTTTGTGCCATATTCTTTCCCTGCTTCCATTTCCCTTCTCTCGGACCACTTGGTATTCACAAGCCGTTCCAGATGGTCATATCCTCAACGAACCCTTTCTGATGCTAACCGTTCTAAACCAACATAGCAACTAACTAACTAACTAATCCCATCCTATTATTATTTGTAGCATAACACCCTCCCTCTTAAACTTTACGCCATCTCACTAATTCTGATTCAGTGGCGATTAATATTCTGACTCTCCCAGCACCTTCCCATAAGACCCTTGGCCAAAACATAATATCACCATGCTTTTAGCTGAAACGTCATAACGAAGAACGGAATTAGCAAGGATGGAACTCCAATTTAGTCTCGTCTCCTTTGCTTCAGAGACAATTCTGGCACCGCTGAGCCAAAACTCATTGTATGTTGAATATTTCTTTTGTATGCCTTATTTTTCACAGACTAAGCTCTATACCGAAGACTGGATCGGTTTAAAAATTCTGGATGAAGATGGAAAAGTGAAATTCATCAACGTGTCAGGAAATCATTTGGAGATCTCAATTGGTGACATGAAAAAATATATCGTGCCATTCTTGAAGGAGAAAACATAAAAAATGACAGAATCTTCATCTGATTGGCACTTGTCTCTCTTGAATTTTGCTTTTGAAATGGCTGGCCTTAATGAAGAAGACCGGCAGTTAAGTAGATTATAAAAGGCCACTGGCCAATTGTGTATTTTTAAATTTAATACAGCTGGTTTGTTTTGAGGATGGAATATGATGTACGTACTTGCACACAGTTGCACTAGTTAATGATTAATTAAATTAAGTTTTACATGCACGTCTATAAGTTGAGATTGTTTTTCATTTTTGTGCGAAAACATCTTGATATGAAAAATCCGCCGCCTACATACATAGAAAGAATTGAGGAATTTGTAAGTGGTTGTTTTCGCATGAAGACATGCATCTATACCATTCTATGCTTTATGAAAAGTGAAGACCGTATCCTGCGTATATCCATCTTAATATGCATACCACTTGTCTGTTTTGAGAATATACTTACAGTAATAATAAACACAGTACTGCATGATCCATCAACCAAGTGTTATGCGTGGACAAAACCCCAGTGCTTCTCTCTCCTCTTATCATCTCCAACAAATGGTCCACCAAGCTGTTTAATGTAAAAGTTAATTAATTAGCCCTGAGCTTTGTAAATACCTTTAATTGCTACAATAGCGAAGCCCCACACCAATTCTCTCTTGTTACAACTTTACGGACTTGAGACAAAACCTAATTCAAATTAGTTAATTACTCAATTATTTGATAATAGGATAGAAAAAAAATGCTGAATACTATATGATCCAAAGGTTATTAGGAAAAAAAATCATTGACCCTAGCTTCCTCCTTATGAATCTTAAATTTCTCCATTGAATCCTAAATTTAACAAGCGGCATTTCAGGAAAATTGCATTTAATATAATTTGTATATTGGACCACCAAAACACTTCAACGAGTATTTTATATTTGAGACCGTAACAAGAAAAAGTTAATTTTAACTTTAATATTTTGACTATTGAGTATTGAAAAAGTTGTATAACTCGACACAGTCTCCCCCTTTTTATATTCTTGTGTGCGCGCGCTTGTGTCTTTTATATTACATTACGATACTAATATTATAAATATGTAGTTTATTGTTTTCTAATCGATTTCTTTGGTATTTTTTCTTTTGTGGCCAAGAAATCAAATTCTTAGTTAAATTAGAAGCATTAGTCTTGGGGGTAATTTCTCCTTAAGGAGATATTTTCTCCTCATGGCTAATTTCTTCTTAAAGTTAATTAAATATATTCTTTTAAAAAAATTAAAAATAATTGAACTGGTCCACGATCTATCCTATCACATAAAACCACTTGCAAACGCAATCCAAGCTATAGAACCCACTGCTACTAACACAGCTCTTTCAAGGCTAGCGATTAATGAAACCAAGGGAGAAGATATTGGAAGACAAACAAAAATTGAGGTGAAACAGCTTAGGGTTCCGCTGATAGGGATTCACACATTCATGAGAAGAAAAAAAAGTCTCTTGGATGCGTGAGATTTGATCAAGTTCAGGTTAGTATTTGTATCTTTAGATTTTTAATTTTTGATCCTTTTAAATGATTATAATTTTTGAGATTCTTCTCAATAAATATTATTTTATATAGGTAATGTTTCCTAAATTTTTTAATATAATAAAAATTAATAAATTTAAATTTTAAAAATATATGAATTAGAATATTTGTAGTTGTGTAAAAATCTATTTTTAAATAAAAATGATTTAATAATTGTTATATTAAATAAGAGTATTTTGGTAAAAAAGAAAAAAATTATGAGACAAATTTAACGATTCACTAATAATCTTGAATATATTAAATTTCGAAGTAATAAGTTATTCTGATTTCTGGATTAGTTGGTATAAGAAGAAGAGGGAGAGATGAGTTAAAGATCCAAATATTGTTGGATAAAAAAGAAAGAAAATTTAATAGGTAAGCAAGATGAGAATGATAGTGGGTAATCATAGCGGATCTATATAGAAATATATGATATATAATTATATGGACGCATATCCATGTGACGCAAAAAACTTTTGTTTGCGAACAGCACAAAAGCAGGATTTTAAGATAAATGAAATTTACAATTCTGTCGTAAAAGATAACGCCGTCTTTTCTTCTGCTTCTTCTCTCACTAGCTTCACTACTGAAACTGAAAATTACATTGCATCACTTGGGAATTGGGATGACCGGCGGTGGAGACGCACCGCTGCCACTGGCAGACAATGGTGGTGAGTTTCTTCTCTCTCTTCTCCAGAGGCCCCCCAATCACCCGCATCCTCCACCGCAACCACCACTGACGGCGCCGCCGCCTCCACTCCGGCCCCAGCAACAATCGGTGACGCTTGATCCCGCCGTGGCAGCCATAGGACCTACGATCCCCATCATGCCGCTCTGGCCGAGTAACGGGCCCGATCCCCAACCTCATCTTCCGTCTTGGCATCACGCAATCTCCCCTAACTACCCGCCAAATTTCTTTAGGTTGCCCCACAACCTGTTCCCTCCTCCTCGGCTCCCAGCGGATCACTTGCCTGGGAATCCAATTCCTTTGGGGAACATCGGAGTCACCCATGGCGATGATCTAAGAAGATTAGGGTTTCCAGTTGATCCCTCTGGAGGTAATAGGATCGATGCTTTTGTTCAGCAGCAGAAGCAGCAGGAACATAAGCTGAAGTTTGGTTCATTACCAAGCGATGTTTTAAGTAGGGAAGTATCGTCCGATGGGGATTCTTTGCTCAATTTGGTGTTCAATGTTGGCACAGGGCGGGAAGCTGGATTGTACAGAAGCCATAATGGGTTAGATAGAAATTTGCATTTGGATCCCAAAGAGACTTCTAATACGAATTCAAGTGTGAATGTGATTGGGAATCCACATCATGATGGCCGTGACCAGGACCGAAGAGGGAGTGGCAGGGGAAATAACTATCACGGTGGTAACCATAGGCCTGAAACAAGGCAGCCGCCATCAGGGTTTTCAAACAAGCCCAAAGGAAGAGGCTATTGGGGACCTGGTTCTAGAAGAAGTGGTTCAGATATTCATTACAGTAGGGAGGCTGCTAATTCTGGCGCATTGAGTGGGGAATACGAGAATGTGACAACTGAGAAGGAAGGAGTGGGAAAACTGTCATCAGAAAGAAGTAACAGCCGAGGCAATAAATCTAGTGAACTTGGTCTTTCTGAACAGCTAGATCGGCCCGGGCCACCCTCAGGCAGCAACTTTCATTCGGTTTCAGGATCGGACGTTGACGAGGTTAGAAACAATTTCCGGAGTAAAATTGTCCTAGATAGTGTTGGAGATAAATATCACGGAGTGGATATGTTCAGGGAGGATATTGTTGACTCTGGCGGTGATTTTGGTGAACAATTGGTTGAATCCTTGTTGAACGAGAACGAGTCTGAAGACAAGAATACATCAGGCTCAAGGCAGCGCCGCACGCGTGAAAAAGTTAGTAATTTAATTTCTGTTGATTTTGCTTTACATCAATGTGTTTGCCTTTTGCGTTTTTTGTAATAGTTATGGATATGGATTATGGATTATGGATTTTTATAATTCTAAAGAACTGAATTGTGGATGGGATCTTAGGTAAAGATTTTGAGAATCTATTATCTATTTAGGTAAAATTCTTGGTGAAATTTCTCAATTCAAACATCTTCATAGAAATAATTATGGACGTATAAATTCTTATATTGCTGACCTTCCTAATTAAGACACCTATTTGTGTGCAGTGTCCACGATGTTCATATGGTATTTATTAGTATGTGGATGATAGCTATTATTGATATGATTGCAATGAAATGTTAAGTATTATTGTATAATCCAGAGTTTTTATTTTCAGGATGTTAGATCAGATTCAAGGGGACAAAGTCTTCTAAGCCAGCGGGCAAGAATGTATAAAAGACTGATGACATGCCGAAGTGACATAAATAGTCTCAATGTTCCTCTCCTTGCACTTTATGAGTCCTTAATACCTCCTGAAGAGGAAAAGGCTAAGCAGAGACAATTACTAACCTTACTGGAGAAACTAGTTAGTAAGGAATGGCCAAAAGCTCAGCTTTATCTCTATGGATCATGTGCGAATTCATTTGGTGTCTGTAAAAGTGACATTGATGTTTGCCTTGCTATTGAGGAAACAGACATGGACAAATCTGAGATTTTATTGAAGTTGGCTGATATTTTGAAATCAGATAACCTACAGAATGTGCAGGTGAGAAGACTTGAGTTCATTTAATAAGAGTCTGGGGTTGTTAACTTGATATTTATAAAGATGTAGTTTAAGAAAGAGTTAACAATTGAACACTATCTCAGGATATAATGCATGTGCGTGGTGCATGCTTGCTTGTAAATTTGCATATGGATTCAATGGCTTTGACTTTTGTCTTAGATAAATTAAGTCTTTGAAAATTTAGAAGATATGCACGCATGCAGTCATTTTAATGTGTCCATGTGCCTTTTCAGAGACTCTCAAGTTTGTGTTTACTCACATTGACTGATATGCTTAGTCAACTACTTTGTTATTTTTAGATTAATTTCATTCAATATCTGTGTAGTCTTTTTATAGTTTATTCATGTCAAGGTGGGAAATGGCACATGCTTATGTAACTGGACTCTTAGGTGCGCGGAGCATTCAGCATAATTTATAGTTATTTGTACATTTTTTTAAATGATCTTGTTAATTTTAGGTAGCTTAGATTTTCATTTCCACCTCTAGAATGTATACGCTTGTATTTTGCCTAATTACTAAATAGAAACTTGCAATACTCCTAGATCTAATCACAAATGTAGTGCTTCTGCCTCTCTTGCTCCAGGAGATTACTTTCATGGTGTTGTGTAGATGGCCTTTGGTGCACTTTTTATCAAGTTCAAGAAGCAAAGAATAGAAAGAAAAGGAAATTGAAGGAGATGATTCTCATTAACCATAGAAGTTTTTAAAAGAATAAATTGAATTAAGAGCTCTCTCAGATGGATTTGGAGTGAGATTCAATTAAAAATTAGTATAGAAATTAATCAATGTGAAGTGAAATTATGGAATTTGAAACTCTGATAAGATGGGAAAGAAATAAATTGAAGAAAGAAGAGAATTGGTAAATCAGGAAGCACAATGTCCAATTAATACTTAGAAAGTTGGAATAGAAGTCAATGGAGTCAAATCAAAAAACCATAAATTGAGGAAGAAACCATGATCAGAATATTTGTAACTGATTTATGATGTGTGAATTGTATTTCTATGTACATTATGGATCGTTTTAGTTGTTGAAACTTTGATGTTTAAACAATCATTTGTCCATTTTACATGTAAGATCATACTTCTTCCATCATATGATTCAAATGTTCTTCTGTACGGGTCCTTTCCTTCAAGGAAGCTGGCTGCTGTTGCATTATTTCCCTTAAATTGGAATTGATTCTTTTCATTCATAAAATATGCAGGCTTTGACTCGTGCCAGGGTTCCTATAGTAAAGCTCATGGATCCTGTGACAGGAATATCCTGTGACATATGTGTGAACAATCTCCTGGCTGTTGTGAATACAAAGCTTCTTCGGGATTATGCGCAAATAGATGCAAGGCTACGGCAGTTGGCTTTTATTATCAAACATTGGGCCAAGTCAAGAGGAGTTAATGAAACCTACCAAGGGACCTTATCCAGCTATGCGTAAGTAGTTTTTTATATTATTCTTGTACTAAGCCCTAACATTTTCTACTTGACCTTTATCTAATTTAGTTTTAGTTACTTTGCAAATATAGAGAGGAAGATGGTTAATGATATGATTTAATAAATGAAGTGCATACCAAGTGATGCAAAATTTTGGAAATTTTCAGGTATGTTTTAATGTGTATTCATTTTTTACAAATGAGGAGACCTGCTATCCTTCCATGCTTACAGGTATGTTCTTTTTGTTTTGATTTCTGTTGCCATACACCAGATTTGTCAGGGTCTAGCCTTGATAAAATAGTCATTTCTGATGGTACTTACATATTAGGATTACCCACCATGAAGGCTTTTTAAGTTTGTCAAAGTGGTTGGTTGTAAGGTAAATGATTTGTCGAAATGGATCATGGTCCCTAGATATTGTCATTTATTCAGTCTTTCTAGATGTTGCTGTTATTGCATGGAATATGGTGCTTATGTAGTAATTTGTGCGGAGCATGACACTTTTGCCATCTCTAGCTCCAGTTTCACCACAACTTTGGACATTCTTTTAATATTCTATGTCAAAAAATGCCAAATGTCAAATATGAATAAACGTTCAATACCATATCTGGTTAAGGAGAGCCAGATATTGAATAATAATTTTAGGAATATATGTGCAAGTTGGAATAATGTCGCATTGGTCTGAATTGCCTTAAGTACGTGGGGAATAAATGTAACTGTCCAAACATGGTTTGAAGTTTGAGATAGGGAATAGCTGAAAATTTTTTGTATATAGTAAATTGTCACATGGATCTTTTTGTCTATTGGTTAGGATCATATTCTCAACTAGATTGTTAGCAAAATGAATTCTGCAGTCAGCCGTGTGGTTTTATTTTGTGAGAATTACATATAGGTCGGTCCCAAATAAGAAAATTAATTGCCCATAGGTCTTCGTCACTTGTAAATTATGAAGTTTGACTGGTAAATGGGACTGAGGAAATAATAAATTTCCTTATTTGGGACCTAATTGTAATTCTCCCTTTCATTTTTACATTAGCATGGCATATAATTGTTTGTTGAATAATATACTCGCCGTTTTTAAACAGATCATCGCTTCCACTCTTCTCTAGGAAACACGCTAGCTATATCAGTTACATATACTTTGTGCCTCTTATAACTATTTTTGTGATTCATTGTAGTGTTTTTTAATCTGCTATCTTCTATTTAGGAGATGGAGACCACATACTCTGTGACTTGGGATGATATTAAATGTGGTTACTTCGATGAAGTTGAAAAACTACGTGATTTTGGATGTCATAACAAGGAAACAATTGCTCAACTTGTGTGGGGATTTTTCTTTTACTGGGCATACTGTCATGATTATGCCAACTCTGTTATATCTGTACGTACGGGGAACATAATCAGGTAAGAGCACGGTGGGGTGTTGTGTTTTTGTTGGTTTTTTAAATATTGCTTTCTCAGCTGTAGCCTTTATTTAATTTTGCGGGTACTGAAAAGGTTCCATCTCCTGTTATGGCAAAAGAATACTAAAAGAATCCTGATATTTTTGAAGAACAGATGTTTTTGGTGGGACTTTGAAGGGTCAAGGCACACTCTCTTGCATATGATCGTATCTATCTGGCTTGCTTTTGTGATAAATTATTATTTGTTCAAAAATCAAAAGAAGACTTGATATCAAACTTACTTTAGCGTTCTATTTTATTTTTGGCCGTAGTAAGCGAGCAAAAGATTGGACAAGAAGGATTGGCAATGATCGGCATTTAATATGCATAGAGGATCCTTTTGAGTTATCTCATGATCTGGGTCGAGTGGTAGACAAATCCAGCATCAAAGTTCTCAGAGAAGAGTTCGAACGTGCCGCTGATATTCTTCAATATGATTCAAATCCATGTGTTAAACTCTTCGAGCCCTATGTTCCGACTCCCAAGTAGAAAGAGGAGTTAACTCTTTGGATATAAATGCTGAGGGTGTAAATCCTTTCTTTCTTTTGTCCCCGTTTTTTGGTTTTTGCCAAATATCATGGTCAACCTTGTGCATGTCTATGTGTATTTATTAGGCTTTTGAATATTTTTATCTAGTGTAAAGGACTTTTAGCCATCATGCTCTTCAATTGTAAAGGCAAGAATCATTGTTATGCAGAAAGAGTTTCTCCGTCATTTGAGCATGTTTATTGAGCAAGAATGCATATGCCCTATTACAACGGAAACAGCCATCAACCGAAACAAAGTAAATTCCATTAAATCACCGTCTTCCTACATCGCAATGATGGAAGATGAAAGACTCGTACTGAAAGTCTTGGATTATTAAGGTTTCATGTTTTGTTAGAATTATTTTTTAGATTGGATCTGGATTAAGATTTGGTTTACATAAATGTAATCTTTTGCAATGATAGGATCAACTTTTATTTAATTATTGAGATTTATTTAGATTGTCTTTTTTTTATACAAATTTAGATTCTCTTTTGCCTTGGGGGATTTTGTTATTTTTTAAAAAAAAATAGATGAGTCAAGTCTCATAAAACATGCTTTTAAACTTAAAATATTTATAGAAATATTTATAAATTATCTATTAATAAAATTCTTCTTAAGTTGGCAATAAAATTTGAACTCTTTTTCTACCATTTACTTCTTATTATTCTTTGTGGGGACCTTGTTTTAACAGTAGTTTGAAGAGAATATTAACGATGATTGAAGAAATAACTAAATGCAAAAGGGTGGGTTCCATTTCAACATTCTCCCCAGCCATTTTGAAAGTTAAAACGCATTCACTCGCTTAATATTTTATTTTTCTTTTACTTTAAATTTCATTAATTTCAATATGGTTTATGTTTATTAATTTATTTTTTATTTAATCAAATTCCTTTTCGAGTCTAAGAGTCTAAATTTCTCAATATTTAAATTTATATTTCTCTTACAAATATAACTACTTACTATCTCACTTAACAGTTTAATATTAAAGTATATTTTTAGACATTATTTAAATATTACCATAATTATTTAAAATTCAATAAATTGGGGATAGAGATTATACAATTAGATTAAGGGCAAATAAGTAACTTAAAATTTTTTTAACATAATTTCAACTAATAAAACAAAATAATTTAAAATTGGACTCTAATTTATGTTTTAAAAACAGGGTCTAGCAAAACTAAAAGGAGGTTATTGTATTCTACTAATATACATATATAACGTTAAGCTCTTTAACACTAATTGCACTCGAAGCATGAATGAGAGAATTGCCCGCATCAAATATAAAATAAAGTACACTTGAAAAGAATTACGAGAACCAAAATTGTGATTAACAACAATGGTGACGATCTTTTTTTTTTTTAAGAAATAAGGCGATGGAAATACAATTGAGGAAGAATCAAGAAAACTAGCATAGGCTTGCCGCCCTTCCTATAAGAAAAACTGCTCAAGGCCTTCTCTTCACCTCCTTCAATCTAACCATACAATCACTCATATGAAAGAAGCCTCATATCTTTCAGTTCTTCCGCCATAAACAAGAAGAAAAAGGAAGAAAATTTACCTAACTTACAGAGTCGTGTCAGTGGGATGAGATTCAAAGTGTCCACAATCTCTTTGTCGCAACTAGAATTTTTTCTCCACCATGTGATTCAGGCTCTGGATCGTGAATTGTAGGCTTCTGGCCGCAGAATCCGGTCTATTTCCACCAGCAAGTCAACCATATTGCACCTGTAATCAAGTCATTAACTAATTTCAGTGATCTTGCCCATCATGTTGAAGCTGCGCAGAAACAGCTTTTGCAACTTTGGATTGGACATGAAATCTCCGGACCAACATTTTAGCATGTTGATATAGAAAATTAGGAGTCGGTACCTGTTATTTCCAGAAGCTGGATCTTTTATAAGTGACTCAATGCTTGCCACATGGATCAGGTCATAAGAACGAGGATATGTTGAGAAAGGTTCACACCTGGAACGATATCCTTGCAAATTAGATCCACAAAAAATCTCCTACTGCAAATTGTAACGTGTTCAAATGCACTTAAACTCAGTTAAAAGATTAGAACCAAGATCCTGGCTAAAAGTCAAAAACAGGTTTGAGGCTAAGTGCATCTAGGAAATTCTGACTCCTTTGATGCAGAGGACTAATCACTCCCATGTTATTCTTTCCTTCGCAAAAAATGAATGTCGGAATTCATCAACTAACTTTAAAGAAATAACAGTGAAAATGACAATCATATCTATACAAGCAAAATAGTCTTACTGCAATAGAATCATGCAATTTGACAGCCTTACTAGGTTGGACTAAGTAAAGGCCCAACTCGACTTGAAGTTAGATTGTATTTAATTGGTTTCACTATGTAAGAAACCTGAATTGAAGATCCACTTTAATGGAGAAATTGAACTACAAAGTGGATCTTATATTAAAGACTGGGGGTAATATTTGATTTTGTTAATTAAATTTTCAGCAAAACACTAGGTGAATAAAATATAATTTTTTTGGTCCGAAAGGCAATTTTCTGTGAACTAACATAAGTTCCTCTAGCTTAATATCTTATTTCAGATTATGGAAATTATTGAGAAGGAAAAGTGAGACAGGTTCCTTTCCATGAGGATAGATAAATCCCAAAATATCAGCAAGATAACATTCTGCGTAAAATATAAATTTAAGAAAGTTGTCAAATTAAGATACATAGAGCAGATCAGAAAGCCTAATCCTGGATCCCGGATCATAAATCATATCAAATCACAAAATTCAGTATTACAGTGAAAATAACAAGAAATAGTTATCAATAATACAACATAACTACACCAACTCATTCACCGAAAAAAGAATTAAAGTCTAATCAACTTCTCATGTGTCATCATAGGTTTCTGCTTAAAAATAGGAAGAGCTCTGCAACTATATTCTTCACAGTCAATTTACACGAGCTGTGATATATTTGACTTCACAACTTAAAGAAAACCCAATATTTGTATGCAATTTTTGAATTCCCTACTTGATTTTGCCATATAAGCTTGGATTGCCTAAATTAATAAGCTTGAATCATGAATCATATCCTTTTCATAATTGTTGGAGAATGTCAGTCTGAAGATTTGAAAAGATTGTGCTTTATTGCATGTGACATTTAACTGCATTTTCCTTTTTATCATCATTCAGAATCCTTTTTCCGATTAGCTTTTTTATTCGTATCATCTTATTATAATAAGATAATTATATGTTACAGTTTTATTTCTGTTAGGTAGTTAGGCTTTTATTATGACATCATATTTTTTTTTCAACATATAAAATTTATATTAGCTATTTCCTTGGGATTTTGGATGTTGCTCCCTAGCACTCCTATCCAAATCCTATTTGTTCTTGATTCAAGGAATAAGAATGGTAGCATTTCTAAACTCTCAACATCGTCAATAACCAAGGCATAAATGTCTAAGCTAGAACTCACCAGTCATGATAAACTCCAATAAGGCCTCTATCAAATACAAGATCAAGAGTGTATGGTTTGGGAGGTTGAACAACATTCATTATCCACACTGGATCAGATGCTAGTGCTGCTGCAAAACCTCCAAAGAATGCATTCATGTCCATGACATTGCGAACAGCTGCAGTACCTAACTTTAGATTAGAATTCTTATAGTAAGCAACCCTCCTCACCCACCTCCTGGAATCAGCCTCAAAACACATCAGCACTACTTTTCATGATAGTGGCTCTTGGAGGTGCTGCAGTGAGCCTTACTGGCCACTTGTGAATTCTCCCCACAGCATAGTCTCCTTTGACAGAATCTGGATTACTGACACATTTTTCAACTTGAAGTACCTGCAAAAGAAATCAAGCATGCAATCCCAAATAACTATTATAAGTAATCTTCTAACAAAATAAAGTTCACGCAAGTGCTAACATTATGATAGGGTGAAACAAATTTAAAATAGTCCAGCTAATACAGGAGATCACTGACAAGAAAATGAGAAAAGGAATAAAGAATAACTCAAACTAGAAAGTCTGACGGAAATTACCAAGCAGAGCTTGGGTCATCAGAGTCGTCACATAACTCAAGGCCAAATTCATTTTGGTTGGGCATGCATGAATTTCCTACTGCCTTTTTCCAGATCACTGGGTTACCATCTACAGCTATGAGCTCATAACACAGCTCTGGCCACAGCCTGGAGATCTGACCATTCTTTATCTTGTTTAGGCCACTGCACTGGGGGACCAGATATGACTAGTATCCACTAAGGCGAAGTAATCTATCCACTTCAATAAAATAAGCTGCATCTGCAAGGCAGAGATTCCGCATTAGAGAAGTGGCTATTGTTTAGCAGATTATAAGATATAAAAAGGCAAGCTAGAATGAAGAGATTACTGTAGGCTGTAAAGGGAATTAAACACCGAGAACAATGCACCAAGTCAAATGCAAATGCAGGAAATGGAAGTCTGCGAGTTCCAAGCATGGCAACCATCGCTGGTATTCCTCTTTCAAGCGCAAATTGTATTTGTGATTTATGTGAATCTCTTGGAGCAAAGGACGTAGTTAAAATGTCTTGAGCTAGCAAATATCCTCCAAAACTAGCAACCTATAAATAAAATTTAGATATGCGTACATGTTAAACACTAATAAGTTCTTTGGGCCCAAAGGAACAAAAAAACAAAAATAAGTTATCGTGAACTTTGAAAAGGGAAATAGGAGAAGAGCTCCTACCCCCCACCCCATATCAAGAGCAGTCCTCAGAATTTCACCTTTTATTGGGATGTACCGACCAAGTTTTTCAATATACTGAACGGCTCCATCTGGAAACATTGTACCACCACCAGGGAAAATAAAGTGTTGGCCTTCACGTTAAATCCATCCCTCGTGACCTTTCCTATCTGCAATCTTGTCATGTGGCATATTGCTATGCCATATCTTCACAAATGTAGAAATGGTTTTAAATCGGTGAATTAAGTCCCCATTTGGTATGGAAGAGGAAAAAGTGAGGAAAAGAGGGGGGTGAATGTAATATGCATTTTTCTTCCTCTTAATTTTCAAATTAGAGAAACCTGTTGCTAGAAGTAGAAAATAAATTTATCACGTCTCAGGATAAGCTACTGGTTATATATCTTTTGCTTATAGATCTTTCAGCCACTCTGACTCACTAAAGAATCTAGTCTCTCTAATTTGTTATTCAAGACAGACACTACACATATACCATTCCATCGACAAGTATGCATTAAATTACTTTTAGATTGTATGGAACATCATTTTTATTCATGCCATGTCATAGCTCTGTGGCGTTGCATTTGTCATTTGAAGCAGAATGGCTAGTGGCATCAGTGCCACCACATGCCTCACAAGCAATTAGAATGGAGCCTAACTGGTTTTTTCCATTCTAACCCTTCTCCACATTGCAGCCTCTGATGGCTCGTTCTTCATTAATCCACTCTATTGTGCATCGATTTTTGTCCTTCTGCCTCTTTCTTCTTCAATTCTGTTCCAACTATATCTTTCACTTCTTTTATCCCATCCCTTCTCCTTCCTTCAGTTCTTTCTGTCGTCATTTGTTCCATTCTAATTCTAATTATACTTATATGTCAGGGTTATGACATACACTTTACGCTGATATGTGGTTAAGTTCTTTTTTTCTTTTAAATGAATAGTTAAGTTGTCAATTCACCCACCATAATGTTTATATTTCCGGAAACATGTTCAAAAACTCTCAACAGACCACAAATATCTAAATTGCAAGTTAAAAATTTTGCTTTAGTAACCGGACTTATTTGTAGTATTCATCCCAGTGTAATACTCTCGCGCGCGCTCGCATCTTGTTTTACTTTTATTCAGTAATTATATGGACTTACACACACGTCTTGTTTACTTCACATGTCAGCATTTTCTCCGGATCCAAACAGTGTAGTACTTATACCTTGTGCAAGCTCTCCGGCCACTGCACTGGAAACTTGTAGCCTTCAGGCGGGGGAATCAGGCAAAGCGGCGTAACCTCTGGCAGCGGGTAATGCCTCTCTCTGTAGTAATTCATTTCTCTTCTGAGGTGACTGTTTAATCTCGGGTCCTTGCATGGCATGTGGTCCACTTCATCTGGGGGACATGCCTCAATAGTTCGCTGCTTCCCGGACTCGATGGCCACAATGAGGCGGTGGCGCTGCCGTGGATCGGAGTTGACTAGAAGAAGTGTCTGGCGACCGGAGGCGGCCAGCGAATCACCGAGAGGTGTGAAACCACGACAAAAAAGATGAATATTAACCCAAAAAATCCTGCAGTCACTATGTCCAAGAGCCTCCATTAACGTGAGTTACGTTTGGAATGAGGTAAACTCAGCTGGCCCATTTAAAAAAGTGATTGGATCTGATCAAATGCGCATATGGGTTACAGATTTCAAAGGAGTTTGAGTTGAAAAATCGCGGGGTGTATACAAATTCAGAAAAATTGCTTAGAGGTGTAGGCCGGTTTCAGTAGTGCGGAGTAGAGGCAGATGTAGGACGAAGGATCTGAGATTCTATTAGATTTTGTTTGGAATACGGTAAAAGATCTTTGAAGGAAAACTAATAGTGTGATCCATGTGTATAGTATATCTCAAATTTAAATTTCGATAGTACATGTGTTGGTGTGTCGAAGTTTTAAATCAAAACCATCGATCCCTAGAAGGAGGATAGAGCTGGTCAAGGTTTCGTTGCTAATAAGGTGCTAAAACCATATATGTCCTACTTTTAAATGTTTTATCTCTAGCCTTTATATTTCTCTACGTGCTTTCTTCTACAGGCAAAAGAAAGAAGTGAAAAAGTAACAATAAATAAATAAATAAATAAATAAATAAATAGCGCTTAGTTTTTGTTTAGAATCACTCATAGATATTGATATTGAGTCTATTTGGTCTAGCAAATGTAAAAAATTAATTTTAAAGTGATTATATTAAATAAATTTTATATGAAAAGTGATTTTAAAAAAAATAAGTATTTAGATAATTATTATTAGAATAATTTTTTTATAGATAAATTACTTAAAAATAAGTATAAGATAAATAAAAAATGAGACACTCACTGAATATGGAACCAATGGACTAGTTATTTTTTATAATTAATATAATATTAAGTTTTTAAAATATATTTTTATTTAATTTTAATTCTTTAAGTTTTAAATAATAGGTTTTAGTTTTTAAATTTATTTCTATTTAAAGCATTGGTGGTCCTTATAATTTAATACGAAGTTTGACCTTTTTTTTTGAAAGACAAAAACAAATATTTTAAAACTTAAAGGTTAAAATTAAAATTTTATAAATTTAGAAGATCAAAGATTATATTAGCCTAATTTTTAGCTACACAATAAAAATGGATCCACCTAAGCAACGGTTGCATAGTATAAGTGGCTTTGTGTACACGATAAATATGATATTATATGCATTTGGCATATTGTTGTCTTCGATATTTGATAATATGAGATGGTGATGAGAAAGAAGATTGCAGTTCATTTAGACCAATATGATAAAGGAAGGAAAATAATCAGGAAAAAGTGCTCAAATAAAACGCATTTAAGTGTTATAAAGTACTCCCGATAAATAATGTGTTCATAATTAGTTTGTAAGTTAGGGCCGGTTCTAACAAAATATATATGAATTGAATATCCTAATTTATTGTGGTCGATTCAATTAAAGGACACAATGCATTAATTTTATCCCTAATAAAGTACTAAGCATTAATGCTCAATATTAATAATTGCAGCACGATAATTAATTAAATGTAACCACTGAGATGAATGCCAATCCACATCTAATAATAAATTGTCTAACACAACCTTGTAACCATTAAATGCAATGGGGATGAATTTGAAAGCGACGTTGAACGCATCAGGCCTTTTCATTCATAAATTATGGCAAACTTTAGGGATAACATTGTTAATATTTTCTTTTTCTGTTTTATTTTTCAAACAAAGTAACAAAATATCGAAACAGATGGCCAGAAAAAAAAGAGACACCGAGCCGATGGATACATCATACCAAATGCACAGGAACAGAAACAAAAAAACAAAAAGCAGCTGGGACTCTGAAGCGATATCTCAAACCAAATTGAATGAATGAGCACATGGCTTGAAATTCAAGACAAAAATAATTTAATAATTTTAAAATATTATGAATAAGAACTGTGTTGTTAAATAAGTAACAAGAAGTTAGGAGGGAGGGGGCGGAGCAGTCCGATAAGGCTTGAGGGCTAAGAGGATCTTTTGACGGTGAAGAGGGCCATCCTCGTGGTCAGCTATTGTCGTCTCCCACTGCATTGCTTCCGCCAATCTCTTCACCCTCGTCACCACGTCCACGTCATCTCTCACTATCACGCTACCCGTCGGCCTCAATATCCTGTCCATCTCCAGTACTATGTCTTCCATTCTACACCTGTCTTTGTAGAGGCTGAAAACCCCAGCGCCATGAATCAAGTCGTAAGTTCTCGGGTAAGTCGACATGGCTTCACACCTGTCGTCGTCGTCGTCGTCACCGGGCCACACAACATTAGCTCATGTTAAAATGAGGAGCAAAAGGGGAAGAAGAGAGGAGTGCATATATATATACCAGTTGTGGTAGGTGCCAATCAAGCCACGCTCATAAATGACACCGAGCGTGTTGGGCTCAGCCTCCACGGGCACCACATTCATGACCCACACTGGATCGCCCGCTGATGCCAATGCGGCAGCAAAGCCTCCCAAGTGAGAGTTCATGTCCAGCACATTCCTGTACCTTCCTCTATCTGCCAGCTGATGATCCACTCTCTTGTAGGATTTCACCCTCTCTTCCCACAATTCAATGTCTTCCCTGAACATCTCCCCCGTGATTCCTCTCACGCTCCCACCGCTAATCCTCGGTGGCACTGAGTTCAGCCTCTTGGGCCATTTGGCCAGCTCTCCGCCGCTCACCTCTTTTATGTCTGATACTCCGGGCAGTGGCGTCAGGCACGTCTCCAGTTTAGTGTACCAAGCTCTGTCCGGGTCCTGGGAGCGGCAGAAGGGACGATTCTTGAAGAGTCTTCGGGTGATTTTGCAGTGAACGTGATTGGTGGGCTTCCGCCATATGGCGAGGTCGTCCTTCTGAACCAGTTTCTTCCAGCAGAGTGATTTGGCCACGGCCTCGATGGCGTCTTGTTCCTGTTGAAGACTGTCGAGAGTCCTCTCCCAGCCTTTCCAGTGTTGCTGCCAATTAATGGGTGGCCCCGACAGAATCCAATACCCTCCGGGGCGCAGAACCCTGTCCACTTCCGTCAGGTACATGCCGTCTGATATATATATTCGTCATCAAAGCAACCAGTTAGTTGGGCACCTAATTTAATTAACGAGATGATGAAGAGTCGTAGGATGTACGTGTTGTACCGTATTGGCCCCAGGGAATGAGGCAGCGAGAGCAGTGAGCCATGTCGAAGGATCTGGAAGGGTAGGGAAGTCTGATGGAGGCCAGAACTCCGATCAACGCGGGCACTCCTCGTTCCAGAGCGAATTGGACCTGAGCTTTATGCGTGTCTCTGGGTGCAAATGACACTGCTAATATGTTACGAGACATGAGGTATGCTCCCCAACTTGCCACCTGATATCATTTCGCATCTTATACATACGCTCAACATCTTCGCTCATAAGATTACAGCTACGCTCAAATTTTACAAATTACTGCAACGTACACCATCGTGCGCAATCAACAGAGAAAACCATAAATTTTTGTTTAATTTAGCAAGTCTTGAACTATTTAATTAATGGGATTGATTGAAATAATTTTGACAAATTTTTAATAATGTGCACACTTGTTTCAACAAAGACACAGTAATACAAACAAATTTTCAACCAATGATAATTGCACGAGAAGAAGAATTACTGGAGAAAATGCTTTAGGATGGAGTAGAGAATGGTAGGAAGGGGAAGTACATGATGGAGACCCCCACCTCTCTAGTTTCTTCAGCTTCAACCCTTCTTATAATTAATTACCCACTACCTCCACTTCATTTATACTTTGTCCCTCTCATTCTAACTATAATCAAACCATACATAATTTCTCCAATATGCCCTCCATTGCCCAATATATAATACCAGCTTTCTTCCTTGTGTACGTACGTTGTCGCTGCCTGAAATTAAAGGTATTATCTTTATCTAATACAACAATAAAACACCTCTTTCTTTTCGCTCCCCACCCACTTCCTCCAATTCATAAAAACTAGGTAAGGTACAAGGGATCGCTTCGTTTTGAATCCACTGGTTATGAGACAGCAAAATGCATCTCATAATTGAACACACAGTAACTGAAATCATATTTCCACTTTTCCCTATATAATTCATTTCATTTTTCCCCCTCCATCATAAGCTCCCATTTTCTGCATCAAACGACCCCCGAGGGTTTCATTTTCTCTATTCATTAAGATCCCTGAATTAACACCCACACAGACAAAATTCACTATCACCACTTTGCTTCAATTTCAAGCATTTCATAGAGTGTGGCCGAAGCAATTCTAGATTACTCCTCCCACCTTTTTACCATCCACATAAGGAACAAATTCATGGCACAGGTTTTGGATCCTACATTTATTCACGTACAACATGCCAGACCTCAAATCTTTTATGATATGATACAAGACTATCAACCATTTCGAACATTCGTTTTTTATGTTATATTCTAATCCTAATATAAAATAAATTTCACACCTTGGAGTCAAATACGGATGTAAAGCATCTATTGTGAATGATATATTCATATTTTATATTAATCCATCATGAGAAATTTCATAGCCAATAAGCTTAATTTCTAGACATGGAAATTGTAGATTAAAAAAAGTAAGCAAATGTACAAAATATTTCTATACTCACAGCTAAAATAAAAAAAAAAGATGTAAAAAATTCGTGGTGGATTAATTCTCTCATAATTCATAATTTTTTTTTATTTTTGTAGCATCAATATTTAATATAAAAATATTAACATATAAGATTCATGTCACCTTATTTAAAAATACTAAGAAAAATTAGATGGCAAAACAAAACAAAACAACGAAAAGAGACAGCATGACGTGACACTTGATTGATGACATTTATGTTATTAATTATGTAATTCCATAGAAAGGCTCCTTTTTTTTCAAAATAGAAACAAAGGATGGAGAGGGAATTTCCGTCCTCATTCAACCAATTAATGGCATCTGGACCCTCGAAGATTCCAAAACCAAGTTGCCAAATTCACCATCGAAAGTTAAAACAATTTAATTGAAAGGAAACAAAACAAGGAACAGAGGAGGAAACTTCTGAATGTGTCGTGCAAGCAAGCAACACTAAAATTTAAGTTCCACAAAAAATCATAAAACAAATAGAAATTTACACTAGATGACCAGAACGCTTTATCACAATCCAAATCTTCTTTCTTTCCTGTTATCCTTGGCTCGTTTTAACTTGAGATCAAATTCAATTATTTATATAGATTCATCATAGGTGGAAAAGAGTGCGATGGAATTTGTTTCAAGAATACTAAAAGAACAGAAACAACCCCGCTGGCAGCCCCACCAAACTAATGTGGTATAAGTGGTTAAACTACCCAGACCGATACATACGGTAGTGCAAAAGCGACACATGCAACAAAACAAGGCCATAATCTCTGACACATACAACAAAGATACTAGAGGCAAAAGTTATTCAAATGAACTGTCGTAATCAGATGTGGGATTCCCTCTAAAACTAGTGATGTAACAGAGAAGTAGACTCGGCCAACGTAAGAAACCGGAAAGATATGCATCGCCATTTGCATGGCCCATGTATGAACGAATCTCAATGAAATAAAAAGAAGGGAATTTGAAACCGGCTCAAAACATACGACAAAACTCACCCCGCACCCGGTATCAATGGCGGTTCTTATGGACCCGTCTCTCAAGCTGATCAGCTTCCCGATATCGTCGATGTAAGCGTCCGCGCCACGGGGAAACATGGTCCCTCCCCCGGGGAATCGAAACCTCTCCCCTTCGAACCTAACCCAGTTCTGCTTCTTCTTCTCCACCGTCAGCTCCTTGTGAGGCACGTTAGCGTACCAAACCCAGTCGCGACTCTCCGGCCACCGCACCGGAACTCTGTACCCATAGGGCGCCGGTATTCGGCACCTTAACACCTCGGCCGGCTCCGGGCAGTGCCTCTCGCGATAGATTGATCTGTCTCTGTCGAATTCCAACGATCGGGTGACGTCCTCGCAGGGTGTGTACTCGGAGAGCGAGGCGTCGCATTGCGGGAAGTGGAAATCACGCGCCGCCTCCGGAGCGGGAAGAGGGTCTGGGATATAGTGGTGGGCGGTGAAGTCGAGGTTGGGCGGGGGCGACAGAGAAGATGAGGTGGAATTGGGGCGGAGGCAGAGGGAATCGGCGACGACGGAGCCCGCGTCAGTAGGGCCACGTCCAGAGGAGTGATGCCACAGGCCGATGAGATAGAAGACAGTGCAGAAGACAGTGGTGACTAGGATGAATGGGAGATTGAGAATCAATCTATTGGGATTCCTGGATGTACAACTGTGAAGCAGAAAGAGGCAATTCGCCATTGTTTTCTGTCTTAGAGAAGAGAGAGAGGGAGAGGGAGAGGGAGAGGGCACGAGTGAGGATTTCGAGGATTATATATAAACAGGAGCGAGTGAGAAAAGCGCGCAACTCGTTAGTGAAATGAAACAGGAGAGGGAAAGGTAAATGTTACCGTCATTAGAACCTCTTGTTTTTTTTTTTTATTTAAATTGTTGGGTCTAACCATTCTTCTGTCTGTGTTGTATTCTACATTTCTACTAAATGATAGTGGATCCAAAAAGATTATAAATATGATAATTATATGAGTATATTATTGACAAAAAAAACTAGTTCTGCATAAATTATTTTCATAAAATTATTACAAAAATGAAAATATTATATGTTATACCGAATTTAATAAAAGATAAATCCAATCTAATAACAATAATGATGTCGGAGCAATTCAAATTACAGTATCAATTACCAATTGATATTATATCAATTTAATTTATTGAAACCATTACTACTTGGTTTTGATAATAATCACCAAAAATATCAAATTATTACTTAATAGGTGACAATATATATATATTTTTTGCCAATTCATATATTTGCTATAACTATGTACTATTTATAAATAATATACAAATACAATTCATTTTAGAGTCTATGTGCATTATGATTTTACAATCTATTTATATATATAACTATTTATTTTTTAAAAAAACATTTTTTTATAATAAAATTTAAGTAGATTTAGTATCGATTTTCCACCAAGATTCAGGTGTAATGTTAGGATTTAGAGAATATTTATAAAAAATTTATAAAATTATCTATTAATTTTTTTATAATAATAAAGGAAATAGAGATCATTTAAAAAAGGAATTGATCTATTTGGAATGCAAAGTAGATATATTTCTTCTACTCCCAAATATGTAAGCGACAATTGCTGCGTAGAAGCCCGATATGGATGACTAATAATATTATTAATAGAGAGTTAGTCTAAATAATAAGCGATTTGATATCGTTTAAATAAGATATTGAATTTGAACCTTAACGTATGTAAAAAATATCTGTTAGGAAATTTACTTACTATAACTAGGTGCGTAGTACGAGTTAAATTCAGATGTAGTCGAGGTAAAATTATAATAAATTGGGTGGGTAACTAAAAAATAAAGAATTATATTAGAGGATCAAAATATAATTAAGTGACCATCATACCCTCATAGCGAATAGAACGTGTTATGGATGTTCTTCTCATTTGATCTTGTCCCTCTTCTTCTTCCCTATACACAATCTCTTATTGGCTGGAGGATTGTTGTGTTGAAAACTGCGAGAGATTTCATTTTCACACAGAATATTAAAAGTAATAATTATGGCTTGACGCTCTTCTCTTTCCATATCCGTTGAGCTTCAACTGCAAAGCCTCTGCCTATCTTGATTCAATTACCTGCTGAATCAATTTAGTCGCTTCAAGGGAGTGCCTCGTTGACGGTGAAAGATAGATTGATTGTCTACTGGTCTTTCACAAAGCCAGTACTGCTGCCACATTGATCTTTCATTAATCTAATTATAATTTGTGTAGTCTTTTATAATATAGAGATAAAATTTTCATATAAATATACTACTTTTCCTTTCACTTATTGTTATATTAATTTTATTTTTATAGAGTATAATATATATTAAATAGAGATAAAATTAAAAAATTATTAAATCTTATGATATAGTTAATTAAATTTAAAATTTTGTTATACTTATTAAAGATATTAAAAATAATTTATAAATAAAATAAGAGTATAAGGGTCACTTAATACGATTGGGAAGCGGGAGGCATGATGCTAGCAATGGGCAAGCTGGCCATATTAATAATAATGATGACTACGATTATGGATAAGTGTTTTTCCTTTATCGTGATTTCTTCACAACTCGTTGGCAGCATTGACCATTGTTTCCTGTATGAAAAATAAGTTACGCCATTATTTTCATTGACAATGCTTTTGCCATATTTTAATTCAAAGTAGATATGAGTACGTGCCTATAAATCCCAATCAAAAGGGGTGGAAAAAAAAGAATCGGGGGGAAGCTGAGAGACCAAATGTAGGGCGGGAATCGTTTGACCTTGTTTGGTGCTCCCATCTGGCAAATTATTTGACTTGCCTTGATGCACAATTCAACGAGGTTAGCTCAATATTGTGTCGCAATTGGCAATTGGCAATTGGCAATTGGCAATTGACCCCATCAAAATTTAAACTTATAAAATTACTACTGCCATTTTTTCATAACTTAAATTTATGTATTTCTTTTAAAAGAATCCTATGCTTGGTTGAGCTTCTTGGCAGTTGGACAACTTTGCCATGTGCCCATAGTGGCCTAGTACAATTTCCCAGGCCGATTCGCCTATTCTTTATTTCTTATTTCGGGCGGGTTCTATCAAAGTCAGATTGGGTTTGCAGGGCGCTAACTAGACTCTTGAACCACCCTGCTATTGTCCTATTGTGGACGGATGACTTTGCTATTCACTCTTTTAACGCCTACTTCTTCAACTAATCCCATCCAATTAATTATTTAATGTCATTAGACCCCAGGCATTTGTAAAATTATATGAAACAAAAAAAAAAACAACGATGCCATTAGTTAGAACTTCTCTTTGAAGGTCGATCCTAATTTGTCAGATATCATAGCTCCATAGGGTAATGAAAATTTTAATTTTAAATAATATTCTTGATAGAAAAAGAAACATATTTTGCTTTAAAAAAATAAATATATTGGCCGACCACTCCTATTATGTGATAGATACTCTATGTAAACATAATACGATATTATTAACAACAAATACTCCATGCAAAAAGTTCAACATGAAGATATAAGGAGTTAAGGTGCACGAAACACCATGGGATATTTTTCTGTGATATATAGTATCTTAGGGTATAATTTTTTCTCTAATCTAATTAAAATAGATCCATTTCACCTAACGCTCCGTTTGCTTCCACCTTCTCTTGCGCTCCCCCCTACAAAACGTCAGCTTCTCGGTTCTTCATCTCTCTCTAGAAGCTTCGTCCAGCTCCGGTGTTGTTCAGAATTTTCAATTATCTTAGTATCATCTGCAATAACAGTATCTTCTGCACCAATCCACCCAATGAGACTGTAGACTGAGAGAACTAACCTTTAGATAAGATGTTGTCAGCTTGTTGCTAAAAGCACACAGGTTTGGGGCTTTAATGCTTCAGAAAAATTAGAATACAAAAACGAGAAAATCCACTAAAACATTCTCTCGTGGCAGCCATAAAACTCTCTTGTCTCTCGTCTTCTTGTTTTTATGGTTTCGAAGATGTAGAAGAACTCCCTCCTCACCTCTGTTCTTTCCATGGCGTCGTCAATAGGAGATCAATAAAATCCCCCTGGGTAACACAACACTGTAGATGGCGACGTAACCACTCCCTTTCCATTTGCTGCCATAGGTTCCAGTCGATCGGACTCAATCTTCCTTGCGTGCTTCGCCCCAGGATTTATGATAGCCAATATTCGAAGCACAAATACACAGCCTCTGTATCAGTTGAGAGGGTCCCTCTGTACTTCATCCTAAGACACAAGGTTAAGTATAGTGGTGGCAACGGACCAAATATCGAGCGGAAGATATTACCAACGCCGGAGCTACTACAGAGGGATGAGCCAAACGGACCGTTAGGAAACATTAATGCAGTGGGGAAATTGATCTACTTTAATAGACATAAACAGTGAGTTTGACATCGAGAAAGGAGGATGCACGGCAAAACAATTCACGCCGTTTAAGTGAGTCAAGTCCACTAAAAAAAGGCACAGAATTTGAAGCTGATTTATTTGTCACGCGCCCACTTGTTCATCCGACGCGCGTCACAGACATTCTCTTCTTCTCCCCCAAGTCACGATGTTTTGTCATACTCGGTTTGCTGGGAATGGTCCCCCAAGAAATGGAAATGACTATCTATAAACCAAATGAGGCCTTAGTTACTTGCTCCCCAATCCCATTACCTCTCGACCTAATCCCATTAGGCATCAGCTAATATTTCATTGGACAATGTTAAATTGTACACTATTATTTTTTTTTGGTACAAAAATTGTACACTATTATATTTATATCAATGGTAATTAAGCAATGGACCATTTTTGTGTTTTGTTTTTTTTTTTTTGCAAAAGGGGGAGTTAAACTATTTTTTTATATAAAAATTTAGGTAAATTCAATATAAATCTCTTAATAAAATCAGAACACAGCTCTAGAATTCAGAAAAAGGTGTTAAACTAAATAGAGCGGGCCGCACACATGGATTTGGGTTATGAGATGTTGGTGGGCTTAAAAAGATGGATTGGGTTCTGTTTATAGTTATTTACTTCATACCCTATATTTGTTGCTCCCATATGCCCAATTGTTATAGAAGGAAATGTGGAGAGAATTGAGCATATGTTGTTTTTGAGTCCTTGGGCTAAGCAATGCTCTGGTATAGATGAGTTTGATGATTTTGTGACTAAGAAAAAGAAGCTGATAGGTTGCAAAGAAATGAAAGGAAGAGATGAAATTATTGAAGATGACTCAGCTTTTATGGCAATGATTGAAGTTTTTGATTTTGCACATTTTATACTTCTTATTGTCTTTAATATAAGAATAAGTTGACTTTTTGAATAAATTAAGGAAACTAAATAAATCAGTTAATTATGACTAAATTCAATTTCTTAAGATGAATTCATATTATATACTTCCTAATTTATCCAAATTAGTCAACATCCTTAATCTATCTAAAAATCTCAATTAACTCTTACATTAAGGGTTGAAGGAGTATAATTCATCATATAAAATTATAAAATATGAATCTCATACATGATCATACGAGGCACAATATTTGTTTTAGATGCTGTATTATTTTCAATCTTATTAATCAACGAGAGTAACTATCCTTAGGGATATATCTGACTACGCAACATCTCAACAGTCATCCACAATGCTTCCTTAATGTGTTCTCTGAAGGATATTGATTCCAATTATATACTCATTCCGTATTAAATATATAACCTATTAACTAATTTAATTATATTAAAAAAAGTAGTTAAGTGAATTATTATAGTATCAGGATATGGCCTGTGGAAGTTGGTTGGGAGTGCAGGTAGCAAGGCCTATTGATGGTGTTATCAGAGGATACAAGGAGGGTTGGTTAGAATTGGAAGAAATAGAAGGAAGAAGAGTGAAGGAAGCTAACTATGTGGCTGGTAAGGAGAGGAGTTATAGTGTCAAAGTATCTGATGAAGATGAAGAGAATTATGTTCTCAATTGATGGATAAAAAGAAAGATGATAAATGAAAGAAGGTTGCAGAAATTGGGATGAATCAGAATGAGTTGGAGAGGGTGATGAGAAATTCTGAAGCAGCTTTAAAAAAAGATGTGAGTGACAGCGCTGATGTTGTCACGAAGCCAGTAATAATGGATGAAGGCCATAATAAGTATCCAAAACACAGGGAGGATTTATCAAACGCGTTAGTGGTGTATGGTAATGTGTCTCCTCTGTCAGAAGTTACTAAGGGCTTGAGAAAGATAAAGCTGAAAAGAGAGTTAGAAGGAGGGGCAGAAGCTATAACCTGTAAAAGAAGGAAATTTTTTTTATGAATTAAAGCCTGAGAAGGAGAAGGAGAAGGGGAAGGGGAATAAAACGTTGAAAAGCATAATAAATGTTAAGAGCATTATAGAAGATGTCAAGGAGGGTGTATACTAAAGGGTGTGTTTGCTTAACGGAGGAAAAGGAGAGAGAAGGATTTTAATAGAGGGAAAGAGAAGGAAGGAAAGATGAGAGATTTTATTATTACTTTATTTGGATTAATATTAAGGGAAGGGAAGGGAGAAATTTTCATATTACCTTATTTGATTCAAGAAGGAAAGGGAGGGGAAATATTTTTATATAGACAAATTTATCTTATATTATTTTATATAATATTTTAATAAAATATAATATAGGGATAATAGTGAGAAATTAAAAAAATTATATGTATATTAATATTATAAAATAATAAAAATACACCTCCCCTCCAAAATTAGGAGGTAAAGTTGGGGAGGGGAAGAAAATTTTTTGTTCTAATTAGCCAAACAAGAGGAGAGAAGCAAAATCCCCCTCCCCTCTCCCCCCCCCCCCCAAATTACCCATACCAAACTTACCTTAAGGGTGTGTTTGGCTCAACGGATGGAAGGGGAAGGGAGGGATTGCAATAGAAGGAAAGGGAAGGAAGGGAAGATGAAGGATTTTATTATTACTTTGTTTGGATTAACATTAAAGGAGGGTAGGGGAGACATTTTCATATTACCTTGTTTGGTTCAAAAAGGAAAGGGAAGGAAAATATTTTTATATAGACAAATTTATCTTATATTGTTTTATAGAATATTTTAATAAAATATAATATAGGGATAATAGTAAGATATTAAAAAAATTATAGGTATATTAGTATTATAAAATAATAAAAATATATCTCCCCTCCAAATTCTCCCAATTTTGGAAGGGAGGTAAAGTTGGGGAGGGGAGGTTTAGTATTATAAAATCCTTCCCCTCCTCTACCCTCCTCTCCAAATTACCTATACCAAACTGACCCTAAGGGATCAGATAATGGAGGGGAGAGGAAGCCTGATAATTGCAAGGAGTTATCTAGTAAAAGTGTATTAAGGGAGATGAGTGTCTTGTTGGCTAAAGGTTTTGGTGGCTGTCCTACATCACATCAGCCACCAAAGCAACATGAAGTTTATAAGCTCGAATTGTCAAGGCTTGGGAAGGGCCTTGACAATAAATAAATTGAGGGAGGAAAATTTGAAACATAATCCCTCAATAATCTTCCTAATGGAAACTAGATTGAAGGGTAGGATAATTATTTCTTCAAGAAGGAAATGTAGGACGGAGGAAGAGTTCTATGTGGAGCCAAGGGGGAGTAGTGGGAGTTTGGCTTTATGGTGGAAGCATGATGTTGTAGTCAATATATGGTATTTTTTTCAAAAAAGTATCATTCATGCAAGCCTGGATTCATCTGAATTTGCTTGCCCAAAATATGTTACCTTTGTGTATGGGGCACCTTGTGTGGATGATAAAATGGTGGTTTGGGAGATTTCAGTGATGTGGTGTCCAGTGAAGAGAAATTGGGTAGATTGCCAGTTGATGTGTGAGACGTATACTGAATTTCCAGTGCATGCTAGCAGATTGGCAGTTGCTGGATCTGGGATTCCATGGTGCAAAATGTACATGGAGTAACAAAAGACTGGATGATGATCGTGTGAAGGAGAGAATTGACCGTGCAGTAGCAAATGCTGAATTTAGAATGGAGTTCCAAAACTCACTGGTTATGCATGTTGAACCAGTGGGGTCTGATCATCATCTACTTGTGGTCGATAGTGATTACAACTTTGTAAGAGTGCCTAAAGTCTTCAAGTTTGAGGCAATTTGAGCTGAACACGAAGAGTTTTTATCAGTTGTAAGAAAGGGTCGGGAATTGAGAGAAGATGCCTTGAGAGATAAGGTGATGGGGATAACTTGCAGATTCGAGAATTTCAATAAATTTCAATTTAAGCAGTTGACTGTTAAGCTTGCTGAATGTAATAAGGTTATCCTAAGCAGTGAGAAGAAGTTGGAGGCTGAGGAGTTGTTGAGAAGGACTGAGGAAGTGTGGGATCAGGAAGAGAAGTACTGGTGGCAGAGCTCAAGGGTTAATTGGCTGACATATGGTGACAGAAACACCAAAATTTTTCATTCCAATACTATTCAGAGAAGGCGGAGGAATAAGGTAGTCAAATTAAAGGCTGAAGAGGGTGAATGGTTAGAAGAAAAGGAGGAGATTAATGAAGCTTTCAAAAGCTTTTACTAAAATCTTGTTGCTTCTGGGGCAAGGAGAAATATGGAGGAAGCTTTGGGGTTTTTGATAAAATGGTGAACGGTGATGATAATTTGAAGCTTGAGCAAGATGTAACAGAAGAAGAAATCAGTATGGTTGCTTTTCAGTTAAATGGGGCTAAAGCACCAGGTCCAGATGGCTTTTCTGGGTGTTTCTATCATGCAGCATGGGGTGAAGTGAATGATGACATTGTGAAGATGATTAAAGAATTTTTCTACATAACTCTAATCTGCAGCCAGTAAGCAACCCTAGTATCATGCTCATTCCCAAGGTTGAACATGCTGAGATGGTTGGACAATTAAAACCAATAGGTTTGTGCAATTTTGTATACAAAATTGTTTCCAAAATCCTGTTTAATAGACTGAAGAAATTGCTGATGAGGATAATTTCTGAAAATCAAAGAGCTTTTGTTGCTGAAAGGTTGATACAAGATAACATGCTGATTGCACAAGAAACTTTTCATTATTTGAAGAATAAAAAAAGGGGAAGAAAATGGAAATTGCTGTAAAAGTTGATATGAATAAAGCATATGACAGGTTGGAATGGGATTTCATTAAAGAAGTTATGAGAAAAATGGGTTTTGGTGAAAAGCGAATAGGATGGGTAATGAATTGTGTAAGATCTGTGAGCCTGAATCTTGTGGTTGGTGGGAAGAAGATTGCTGAAATAGGAATGGAAAGGGGTATTAGGCAAGGGGATCCACTTTCCCCTTACCTTTTTATCATTGTTTCTGAAGTATTGTCGAAGAGGTTCAATGGCATATTGATAGAGGCAAGCTAAAGGGCATTAAGTTGTCAAGTAAGTGCCCAATCTTATCTCACTGCTGCTTTGCTGCTATATTTTTTGTTAATGCTAGAAGAAGGAATTGTAGGGTCTTGAGAAGAATTTTTTATTGTTGTGTGTAAGGAAACGGGCGATCCACCCATGGTGGATCAAATCCGACCGATGAGAAACAGAGAGCCGTATATATGAGAACCGAGGGAAAGTTTGAATTTCAAATGAGGGAGTTAGATACGGTTATCTAACCCCCCTCCCCACAGGTTATATATATGTGCATACACGGACAGAAATGAAGTTGGTTGAAGAACAATAATTCTCTGTTTCTAATGCTCTGTTTTCATTATTCCTCAAAGTGCATTTGCCATGAAAACTAACCAGAGTCCATACAGAGTGCTCCGGTTACGTGTGGGTATCTAGTGTATCGAGAAAACGATTCCAGGTACGCCCGAAATCCTTCAGTGGCATCAGAGCATCGTTATTCGCTTCTGCATGCTTCTCTGTATTTTCATTTTTTTCCTGGTTATGCACTGTTCTGTTGCATATATGTATCTTAAAGTGTTTGTTTAGTGATAATATCAATAGAACATGCATTTAAACGATAAAGAGAAGCATTTCTAACGTAAATCGAAATGAAAATTTTAATTTTTCAAATTGGGTCATTAGAAAAAAGAGGATTTAGGACTTGAAAATGATCCCATTGTGTAGAGAACGAAAAAATGATAGAAAATGACTCCAAGAACGTCAAAATTGGACATCGGACGGAGAAATTATGGATGAAAAACGAGTCGGGTCGTCGGACCCGACCCGTTTTCCAGTCGGGTATGTGCAGACCCGGCTGGAGGTAGGAGATGACACTGTTCATCCCCCAAAATAACGCCGTTTTGCTTTTTTTTAAAAAAAAAAAATCCCGCGGCACTGTTCACGGCGTACTGGGCTGTGTCCAGCCCAGTCACACACACAAAAAAGGAGAAGTTTGGGCTTCAAGAGGCCCAGAAAAAAAAAGGAAAAAAATTCATTTTTTTAATTAAAAAAATATTATTTTAGGGTAATTCTGGTGGCGACACGTGGCAGTGACACATGGCAGCACCAGAATGACGCATGCAGTACACGCGCCAGAGCCGAGAGTGGGCTTCGTTCATTTTTTATTTTTTCTGAATTTTTCCTTCTTGGGGCGCGTGAGGGTGCGTTGGACCTCCGATTGAGGTGCGGTTTGTTCCTAAAAATTCCTAAAATCAAGATCTTTATTTTGACATATAATTTGCCTAAATTGGAAGGCAATTCTGGACCTATTTATGAATATTCAGTATATTTTCTGGCATTTTTTTTGTGTTTAAAAATTCCAGAAAATTATGATAATTAATATGTGTTATTATTTAGGTGAAAATGACTTCATCTAGCACTGAATCTCTGGGATATACTTTAAATAATGATATCTCATTTTTGGATGAGTTCAATAATCTAGAGGAAAACCTTCAAGAGGATCCCGAGGGGGAACCTGAGGAGGACCCAGAGCAAGATCTTGATAACCTTTCTGAAGAAGACCTAGAGGAATTGATGGAGGAAGTTCCACAAGAGGAACCAGAAGAAAGAGATGATTTTGGACCGTGCTCAGAAACATTATTCCCCATCAAACCACTTCTTCTACAGCCTTTAATGGTGTCTTTAGATTTAAACTCCAAGATGGTGCCTACTCTTAACGGTGAACCTCAAGTTGAGGATGGAGAAGAAGTGAATCAATCTTTTACCCCTATTTTGGCCATGAACATAGCTGAAAGAGATGCAGCTATGTTAACAAACATGAAAGGCATTAATGGCTTCATTGGAAAATACATTGAAGGCATGACAGATAAGAAGCATACTGAATTCTATTTGAAAGTCATAATGGAATTTATAAGAGCCACAAGAGTAAGAGGAAAGCCCAATGCAGGATGCATCAGAAAGAAAAATTGGCTTACAAGAATAGAATTTGTATCTAACTTTAAAAAGCCACCTCGTGAGCTTAAGAAGCTAAGAAAAGCAATGTTAGAATATTGTAAAACTCATATTAAATAATATATGTTTGTACTTTAATTTCCATTGCTTTACTTTGTTAAAGACATGCTTTTATACTCTTTCTTTGTAAAGACTTATTATTATTACATGCCTTGTATGCAAGAGAAACATGCTTCATTTTAATTCTTTATATGTTATGATTCATGTATATTTTTTATAAGTGGGAGTTTTTTTAGATGATGAGTATTCTGAAAAGCAATATTTTATAAGAAAAGTACTTATATTAATTTTGATAGAGAATGATGGCGTTGCTAGTGCTTGTGTGATGGGAGGTACAAATGTATTCTCCTGATCATGGGTCTAGTGATATTATTATTTTCTGATCAAAAATTAATAAAAGTACATGACATTGTATACTTTACATGTGCTATATATATGTAAATTCACTTAAATGTTCTATGGTTCAATAAATTATTGTGGGAAAAGTTTGTCACAGAACCGATATTGAACAATGGCATCAAAGAACATTATTGCTGAATTAAACAAGGGGGAAAAACTCAACGGGGACAACTGGGATATTTGACACCGAAAGGTCCAATATATTCTAGAAGAACAGGATGCTATTGAGCCATTAACAATTGCCATGGTAGAACCTGAGGCTGGCAATACGGCCCAGCACAGGAGAGACCAGGAAGCTTACCAATCCTGGAAAAAGAAGAATAGCATTGCAAGAATCACTGTATTGAGTGCAATGGCTGATGATTTAATGTGTGAGTTTGAGACACACAGAACGGCACAGGCAATGTGGATTGCCTTAAAGGATAAGTTTGGATGAGTGTCAATGACTAAGTTTAGAAGGTTGACTATTAAATTTGATACCTATAAGCTAAAACCAAATAATTCTATGAGGCAACATCTAAGAGAGATGTCCACAATGATCCGTGAACTGAAGGAAGCCGGACATAATCTATCTGACGAACAGCAAGTGCAGGCTGTCATCAGATCGCTCCCTGCCAATTGGGAGCACATGAAAGTTAATCTAACCCATAATGAAAATATCATTACTTTCAGTGATGTAGCTAAGCATTTGGAGCTAGAGGATGAACGTCTGGAGGCTTATAAAGCCACTGGACAAGCCTATTTGACCAAAGGTGCTGGTCCTTCCCAATCAAAGCCTGAATCCAAAAAGGGCAAGAAATCTCATAAAAATGGGAAGAGAGGCGGTCCTCCACCCAAGAAGGGCAAAAAACAGTTCAAGAAGAAAGGAAAGAAAGGAGGCAAGAAAAAACTAGACCTAAAGAAGGTCAAATGCTTTGCCTGCCAGAAAATGGGATATTTCGCACATGACTGTTCTAAACAGGCTGAGAGCGAAAAGGTAACAGTGAATTATGTGAATTCACATGTCTTATTTGTTTCTAGCACTATTTTTCTGACAGAACCTATTTCTTTTTCTTGGATTATTGACTCAGGCTCCACAGACCACGTAAATCGAGATCGAGGATCTTTCGTGGAATACCGTCGGTTGCCATATCAAAGCAAGTAGCTTTTCGTTGGCAATAATGCAAGGATCGAGGTTCGAGGCATTGGCACTTGTAAACTAGTTTTACGTAGTGGAAAAACCTTGATACTGCATGATGTGCTTTATGCTCCTGACATCCGACGGAATTTAATTTCTGTAATTTTCTTACTAGACTTTGGGTTTAATGTAAACTTTCATGATAAAGTTGCAGACATTTGTAGCAACTCAATATTTTATGGTTCAGCTTTTCGGTTTCAAAGCTTCTTTATTTTGGATCTTGCTAATGATTTTAATGTTCATGATTGCTTTGCTATTACTTCAAATAATCCTGATATGAATATTTGGCATGCTAGACTAGGACATATTAATCAAAATAGAATGATTAAACTGGCTAAAGAAGGCTTGTTGGGGGTGATCCCTAATATGGATATGTCATTATGTGAAAGCTGTCTAGCTGGTAAGGCTACCAGGAAACCATTCGGTAAGGGAATACGAGCTGAAACCCCATTGCAATTAATCCATTCTGACATTTGCGGTCCAATGAGTGTGAGGGCAAGACACGGAGCTTGGTATTTCATTACCTTTATTGATGATTTTTCACGATATGGTCATGTCTATTTGATTTCACATAAGTCTGAGGCACTAGAGTGCTTTAGACGATACATGAATGAAGTAGAGAATCAAATGGAAAATAGAATCAAGGCATTACGCACTGATCGAGGTCGTGAATACCTTTCAGATCAATTCAAACAGCTCTGTGAAGAAAAAGGGATTATTAGGCAACTAACTATCCCTGGTACACCTCAACAAAATGGGTTGCTGAAAGAAGAAATAGAACTCTTCTAGACATGGTTAGGTCTATGATGGCCCAGGCAAATCTTCCAATTTCACATTGGGGTGATGCTTTATTAACGGCAACTTTCATACTTAACCGTGTGCCCTCAAAATCAGTCACTTCCACACCCTACAAGTTATGGACTAAACGTCAGCCAGATCTAACTATCCTTAGACCTTGGGGCTCGGTGGCATACATCCATGACAATTCTCATAGACATGGGAAATTGGGTCCTAGAGGGAAGAAATGTATTTTTATAAGGTACTCTGAACCCTCAAAAGGATATGTATTCATAAGTGAAATTGAAGATGGAACAATGACTAAAACAGAATCAAGAGATGCTGTATTTATTGAGACGGAGTTTCCCAGTAGGGGAGATATTGACCACACTGTATCTCTTTATGAGACTCAGGAGCAGGATAGTGCAGAACAAATTAACAAACCAGAATCGTCTAGGCATGTCAATCTGAGTGGGAGCCAAGAACGGTCAACACAAAGACTGAAACAAATGAGAAAAGATAAGCAAATTGTTCCTACCAGAAAGAGTAACGGGGAAAGTGTTCCAAAGAGACGCTTTCAAATAGAAGGAGAAGCACTCTTAGTTACTCCAAAAGGTGATGATGAACCCCGCACTGTTCATGAGGCCTTAGCAAGTCCTGCAAAGGAGGAATGGAAGAAAGCAATAAAAGAGGAAATAGACTCAATGATGAAAAATCAAGTTTGGGAATTGGTTGATCTGCCAAAAGGGCATAAAGCCATTGGGAACAAGTGGGTTATCAAAATCAAAAGAAAGTTAGACGGATCAATTGACAAATTCAAAGCTCGATTGGTTGCAAAGGGATATACACAACAGGAAGGTATAGATTATGAGGATACTTTTTCACCTGTTGTGCGTTTCAATTCAATAAGACTTATTCTGGCAATAGTAAACAGTTTAAACTTAGAGTTACATCAGATGGATGTAAAAACCACATTCCTGAATGGTGATCTGGATGAAGAAATCTATATGGAACAACCAATAGGTTTCATTGAAAAAGGGTTTGAACACAAGAAGTGTAAACTCAAAAGATCCATCTATGGATTAAAACAGTCATCCAGACAGTGGTACTTGAGGTTTCATAAGGCAATTACCTCATATAACTTCCAGATGATAGAGGAAGACCATTGTGTCTACGTTAAGCGGTTTAAGGATAACTTTGTGATATTATCCTTATACGTAGACGATATACTATTAGCTGGAAATAGTCTTGACTCTGTGATAGCTATTAAAGAATGGCTTTCATCAAATTTTGAGATGAAAGACATGGGTGAAGCGGAATACATACTTGGAGTCAAGATTCAAAGGAATCGTTCCAAGAGAATCCTCACTCTTTCACAAGAGAATTATATCAATAAGATACTTGAGCGATTCAATATGAGTGAATGCAAACCCATGGATATCCCTGTGGCTACTGGAGTGGCCATGAGTTTTGACATGTGTCCCAAAACTGAATCAGATAAAAAGCAAATGGAAAGAGTTCCATATGCAAGTGCCGTTGGTAGCCTGATGTATGCAATGATGTGTACAAGACCAGATATTTGTTATGTCGTAGGGCTGGTTAGCAGATTCCAGTCCAACCCTGGTGAGAAACACTGGAAAGCAGTGAAAAGGATCTTGAGATACTTAAAGGGCACAGCTGACTATGCATTGTGTTATCAAGGAAGCGATCTACGCCTAATCGGATATTCCGATGCTGATGTAGGCGGTGATAAAGAAGAACGAAGATCGACTTCAGGATACACCTTCTTGCTTAACAACGGCGCCATATGTTGGAGTAGTAAGAAGCAAACGTGCATTGCTTTACACTCTATGGAAGCTGAGTTTGTGGCATGCACTGCAGCAGTGCAAGAGGCTGTTTGGCTGAAGAGATTTATCGAGCACCTAGGATTTGGGAACGAGAGTACCAATCCGGTGTTGATACACTGTGACAATACTGCAGCTATAGTCTACACTAAAGACCCTAAGTATCACAGTAAGACCAAACACATTGATATAAAATATAACTTTGTGAGGGATTATATAGCACAGAAAATTGTAACTGTACAATATATTTCAACCAAGTGTATGGTTGCAGATCCCCTAACTAAGCCAATAGGCAAAGAAACATTTGAGAAACATGTAAAAGCCATTGGCATGTTAAAAATGTAAAGTTACAGACTGTATGTAATACTTTTGTTTTTATTAATGATATCATGTCATTTATTATTACTTATATGTCTGGGTAAAAGTATACAATGTCTAGTATGTCGTACAGGTTGAAAGAGATAGCACTCTCACACAAGCAACCGCCTTTGATGCTATAGAAGCGTTCAAAGATGAGACATGTGTTCACCAGTAAAACAGCAAGAGTGCTGATATGGTAGAGAAGAAACACAATAAGTGTCGCCTTGGCTTAAAAGTGCAGTGAGTCGAGATGAGATCCATGAGTAAGGGTATGGATCGAACAATGGATACCTACATCCATAAAACCTATTGCCAGATAACAAATTCTTCAAAATTGACGTCATATTATGTGAATATAATTGAAGAGTTTGGGTTTAGATACTGTGAGTGTCTAAACTTAAGTTTGTACGGTGTGATTGATAGAATCAAAACGACGTACACTCTTTAAGGATAAGAGAAACACCGTAACATGTGATTCATACCAAATGTGCTAAAGAACCGCAAATGGAAAGCAAATGAATCAATCCCTGCTTCATTGTTGTGTGAGTTTCAGAAAGGTATAATCTTTTCATTAATGTCCTTTGACTTTGACAATATTATGGAGGTATGTTTCAGTGATTGCTACTTTGGTATATGTCCTGTGGTCAAATTATATATGAACCAAAGGTATTATGCTAGGAAAGCGGTTGATTAATATCAAAATGATATATGGGCGAAAGAAAGATTGTCAGAATATACATATCCATGCTAGTGTCTTTGACCGGTCCCTTGTGATATTATTTTGTTAATTTCATAAGTGTGGATACTATGCATAAGTGGATGCCATCTGAGTTATATACTGACTCAAGAGGGATTAGATTAGCCATGAGAAAAGTGTATATGGGAAAATCTAGGATATTCAAGGCACTATAATTTATTTGATCGAGCTACACTAAAGGGTTGCTTTGTGCTGGTCTCTGTGAAGGGGATTTCTAGTACAAACGCCCGAAAGGAGACGTCATGCCTACGCGGTCATGGCAAAGCACCTAGTATGAAAGAAGGAAGAAAATGAGATTTGAGCCATAATATCTAATCCACCATGTGTGAGTGGGAGATGTAAGGAAACGGGCGATCCACCCATGGTGGATCAAACCCGACCGATGGGAAACAGAGAGCCGTGTACATGAGAACCGAGGGAAAGTTTGAATTTCAAATGAGGGAGTTAGATACGGTTATCTAACCCCCCCTCCCCACAGGTTATATATATGTGCATACACGGACAGAAATGAAGTTGGTTGAAGAACAATAATTCTCTGTTTCTAACGCTCTGTTTTCATTATTCCTCAAAGTGCATTTGCCGTGAAAACTAACCAGAGTCCATACAGAGTGCTCCGGTTACGTATGGGTATCTAGTGTATCGAGAAAACGATTCCAGGTACGCCCGAAATCCTTCATTGTGCTTATCTGTCATGGGGTGCATCTGTATTAGTATCTGTACATGATTTCTAGGTTATCGTTTTTCTCAGTGATCCATTTGGGGTTTCAAGAATAACCCGAAACCTATCCTATGCTTTTTATTGTGTGTATAGATTCCAGACAGTTGCTTATCTTCAGCAAATATGGTGGCTTGAAGTGGAGGGAGACATTGATTTCCAGTTTCCACCAGGGACATACAACGCGTTTTTCAGACTCCAACTAGGAAGGTCATCGTAGAGGCTCGGCCGTCGGGTCTGTAACACTGAGCACGTCCATGGCTGGGACATAAGGCCCTTGAGGTTGAAGCTTACAACTTGTGATGGGCAACATGCTGTATCCCAATGCCATTTGGAGAATCCAGGAAACTGGATGCTGTATCCAGTTGGAAGTTTTGTTTCTGAAAAGCGTCATGAAATGATGAACATAAGATTTTCATTGACCCAAGTCGGTTGCACACACATCAAAGGAGGTCTCTGCGTGGACTCAATCTTGATATGCAACAGTAATGTAGGAAAGGAGTAGAAGCAGACAATTTATAGAAGAGAAGAGAATTGAGTTAAATATAAGGAGACATACATACAAGAACATGAAGCAAAGGGTGGGCCTGATGTATTTGGAAGCACATGATGCAATTATATGCGACAGATAGTAAAGATCCATTTTGGAAGCGGAATTGAACAGATGGATTGAATGTGGTTGTATTGTTCTATAAAAGTGAGGTCTGCTGAAGATGTTAAAATGGAGGAGTATTTAGGTAAGATTGGTTTTGTAAGTAGAAAAGGCTTAAGATACATATAGGTGATGGGATTGGAGCCATATGTGAGCTTTCTTATTTGTACATGCATATAGATCCTCTGCTATTTGAGATTGAGGATTGGTTTTGTGTTTCTGCACAATGCAGCCAAATGCCCAAATGTGTGGGGATTGAAGCTTCTGCTTCATAAACTTGCGGTGGTACCTCTTGCTGTGTCACCTCGACTGAATATTCAGGGACTCTAATTATAAATATATGACATCTGCGATCTCCTTCTTCTTGTTTCTCGGCATAAAATATAGTTTCAGGCATCTTCTCTCGGGAAATTGTGAAAAGGGTTTGGATTTTGAACAAAACCAGACTTGCAATCTGTTTTTTTTTTTTGGAAGGGTGGCTAGTTACCACTTGGATGACGGAGGGGAGGATGAAGAATATAATATGGAGGATCTAATGACAAAAGGCCCATAAATACTTTTTAAAAAAGGTTTCATACAAGAAAAAACCCTCCTAAATTGATTCAACCCCCATTACAAGCCTAAATTGTTGTTCGTTAGTATGATGATATGATTTACCATGATAATTACCAAATTTTTTTATAATCCCCATTCATGCCTCGCTACATATGAATATTAATCATCCCGATGGCATGTTAAAAAAAAAAATCTCATTTATCCTTTAATTTTATTTATTTTTATTTCACTTTTCTCTTTCTTTCTCTACCATTGTCTCTCTATAACAGTCGTCATCCCATCCATTCAAATAAACCATTCATTTTATATGTCTTAAAGTTTAGTAGTTTTTTGTTTTTTGATTTATTTGGGAGTTATCTTATGTACTAATAATTTGCACTATATTATTAAGAAATATTAATGGCCTAAAGTCATATAATTTTTTGGGAACCAAAATGTGATATAATCAAATTCTACATTGACTTTCCCTTACCCAAAAATTCTCCAATCGTTAGAGCTCTGGCCGGTCATGATCCTGGAGTTACCCCGGTGGAAAGAGGTTTTTTATTTCCTTATATGTGGATAATTAAGTCCTTTTATAATAATTTAATTTCAGAATAGTACTTAGGGACTTCATATAAATTAAGCTATTTTGAAGGATCCTTTTGAAATTTCTATGCTGCGGTGGTCCTTCTTTGTTTTTATCTCTTTTATATTATTTATAATTTATAATAATAATAATAATAATTTGCAAATATTAAAACTTAAAAACAAGCTTGGCTTACCAGAGCTCTCTTAATTTCTTCCACTCATACGCCATCTCTCTCTCTCCTCCCTCCTTCCTTCTGTCGCCAACAATTCTCTGTCCCTCAATTTCTTCATGTCTTCCTTTTAGGGTTTCCTTTTCGTACGTGCAGTTATTCCGGTGTACGACGAAGGTGAGGATTGCCGTACTTCTCTCTCTCTTTCTCGAATTTCAATTGAAGACCCCTTTTAATCTGCGTTCAATTTTTTGTTCTTGTATCGAATTTTCTCTCGAAATTCCGTTACTCTTCGCTCTTCTCCTCTTTTTCTGGTTATCGAATGAATTCGGTTAATCACTTGGGATTTGCCCCCAAAATACGTGAAATTCATGACCAATTACTTAATTTTAAAAACTTAAATTATTCAATTTCTCTGTTCATTTAATATTTTGTTTCTTATATTTTCTCTAAGCGAATTGACTCTTCGTATTCTAGTGAGCCATTTTGATGATATTTCTCATCCCTCGATTGCTAGCCCGGGTTGTCGTTGATTTTACGTCAAGTATCCCCCACTACTGTCTTATACGTGTCAATAAATAAAAAGATTAAAATTATGTGTTTGGGGATAAGTATTTATATGTGCTTTAATTTTGGTTACATTCATGGCTAAAATCCGATTTACAACAAATAATCACAAACTGTCTAATAGTTCAAATCTTAAAAATCTTTTTCTGCTCCATTTTGGAGTGAACTGTGCTAATTGTTAAAATTTTGTTCATGTGCCAGTTCAGGTTCTCAGGTTTGTAAAAGAACTTGTTATTTCTTATACACCTACTGCCCCAGTATGGGATCTTCTGTGGATTTCATCTATTCGCTAGATCCTGACATGTCGCAAAAGATTCTCATGTGTCTGGATGATCCGTCTGACCTATTCCGAGTTAGTTGTGTCTCGCGGTCTTGGCGACACTATAGTGAGCTATTCCAGTTGATTTTTATATTTAGTTTTGGCTGATATCTCATTTATACAAGCACGCCAACTTTAGTCTATGCATTTTACATTATGTTTGACATCTGATAAATAAACCTTACTAATATTATGCTTTCTTTTCTGTTTTATGTATTTTATGAAATTTTAACCTCGGTAGTTAGCATGCTAATGATTTTCGCTTTTATTTTGACAAGAAGGTTACAGCATACCTGATCGCACCTGTATCACATTTTGTATACCTTCTGATGAAATTATTATAATGGAAGTTGTTTTGTTTCCTAATTTATTACTATATGTGCTAACTATTTGTATGTGTACCTTGATATTATGGCATACATGACCAAACTTCCATTTCCCCCCTTAATTTATTTGCACACGTGCTGAATAATGTCTTAGACAAGAATGCGTGCTAATCACCTGGATTGTCAGCTAACCTAGACTCATAAAACATTCTTGATGGTGTATTGTTTATGGTGGTAATCTGAACAATCATTGAGAGAATAACACTAGACAGGTAACCCAATCTCATTGGAGACATGGTGAAAAGAGAGGGTTTTTTTAATTGTCAAAATTATTTTAGCTATAAAGATTTATATAAATTTGAAAAGTTATTCATCATATCAGCTTTCTATTAAAATATTAGTCTTTTTTTAGTGTTTATGCATTAGAAATGGAAATGTGTTCTCAACATGGTTGATTGTGAACTGGTGAACAGCCTGACTTCTTGCAATGATTAACAAGAATAATTACACTTATTAGTGATACCTTAGTAGAATCTACTGTTTGGTCTGTCTTGGAGGACATCTTACTGTCCGTTCCTCTGCTACTTCCACTCTAATAAAATTTCTTCTTTTCTAAAGTCAAAAGTTAAGTCATTCCATTTAAGCACGGGTGGACAAAGCTATGAAATCTGCAATGATCATTCTCAAAGGATGTACGAGTTCTCCGGAAACTAAAATTCACTGGCAAATGTTATTTCTACTGATTATCTAGTATACTGATTTGCAGTGATTAGAAATGGTCTTTGCAAACAGCTATGCTGGAGAATGTTTCCTCAATTATCTAGAGCCTCATGTGTTGTTGAACTGAATAAAAGTGGAGCAAAGGAACCTGAAGTTGGATCTAGCTATTCTATGGAATGGCAAGTTCTAGAAAAGGACCATAGAGTCTATGCTTATTTAGCTAGAGCATGCACATCATTTGCTATTGTGGGTTGCATTGGAGAGACTAATGGTGCTTCTAGCACTGATAATTTTCCAGAGGAAAGCATTGATAATACATTAGAGGCAAGAGACAATATTAATGGGAGAGCTTCATACTGGTCCAGTAAAGGGCACAAAAATCCTGATGTGCCTGAGACACTGACATACAAGTTGGTCTGCCCAATTTGTGTTATTACGGAAATTAGTGTTCATCCTTTCCAAGGTACTGTTTTAAATCTTCACCAAGTATGTGCTAGCTTCGTTTAATTTTCTTTTGTAAGCTTTTCATTGATGATATTGTTTTTCATGTTCAGCTTTTTTCCAGCCAGGGTTTCCGATATATTCAGCAAAATCTCTTCGAATCAAAATGGGTCATCCTAATCCCACTTTAGACGCTTCTGCTGATGAAAAGTATGTATGGACTTACATTTCTCCAGAGTTTCCTATGGCTCAGGTATGCAATTTTTCTTTTCAAACAATATCTATTTCCCATGCTTTTCTTCTTCCCCTGAATGCTTCATTTGTTTCATGGCATTTGATTCTTGATTTCAAATACAATTTATACTTTGCTAGTGAAGTTTTCCTTTCTCTGGTCACTTGTCTTTCATGATTGTGCAATGGAGGCTGCCTTGAATAGTAAAAATTTCTCATTTTAATAGCCTGTGAAATCCCAGCTTTTAACTCTCTTTTTTTCATTAGATGATCCGTTTGACTGAAGAGGCCAGTAGAATGATAAATGAGTCTGTAAATGTGATACATGTTGCACATAATTCTCCTACATCAGTGCATACCATGTAAGATATGACCACAGAAATAGCTGGTGATGAAATGTGAGCTATCCTTGTGGCAGATGCTTTAAGGAAGCTTAAATGAGCGCTATTCATGTGGCAGGAAATCTGTTGGATTGGATGATAGCTGTAGTATGCTGTTTTAGATATTCCAATACATTTAGACTCTTGATTTGGGCTTTCTGTGGTTTAGCAAGGATACATATTTTGTACTTCATACAAAGATGAGGATGTTGGATAAAGCTTTCATTTTCTTCCTTTTCTTGGAGATGTGTGGTGGCTGAATCAGTAGCATAGATCTAATTTCCATTTACGGGTCCATTATTCTACAAACTTTACTAGGTCCTGTATCTGGTGTTGGTTGACACCCATTTTTTCGTTGGCTGGACAAGGTGTCTGACTCGATTTGCACTTTGTTGAACTCTCGATGCATTATGATAGATCTGTTTTGGACTGAAGATCAATCATGAGGTTGCAAGAGTTTCAACGTTTTTTGAAACACTTAGGCAGCAATACTGGTTCAAGAATTAAAGTTGGCTTTAATTTTCTTTTACCTGCAATATAGCAAAACTGATTGACTCCATATATATTTTGAAGAAGTTTAGCTGACTACTGCTAGTTGCAATTGATGTCTCTGGATCAAACAGAAGGCACTGAATATCAGGTGGAGAAGCATTGAATCAATATTATTTAGTTGTGTATACTACAACCAGTACGAATAAATTGATAAGATAAACATCTATTTTGTGGACGCTGAACAATATCACAGGTTGTGAAGGAGAAAGCGCATAACACCATGCTCATCTTTCTTATTCCTTTTTCTTTTTGGTAATTGAGAACATTGAATACTTTTAAGTCTATCTGTCTCTGACAATCACATTTACTTCTACTTCTATGCCCATCACCGTAGGATTTCAGATAATTGGTAGGTTGTTTGGAAACTTACTGTTTCAGGCTTCTTTTTTTTGCCACCCCGGAGGGGGGGTGTTGGGGGTTTCTTAATGCTACATTGAATATAATGGCCCGCCTGATAGTCCATGTCAGAGAGAATGAATGGTTGTGTTTTGAGCACAAAATATCATTGGCATGCCTCTTATCAAACTTGACTTGGGTTTATGATTACTCCTAATAGGAAGCATAGGCGCCGTCATGGACGCTACTAGGTAACACAAGATCTAAAGTGTTTCATGTGATTTAAAGTGTTGCATGGTAATGTGTTGTGTCTAATACGAGTGTTTGAAATGCCTGAACTTTATAGTGTTGGAGTATGGTAGAATAAATAAACTTTTGCCTAAATTGGAAATTAACTAGCTGATTTAGTTGAGAAAAAATCTTATGTGATAGAATAATTAACTTTGCTTGAGCATCCCTTTGTTACATCATTCATTTCTGAGAAGAATTTCTTTGCGTGCAGGAAAACCAGTTACAGAAGTTCAAGCTTCCAGAACCAGTGCTTTGTATTGGTGGTATCTTGCAGATTGAGCTCTTGGGAAGGATTCAAAGACAAGAAATTGACAACTTATTCTACATTTGGTGTGTTCCATCCCTATTTATTTTTTTATTGATAGAGTTGCAGTAATAGTTTCCCATTCCACTTTATTTGGCGTTATAGTAAAAGTAATGTGGCACATCATGAAGTCCTAAACTCTAAAATGCTAGCTGGAATTAGTTAGAAGTGTGGTACAAATACAATCCCACATCATGGGTTTGCGCATAGATTGTGAGATTCGTCCTTAGTTGCCCTGAGATTCAACCTTTAATTTATGGAAGCATCCCTTAGGGTACCATCATGATTGTATTGCAGATGGCATTTCAGAATTCCTAACGTGAAGAAAATTGTGATTGCAGTGTCTCTCATGTTAAAGTTGTGGGGCGCCCATTGTCACCTGCATTTAGTGTTGAAATTCGTGAACCATCTTCTGGAACATTTGTGCTTAGGTGTGATCAGCTGGCTAAGTGTCCCACCCAACCAGCCTTTTCTAACGAGTCTCGTGCGATATCCCCTGATTATGTGCAGAGGCGACTTAGAGATTTTCAACAGATTGTGACAATGTTGCGGGAAAATCTAGTAGAGGTAGTCGAAGAAGATGATTGGGATGAGGATGATGAAGTTGATAACTTTGAAGAAGCATAATCCCTTTGATCTGTTTCTTTTATGCCTAATAAGTGCGCTTTTATAATCCCCTTCCATAGCAATAAAGAAAAGGAGAACATAGTATCTCTCCAGGTATGGTTTGGTTGCACCGAAATCGGTATCCCTTCTGTCCTCTTTTGTGTAGCTTTTAATTACACGCCTACCTTCGGAATTTAAGTCAAGTTTTTTCTCCTGTGGTTTAATTTCTGAATTAATTTAGGCATATACTTTTCTGATTGATGGTGGCAGAACATTATGTCTTATTGTCGGGGGTCAGAAACGTTTTTGCATTTCGCAGATGAAGACCAACATTACTTGGGATTATCTCAATTAGGTAAAAATTAATTTTAAAAAAAGCCTAACTTAGCTGTGATGATACCCATACTATAATATAATGTACTTACTATATAATATATCCATATTTCTTTCATAAGCTTGAGGCACATTTGATGTCAAGGAGGATATGTAGTTCTTGCCTGCAAAATTACCGTTTTATCTTTTATTTTTCATATACTGTTATATCAAATGGTAATGAAGATTTGTTTAACTAGTCTCCTATGAATATTTTCCTTCCATTCACAAGGTGTTAAATTCTAAACATATCCTGAAATAACATTGTTGTTATAATTTCAATATGCGTAGAGCAACAGATCTTTAAAGTAATTTATGAGGCAGATGGACAATTAAACAAATAAATTATTGATGTTTGATAATAACTGAGGATAAAAAATTCTTAAATATTTTTTTATTATTTTATCTTCTAAATACATATTATGTACAGAGAATATGGGTATTTATATTTTGGTTGTCAGTTATTTATGCTCGAGGAGTAAAAAATAGTTATTTATAATTTCATTGTTATAGTTATTTTTTATATCCTTATACAATTCTGTTTTACGTCTTATCACTATCATTTGTTGCAAAATTATAAAGTCAACATTTTCAATATTTGTTTTTTTATTAATTATTTCCCATGTTTAGTTGGATGGGAATAGAGGGGAGGGAGCGAAGGTTTTAAGAACTTTGATTTTTAGAAAAATGGAAAAATGGGGTTTAGAATTTTAGATTAATTTTACTTACTTTTTATTCATGCATCTTATATCTATAAAAAATTATCATTTCTACTTGTCCTACTTTTGTAAAATTAAATCCATTCTCCTCTAACCAAATGAAGGGTTCGTGTCTCCATACGTATTTTATCAAAATAAATTTCGATAACCTATGACAGTGAACTTAATTGTATATAATACGATAAAGGAAAATATAAGATATAGAAGAAAGTGAATGTAATTTATGAGTTTTTAATGTTATAAAGAAAAAATTGTCCGTGCTTTCATACGTACGCTTGTCATCTAAAAGTTTAAGGAGGAAGAATCGTCTCCAAGACTGCAAGTGTAAATTTAACTCGGTCAAAGTCGAAGCTAATGAACACACAATTGTTTTTAACTAACATTTACTGGGACGTATTTCTTATTCTTATTTCAAGTTTTATGACATTCAATTTCTATTGAGCAAAATAAGAAAGCAGGGAAGTGCCAACTTTCAAGAAGGGGGTGAACAAGCTACTCCCCAACATTACTTCCCCAGAATATTTTAAAATTACCCCTCCCAAGAGTTAGTCCAAATGGTAAACAGTTTAATATCGCTTAAACGATGTATCGAGTTTGAGCCTTAACATATATAAAAAAATTCCATTAAAAGACTTACCCACCATAACTAAATGCGCGACACGAATCAGATCCAGATATAATTAGGATAAAACTCTGATCAAGTGGGCAACTAAAAAAAAAACACCTCCCAATATAATACCTAATTAGATGATTAATCTTAATCATAAATATAAAACTTATTTTTTTATACTTTCTTAAATCATCCCTATTGATACTCTCCCAATATTAATTAAATACCAAATAATTAAGAATAGAAAAAATGAGTTAAGGAAAATAATTAGTGTACTTTAAGAAAAATATGTTATAATAACTAATTTAACTAATTAAAACTAGGTCCCACAGCAAATTCCCATGTTATGAATTGTTATTTAACTGTATAGGGTATCATAAGAGATGAATTGAAAAAAGAATTGACGACAGCAGATAAAATATACCTCATGCAATTCTAATATTTCTTGCTACTCTTCCTCTAAATGATCCAGTTTCTGCCATGCCATATTTCAACATCACTACCTTCCCATATAATCAAAATACTTGTACTGAAAACTTCAATCCCATCCTGCCACCTTGAGCCCGGTTACAAAATGGCCATGTTTTCTCTTATCAAGCAAAAATAAGGGTTCTTCCATAGATCTATGCTCATCAATTACGCCATAGTCCTATTGGCCATTCTATCACACCATATATTTCTAAGATCAATATTATCCAATAGTATATTACTAATTTGTTTGTTGCTTAGTTTCCACCGAACCAATGAAGGTCAAAAAGACATTGTTTCTACTATAAGGAAATGCAAACCATGGCAATATTGTCATTCTCTGATATGGCATTTTAAAGACTACTTAATAGTCAGCATATTGCTCAAAGTTCTCAAAAACAAACATTTAGTGACAAATGTGAATCATTATTTAATGACATCCAAGCACAATAAGAGGGAGTCTGTTCTTCCAATCTTCACGGGGTTTTGGACTTGACAGGGGCAGGGAGCAACTGCGTTTGGGCAAATCATGAATCCTCGTCAGTAGAGAGTGGGGGGAAAAATCTCAGCATAAATTGCAAAAAAGATAGATATGGTCTGATCCCTCAAAAAGTCTAAAGTGCATACAAATTTCTTTAGAAGTTTCAAGTGAAACCAGAATGTCGTAAACATAAGATTCCTTTCCAGCTCACGAAAATGATTCAGACACTTTTGAGTCTGATCATGCCATACTCAGTAACCATGAATCTTAAGATTCATGATTCAAATCTTACAATTTGTAGAAAGTGACAACCAACAATGTGATTTGATGGCTGTATCAGAATTAGCTCTTAATTGTCAGATCTACAATTCAAATATTATGCTCCGTAACAAGTTAACCAGCAGCGATATTAATCAACGAATGTATTGGCTAAGAATTGCTTAATTCAAGTGAACTCGACAGGATAGAATGACTTGGCAATTCATAAATGTGTGTAAATAATAATTTAGCGTGACAGTGCTACATTATTGCTAAAGTATTGCCCAGCCTCTCATAAGAAACATATTATTTGAGATTATTTAAATAATTAAGTACTTACAATTTAGATAACCAATGTGCAAATATATATGACTTATGTTTTAAGTATTTTTCTTAATTTATGGGTATGATTTACTGTCTTGAGTATTTTACACATATTATAAAGATATCAATATATGTCATGTTTCATAATTCAAGCTATTTTTCACTTGTTATCAAATATTCCATGTTTTATGGATATGATTTCGAAATTCATATTTCATAATTCAAGCTATTTTTCACTTGTGCTGCTGTGCTTGTGTATGCATAGATAGGGTGGTCAACATATATTTCAAAGGATCTCAGGTTGCTCAAATGAAAACAGAAGCACAAAGGGAAGCAAACAAAAATCATACTGGTATGCACCTGATAACAAGATATTAGAGATGATACAAATCCAAATGTCCCAGTCACACGAGGAGTGACTTTCTTAGGCGCCAATTGAAGCAGCCCAACTGCTACCACCATATCCATTCCAGCTTTGATAAGTGCCAGAGTCCTCTCATTTGACTTTTTTAATTTGGCACGGTAATCCTCATTCTGCATCAAGAGTTCTAATGTAATGCCAAAAGTACAGAAATGAAGACATTGCTGAATATGGTAAAAATAAAACAGAAACTTTGGGGAACTCATGAACAGAGTGGCAAAATATACTTTATATTTGTTACTGTCCTCGAGTTCTTTCTCTAACTTCTTCATTGATGCTGAGAGTCTTCCGAGCTCGCCAAGCTGATACATTGAACAATAAACGTGCCACACAAAGGTTTAAAGCACAGGACTAAGAGGGAATTATTCATGTGTAAAAATAAGCCACACATAAGTCACATACCTCAACTAAGGTGGTACATAGTGAGGAACCCAGCCAACAGAAAAGAGATATCCGTCCAATTATTTCAGTTCGTTCTTTATTCTGTAGTTGGAGAGCAAAAATCATATATGTGGCTGGATGATACTGTCGTCTAAATAATACAGAGAAAAAACAATTCAATGCTTGGAAAAAGTTGAGCTTCTTACCTTGTAGATGCCAGATCTACCAAGCCACACAAATTGATCGAGAAACAAGAAAGTTGACAATAATGCGTTTTTGGACTAAAAGTGCCATAAAACAAGTTATCAGGAAAAATTAAAGAAGAAAAGAAAAAGAAGAATAAAATGGGTGGAATATTCTTAGAAAATTGATACCTTTCCCAACAAAACTATGGATAGGGGAGTTCCCTGTGGGGCAGGACTTATCAGAGCATGCAGGTCATTGACAAACTGCATATTCCAGGGTGAAACATATGAAACAATTAACATATTTTCTCCATCTTTAACCATGCAAAAATTCCCTTTAAATGTTACGAAGGGATAAATAATAAAATATTGAGATTCTTTTGGATAGCCTTTTCCAATTTTGTCCTAGAGCAACTAAACAAAATAATTAATTGAATATGGATAAATCAAATATATCAATGAGGATGTATGGGGGAAAAGATGATTGAAGAAAAAAATATCACTAAAATATAGCAAGTACTCAGGTAGCATATTACCCAAGCAGGAAGAAAAAGACATGCATATTTGATTTCATTAAAAAAGCAACAGATGATTAGATGAATTCCAGTACTTTAATAAATTTTAAAAGCAAAACAAAACCTTGAATAGACGGAAAACTTTTCTTGCCAAGCTGGTTTGTTTGTCCACATTCTGGGCAGTACCAGGTTCCCCATTACTCAAAAATTTGGAACCATATTGTATTGCTCTGCATATCTTGTCCCTAGCTTCAGCCTTGTTCAAATATAAAACAATAAGAGCAAGCTCTGCCCTAGTTGCATCCAGTGTACTCATCTTTTACAATGATAGGAGCTGTAGAACAAAATCAAAGAAATAGTTCATTTCCGCTAAATCAGAAAAAGGAAGGGGATGGAAATCAAAGGGTGCTATTCTCCACATCAAATGAGCAGGAGGGAAAAGAATTTTAGATCTGCAGAATTCCATTTTACATGACAAAGAATGAAAATATTATTCTTTCAATGAAAAGGTTCCACGAAGCCATTTGGGAGCTCAACTACCAGACAAGAATATAAATATACACATATTTTGAAAAGGAAAAACAGACTATCTTTCAAGAACACAACGTCTGAACCCTCAGCCGTTCTGGCATTCATGGCATTCACAATTAACGAATCCCATAAAACCTCCACCTAAATCAACAAACCTCAATGAGCATGGAAAAAATTCTGCATATATTACATCCTCTCAAGTGCTGCCATATCATGCCTGCCTCTTAAAATTTTGTATTTTGGTATATGGCAACTTACATCTCTCCAAAACATGAATTCCAATGCTGGCACTTGTTTATTGGAAGGTGAGAAAAGCAAACGAACCATGATGCACAAATTAATGACACAGAGATTTTTCTTTCATTTATTTTCTCCGTTTTCATTCAAAGACTCAAATCTTAAACAAATAAGCAAAAACAAGAACGAGAAAAATAGTAGCCTATTTTTAAATCACTGCTGAAACGGCCATCAATTCAGCTGTTGAATTTGTCAAAAGATGATTCTTATTCTGGATCAACTAAGATATCTCTATGGTAAGACAAAAACATTTATCCAGTTAAACCTAACATTGGTGGAAGAACCTTAAAAAAATCACATAATCACGAATAAATACTTTTAGAGTCCATTTAAATCAATCATTGAATGGGAGGACTCCTATGCTATCACTAACCCTATGAATCAGAAGCTTAGAAATTTCAATTTCCCACTTCCTTTCCATTAATTTCCTGGCGACCATGTATCCCATAAATGATATACACGCAAATACAAACCTATATGAACACCTAACAGGTTATTTTACCCAGAAATCCAAGAAAGCAACATAAGAAAATTTCAACAACCTACTTCCGCACCCCAAACAGGGAACCAAAGATTGGCCTCTTGCACCTCAAACTGCAGACTCCAAGAACGGAACAACTGGGGATGGTGAATTCCAGATCCTATTTAGTATTTTACTGAATCAAACAACGCACGTAAGGAAGATGTGTGCAAGCGAGAGTACCGAAGGCAGTGTCCAATAAAATAGCCTCGATAATCACAAACGCAGCATGGACGTTTCCGTGAAAGGCTTAGCCTCTGGCCTTCGGGACTTCTCTCTCTCAGGCGTCAGCTTGGCGTGTCGTGTTGCTTCTTCCTGTGATTAGGCTGTGATGGTGAGGGCTTGTTTCGTCATCTCATTATCTTACAACCTAACAAAATATATTTTAAATCGTTCCACGCTGGCTTTGAATCAAGACTTTGATGTAAGCCTGCGTCATGTTCAAGGATTCTAATATAGAAAATAAATAATGCAAATAAAAATCAAGTGTTGAATATCCTTATGCATGAACACAATAATTCCAAAATATGTAATTGAGTATAGTAATACTAAAGCTGGATATTTCAATTCTCTGCCTTCATATATTTATACATATAGAGGGTGTGAGAAATCAAAATATGTTGGTTATAGTAGTACTACCTAATTGGTACTAATTATAAAAGTCAATTGATTTTTTTTAGTAGATTAAATAAATTAAATAAACAGTTAATTATGATCAAATTTAACTTCTTAAAATAAATTTATAGTATATAATTTTTAATCTACTTAAATTAGTCAACTAATTTTTATATTAATTATAATTAATTGATTTATTTAATTTTTTTAATTTATCTAAAAAATTAACTAGCTCTTATTATTATGATCGGATGTATTATTAAGATATCTTATGTCATTAATATAAGAGTTAGATAACTAATTAGAGTATATTAAAAAAATTATTTATGTTAATTATTTGTAACAAATATGATTTGATTTTCTTAAAATCTCATATTTTATCATAACTACGTTTAGATAGAAACCCCTTAATATGTGCAGTTAATAGATCACTTTGGGGGGAAAAAAATATAAATTTAGGTGACAATATAAATTGAGATATTATATTTAGGATTAAATATAATCTCCATCTAACTCAAATATTAAGAATTGGAGAAAAATATTTAGTTTATGTAAAAGCCAACAAACAATTACATAAATTTTTGAAGTAGTAGTCTATGATAATTAGTACAAATATTAAGGAATGAGTTTGTATCTTACAAAAAAGTAAGTTCGATTCCTTCTATTGTTATAAGGACTCATTTGATATGTGATCTAGTAAATTATTTATAAGTGGTCTTTGAGCCTGAGGCTATACTCTGACTTTAATAGAACATTGATACTAAATCTACCTAAACTTTTTAGTTTTTTAAAAAAAAATTTGTAGTAATGGCATTGTACAATAACTTTCTTCTTACAGCCTAATCTATTTGTATGCTTTAGTCTAATCCAAATGGTTGGATTGTATGATATGTCATGCAATAATTTCTTCTAGAGAAAATAGCAATACATAAGGTGATGGGAGAATGGGGATCCAAGTGGCCACTAAAAAGCAAACACGTGATACAGATGGAGGAACTAATAGGGGCACAATAAACAAACATGATTGGTTGCAATAAGGCATGAAAACTTTTCTCATCAATCTCAATCCTATGTTTGCTTACAAAACATGATTAGCTGTAATCCACATTCGTTGATTGATTTCCCAGAAAGCTCCTTTGTTATTCTGTCAATCCAATTGGTAACAGAGTATGGAATTCATTAGTCATTTTGAATCAGCACTGAAAACAAAAATTACTTTTGCTTCATTATAAAGGCTCGCAATTTCTGAGTGCTGGAAGGTAAATCCATCCATCTAATTTGGTACACCCGCCCCTCTCTCTTCCAAATTGTGCCCACTTTTCGTTGCCTTTATCCTTAAAGTAATAATATGCATAATCTGCTTCCCCGCGTTCACTAAATATAATATAATCACATGACAATATTTGAACCCTTTATTGATTCTAAATGTTGACTAGTCAACATTCAATATGCCATCCGTATATGTTGAGTTTTATCCAACTATGGGTACTATCTTCTCAATTTTTCCTTTTCTAATTTATTGAATAGTACTGTTGTTGCATCATTGGCCTACAATATCTCATGGACTCTGCAACATTTCAAATACTAACAGCAATAATGAAACGCAATATATCTGATTAATTCTTCTATACAACTACAGATTTCTCATGAGATGATTGAAGATTAGATAGTACTGAATTTCAAACTACAGATTTTGTGCAGAATAAACAGAGGAGAAGATAAAATATTAAATATTACATATTTAAGCAAACTTGACCATTCCAGTTTGCAGCCTAGGCTACTTTGTTTCATACAGAGAATGAAACAAACAATGGATAACAACAAAAGGAACAAAAGCAGATACAATCCTGTGTCTATTTCCTGCTAAACAAGCTTCTCAATTTCCCTCTTCCCAATCTCTCAAGCAGCTTCTTCGCTCCCTGAATCTCCATCTCAGTCAGCTTCTTCAGATAGCCGATTGCTCCGTAGGAGATCATCAGTTTCCTACACTTTTGACTCGAAGATAGCGATCCAAGGCATGCCACTGCATATTTCTTCGCAGCGTTTTGAGGATTTGGATCGAGCAACTGAACAAGATTAGGCACGCTCTTGTCATTCTTCTTCACCTCTCTTTGATTCTGAGACAGCATCATCAAGCTCGAAATCGCCTGTGCAGCCACCTCTCTAGCACCATTAGACTTGCCCTCCAGCATTTTCACAAGCAGAGGCATGCACCCAGCCTCACCTATCATCTTCTTCATCTCTCCTGAGCTGCAAATTTTACAGATTGTAGAAGCAGCCGCTTGCTGGGCACCGATGGACCCGGATTTTAGGACATGAGCCAAGCGAGGAAGCAGACCCATGGAAACTAGAGATTGCTCAGAGACAGATCCTACTAAGTTCCTCAGGGCTTCCATTGAAGATTCTTGCGGAAGAGGAACGTCTAAATAAGCTAAAAGGCTTCTTATTCCATTTTCTCTTATGACAAGCCTTCTTAGATTCTCATTGCTTGAAGTGAGATTCTGTAGGCACTCAGCTGCATACTCTTTGGAATTCAATAACATCCCACAGTTTAGGAGACTGATCATTACCTTAACAATCCCTTCCTCGGCAAGAACTTGTCGAACCTCGGGGACAGCAGATATGTTCTTCAGGGTACAAGCACAAGCAGCCTGGGACACAGAGTCACCAGTCTGACAGAGATCAATGAGTGGACGAACCCCGCCATGTCCAACAATGGCACGAGCAGTTTCTGATGACATGGAGAGCCTCTGAAAGGTTATGGTAGCCTTCTCTTTAGCGATGGCACCTCCTGATTCAATGAGCCTTATCAGAGGTGGAATCACTCCTTCAGAAACTAACCAATTCTCACAGCTTCCTGATTCTGCAAGACTGCATAGAATGGAAACAGTTTTCTCCCTTATCCTTGGAGAAGTAGCAGCGAGCAATTGAACCAAAGCAGCTATGTTGCTACGTGTTAAAACAGCTACAACACTCTTCTCATCTTCTTTCATCACATCGTGCAGTTTCTCTATAGCCCTGTGTTTCGCCTCCAAGTGGCCGATCTGCAGGCGAGCCAGTAACTCCCTGATATTACTCGAAACATCAGCTTCTGACGATATTGCTACTGACAAAGTGGCCTCCCCAAGAACTCCAGTTTTGATCAGCAGGCTGCAATCTTTCAGGTGCAAATCGAGTTTTCCTGATAAGGCATCGAGATCACTCTGCATCTTCAGCTTGCCTTCGTACTTCTTCTTCACGCAAAGCTCAGCCAAATGAATGGCTTCTCTGAGTATTGATGATACGGCCTGCAATTGCTCCTTGCAAAGAGCGTTCTTGGAGAAGCATGGATGGCTAGATAAGTCCGATAAACGGTCCGGGATCTGTTCGAGTTTTGATATGATCATCTTCCACCTTCCCGGGAAATTCTTCACCTCCTTGGCCTTCTCAAGAGCAAGAGGGACAAGCTCTTGTGCTTGAATCAACCATTCTTCTGTTGAACGACCATCGTCATGATTATTATCTTCAACCACCATGGTTGTTGTTAGCGACGAAGAATCAGGAAACCCGAACTGCTAGAACTGGAACAGAAGATAGATGATGTTATCAAAATTAAATTAGTATTGGCATGGGAAAGTAGGGGAGTAGTTACGATCACAAAATTCGTGAATTATAAATTAAGATATAGGAAAATTGTGGGGCACAAAAGAACAAGAAAGACAACATCAAACAGCTTCGAGAATCTTGAAGTGTGCATGATGCCCACACGAAGCTAGTTTACTGAAAACAAGACTCTACACGACCAACTAACTTGATGTACCTGAGATGTCCCCCGAGTCCTTTCTATTGCTTTAACAAGTGATCATTTAATGCCCCCTCAAAATCATAACCATAATAATAATAATAAAAAAGCTAACTGATTAAAGGATTTGGTGAAGAAAGTGCAAAACCAAAAAAAGATAGAAATCGCTTTTAACGATTAACAATGCCGTCCATGGAAGAAGCCGTCGGTGGAAATTTCAACTCAAATTCCAAAAATACCCTTGAAATGTTAGGCATAGATATGTCGTACGAGAGGGTATAACGGTAAAGTAAGATAAAATCTCTAACTCTACTTTTCAACCATAAGGAAGAAGTTTGGTAGAGAAGGAGAGTGTACGAAAGCAAAGAGCTTTTATCAGTTTGATTGTGATATGAGTTCGCGAGATGACCCACAACGGATTCCAATAGAGGCTGCGCAAAGTAAAGCTCTTCTTAGCTGTTTTGTGATAAGTTAGGACAGAGAGATACAAGTCGCTTTCTACAACTGTGTCTTAAATTTCTCATAAGGATCATCATCGACACAACTACATTTCGAAAAAAAAAAATCTTAATAACAGTAATAGGTTTCTTTATGGCACCTCGAAATCAATTTGACTTCTTAAACGTTCAGATCATGTCACAGCACTCTCCTCCTTCTCCTTCTTCTATACTGCTTTCATTAGACCAATAAAAGAAACAAGAGAATCAGAGGCCCCATTAGCTACCGGAGAGATAGTATGTTAGTTCAGAGAAACAAAAAAGAGAGAGAGAGAAGTAAAAGAATGGAACTTTACTTTTTGAAGTAGGAGATCCAAGGTGAAAGAAATGAAGATAATAGATAAAGAAACAAACAACCCAAAGACACCAACCTTGAAGCTTAAAAATCCGTGGCTTTAAATTCAAGCTTTGCAATAGTTTCTCTGTAGGACTGCAACTCTTTCCCACACAATACACTGAAACTTCGCAATGCTTCCAAAATCAGCAATCACGAAACTGTGTCATTTAAATCATGCTTCCAGGAGACACCAACGACTCTGGATCAGACGCGCCCAAGAAACATTTTCTGATTACTGATTGAGAAACAGACACGAATCACTCGTATCTCTATATAGAGAAAGCACAGAAGAATCCTCAACGAAAGAGTTATGTGATTGAGTTTGAAACCAAAGAAAAGTAATCCAGCTAGAGAAATTTCAAGCTTCGCTAAACGACACGAGAGCGTAGAATCGCTCTTACATTCAAAAATCAAACTTCGCCATTCTCTCTCCCTAAAACGGAAGAAAATGTCAGTCCCGCGTTGTGTCTGTAGAAGGCGTTATTTTAGCTTTTGGGAGCTTAAAAGTCGAACAGTTTGATTGATCGGACGGTAGATATTGTAGATAGAAGGACAATCCGACCGTTGCGATCGGGTAAGAATTTGAATCTGCTAGGGATGTAGGAAGCAATCGAGGTGATGACGTGGCTGAATCTACCACGCGTAAGAGAAGGACAGGCCCTTACTTTTCAACGTGTAGGCTATGGTGGTAGAAAATCACACGTGCGAAGGAGACAGTATAGGGAGATATGAATCGGCGATCCGAACTTACATATTTAACTCTGGTCGTCGGGCTGAAAAGACGAAGATGCCATAAATTCAAACGTTGACATTATTTAATGAATGAATACAGTCAAACAGTGGTGGAGTTCAGTTTAAAATTCGACCCATCTTTGTCCAATCCACGATAAAAAGCGTTCTTTTCCCAAATAAAAATAGTAAATAATAAATATAACAGAATAACATATAATTTTTTATCTCTTATATCAAATATAGGGATAGTATAATTTTTGGTCCTATTCCCCTAACAACTATGGCTATTTTTTTTATTTGAGTTAAATAATTAATTTACATATATTAAAAATTAATTATTTTTATAAATGTATATTATTTTCAAGATATTCTTTTAATCATTTAAACTGAAATTATCAATAATGGAATCTCTCCCTTAGGAATAATGTGAAATTTTTTATAAATTAAAAAAAAAATAGATTAAAATATTATATTTACAATAAAATAAATCTCTTCAATTAACTCTTATATTTAGAATTGAATAGAGTATATAATCACCATACGTAATTAGATTAATATTTAATTTTGTATGAAAGTTTTTTTATTAAGAATTGTGTGTATATGAATTTTTTTTATTTGATATCATCCTAAAAACATTTAAAAAAGAGCAATATTGCCTTTTTATTATTAAAATAATAATTAATATTAATATTTTAATAGTTATGACTGAGATAATATTGAGTAAAAAAAACTTTCATATACACATAGCTCCTCTATAAAAACTTTGTAAACAAAATTATATCTTAAAACCGTGTATTTTTATTTTTGTGGAGGATCATATTCTTATCGTTATATTTCTAGCAATTAGCACAAGCAAACTTTTAATTTTGGTTGGATTATTTTAAAAAGAAATGGAGGTCTCCTGTCATAGTGTAGTTTAAAAATTAGTAATACACCGTTATCAACAACTCTTGAAACACTATGACTATCTTTGGAATTCAAATTTTGAATGAGGAAGAATATTGGAATAATAATGGAAAACACTGTTATTCCACAAAAAAGGAGTCATGATTAGCGGAAGGATCAGCAAATGGTTAAAATAATGAGTGCACTAATCAAACTCTTCTTCGCCCTCTCTTGAGTTGCTTTACTTACGGACACCTTTCCCCTCTAAGCCCTAACTTCACTTTCACTAATCATTTTTACGCCAAAATTTGACAACTAGGACTTCCTTACACCACCGCATCAATAGTTTTGGAAAATATAGGTGTGTGAAATAAATCAAAGTTCCATGTTACTTAGAAAAATAAATGTTTTAGTGTATAAATAATAAAATATAACTATAGGTTAGTAAATTGGCTTAAAAAATAGGCCATGCGCATGAGCTAGAGCATGATAATAGGCACTTTTTTTATAAAAAAATATTTTTTTCAAAAATAATATTTTCATAAGCTTAAACGTAAAACCTTTAAATTCCTACAATCAAATAGAATTTAGACAGTTAACATTTTAATTATCGGGTAACATTAACATTATGATAATTTAGAATATACAGTTGATGGTGAAAAGACGCAACCCCAATATCTAACTGGCTTGGCTTAGTTTTAGGCCAATAAAAAGTCACATCTTATATAGGCAACTCATATATTTCTATATTTCTATAGCTCTTTGTATCTATAAAAGGAACACACGAGATTTACTCAAAATATGTCTAAGAAATGCTATTACCCTAATGCTTGTTTTTTTTCTAAGTTTATTTACTTCCATCAGGTTTTGTTTCTTTATTCTATAAGATGAATCTGTTTAATTTTAGAGAATATTAGTTGTTCTCTTATTATAGGTGACAATGCCAACCAATAAATATCACATTTGTACTGGAGCATTATCGAGAAAGTAAAGCCCGCAATTAGAAGCGTTTTCGTTCCCGTAAAAAATCATTTTTCTTTTTGTATACAACTAAAAAATGTGTTATTCATCACAATTTTATTACCATCACAACCTTTTATTAAAAAGTCACTTGTTGGGAACTCGGGATGAATAAAAAATAAATAACTAACGACAAATGATTTTTTTATATATCTTATTAGATATATTGAACATATTGATGGTACGTTGATAGATGATTATCATATCATTCTGTTTTTTTTTTCAATTAAAGAATAAAAGCAATATTTTATAAATAAAAAGTATTGTTTTTAATTTCATTTTCTTATGAACGAAACAAACAGACCCTTGACTGACAATGGGAGAGGGTGCGTCTTGGCTTCGCGTAAACCGTACGGGTCGCTGTTCCTTTGTCGTCTCTCCGTCTTCGTGTTTCCTTATCCGTCCCTTTCAAGTTTTTTCATCAATCCCATGCCTCTAAAATTATATATTATTCACATTTATATGTTTACAAAAGTTATATAAAAAGATCATTATATATGAAGTTTATATTTTACCTTTGTTTTTATTATTGGCTTATTTCTTAAAACGTATAGTGTGTGTATATATATATATATATATATATATATATATATATTCGTATTTGCAGAAGATAAATGCTAATAGAGTTAAAAACAATTGGATATCTGGATGCCATAAATCATGGATTCTGATCCATCAAACTGCCTCAATTAAACATCCTGTTCTGTTCTATCCTTCAATTGGAAATTTCAAACGGTTAAAATCGCACTTAAATGGTAGCGTAATTGAAAATTATTTAAAGTTTATCTAGCATCTTAAAAAAATTTTAAGCGTAATTTTGCCCCCAACATATTAAAATAAGATCAATTTGACCCTCCCACTAACAGTCTCCCAAACGCCGTCAATCTTTTTTTTTTTTTTTCTAATAAAAGCTTCCTTCTTCTCCTTTAGTCAAACGCTGCTTTGCTCCGATGGCACCTGCTCGTCTCTGATGGCTTTGCTCAATGCAGGACCTGAAATGTCCTTCTACTCTCTTCTGGCTTTTATCGATCGTTAATTCAAGCATCCATCTCGACCCAGGGGCATGGAAAGTGGCAGAACATGAGGCCAAAATGGAAGCCCTGCGTTGGCTTGAGCTATGGAAAAGTCGGGGACATTTTGGAGCTGCACACTGCCATGGGGTGATTGAATTTGCTGAAGATTACAAGAGTTGGCAGAATTTTCACTTTCAGATCTTCAAAATGCTGCGTGCAATTTTTCTGAGAGCTTCAAAATTGCACAGGGAGGATATGGTTGTATTTATAAGGGGAAATGCTAGGTAAAACAGTTGCTATAATTATTTGCGCTTCTGATTTTAGCGTTTCTTTATTTATTGACACAAGAAACTATGTCATTCGTCATCCCTGAAATCTCCCCCAAACCCCTTTTCTCTGTTTTTTCACCGTAAGTGTACCCACCTGAGACTCTTCGGTGTTTCACAGTAAAAATGGAAGCTTGGGATGGTGTTCTGAGTAAATTTCATACAGGCAATGAATAACGAATGGGAGGATTCGCAGACTACGGAGACGAAGCGGTACAGGATAAATGAAGGTTATTGGAAAAAACGGACGGCGTTTATGAGACTGTTAGTGTAAGGGTGAAATTGATCCTATCTTAATTTATCGGGGGCAAAATTACCCCTTCAAAAATATTGAACGCATCCTTATCCTAAATGATATAATTGTTTTCACTGGAAATTTTTTTTATCCATCACGAATTTTCTGTAGCCAAGGGCTCCATAAGTAGCAACCCCATTTGCATGCTTTACTTGTATTAAATCGAAGGAACAAATGTTGAGAGCCATGATAACCAGTAAAATCAATCTTCAAACGTTTCACCGAATTGAACAAAACCCTAGATTTCAAGAGGCAAACTATAACTTAGAGAGCAAAAACCATGGCACGCAATCTCCGAACCATTGAGCAATATAAGTAAATACCATCGAGGGTGAAAACTTCAGTACATCTTCTAAAATAATTCATCTCAGGTGTCTAAATGAAAAAGATAGAAAAAGAATAACGCGTCTCATCTTTGCTCATGTAAATTCCAGAGAGATGGTCCACCATTCTCAACCTATCTCCTCATAAAGTACTTCATAATATCTAAATACTAAATTAAAACTTGCCAGGTCACTAAGCAACACACTCTCGAAGTCTAAATCATTAGCAACAGAGATCACAACTTTGCCCTGGCTAAGAGTAAATAAATCAATACAAAAATCCCCATAAAACATAAAGAGAAACATAACATACAATAAATACCTTTTCACATTTAGGGTTTTAATTAGATAGATTTTATAAGAATACATACAATCAACAAGCAAGCAAAGTTTTCTGTTGCCAAACGATAAGGAGGAAAAAGTCTACAACCAAACTGAAAATAGGGCAAACGCATTCTAAGACAATTCTATTCAACTTCTCCTGGGGAACGGGACCCATGGCGCGGTGATCGGCTGCATAGGAAATAACAAAGACAGAATAAAATGAAATGAATATAAGAACACAGAAAAATCAAAAGGGTTATATTGTGGCCAACAAGTGGCATCTTAGCCAAAACAAACCTGTCATATCTTCCATTTAATGGGCTTTCATTCCGTTCATACTTGGGGCTTCCTCTTGGCTCCGGTCTGGAAGTTGGATTCGATCCATGGCCATAGTCTGGGCTACCCCTACCTCTACGGTAAGGGCTAAGTGATCTACCACGACCATATCTCCCATCAGGGGATATGTCTCGGCCTCTTCTATCAGGACTGTATCCATTTCTTCTATCATCATCATCATCTCTTATTGCATACTCCACTGTTATAACCCGATCCAATAACTTGCTGAAAATAAAATAGACATAGCATCACAAGATTAAAAGTAATTCAGAGCCATTAGCATTTTCCTCACCCTACTATTACCCCTCTACCTTTAAAGGGGGAAACATCAAGAAAAATAAATAAATATAGCAACTACATGGAAGAAAATTACAACCTCATGTTAGTTGCCTCCAATGCTCTAGTGGCATCCTCCAGGGATTCATACTGAACAAAAGCAAAATTCCTTCTTATCCTTATATTCAGTATTTTACCATAGGGATCAAAGTGCCTCTCTAGATCCCTTGTCCTAGTGTGAACAGGATCAAAATTTATGACAAACAATGTCTTTGATGGTCTCATATTAGTTGAAGATCTTCTTGAATCACCTGACCTTCTGCTATCACGTTCTTGCTGCAGCTCATTATATAGTGACAACATTAATGTTTAAATGAGAACATTACCCAGCAGTTTCTTGCACCCCATGCTTATATAAAATGCCCCTGCTGGTTAAGAGATGGAGATATACAGGAATTACATGCACAACCTCCTTTCAAGGCACATGAAAGCATCAGTAAACAAGGGCATGAGCACCCAAAAAAGCAAAACATTTTGAACTCATTGCAACGCATAAACTATCATCGAGAAAAAAAATCGCATAATTCTTTATAGAATCTGGTGCGTTGTTGCAATATGAGCTCTTGGAGCCATGAGGTATTGGCAAGCAGCAACATTGAACTCATATAAAATGCTCTAAATTCCAAAGCCATAGTTCAGCTTCTAAAGTATAAACTCCAGAAAAACTAGCTAAGAAATTTCGGTCCCTCTCTTTTAAATAATTATGATTAGTGCAGAGCTCCAAGTTGTTGGGATACTTTGGGGCATCTCCTCAGGATGGTGATCAAAGATGGAAGTACGAACTTTTGGATTTAATCCACTACCAACTAAACATTTAAAAAATGGGGAAAGAAAGGATGAGAAGCTAAGAGATCTAGAACAGAGAGGGATAGATAAAACAGAAAAGATAGAGAGAACAGAAGAGGGAAAGGGTGACGGAGAAGTACAAAACAGAATCGAAGAGGAAATGAGATGAAGGACTTACCTGATCTACCATAGCACTGAGACAGAGAGAGGAATAGAGTATAGACGTGAATAAGGAGGAGACCTTGAGATGTGAGAGCAGGAGTGGCTTCTTTTAGGGGCTGTGTTGAAGAGGCCCATTGAAAATGGAGTGATAAAATCCCTCAAATATGAAGGCACCTCTCTAAGATAGGGCCTTCAAATTACCCACATGGAAGTGAACGCAAACATGCACCATTGCCCATGGTGCAGTTAGTTGCGCCATGCCTGTACCAAACAAAATTTGCGCTGCCAAAACTGTGGCATTGCCCAACTGGTCTGGCATTGGACCACGCACCCCACCACCAATAATTATGAAACTTAATTGACATGAGCATCCCCAAAGTGATATATCATAGGACTTTCACGTCAGGCTTTGATCACAAGATTCAGCCATGATCTTGATTACGCACTCCATGATATTTAATTACAATTATATCAATATTTGAGCAACTATTATGCAAATTATGTACCTTAGTCCACTCAACACGTATTCGGCGCCCCTTTCTACCAAACTCTGTTCTATCAAGTCTTCTAATTGCATACTCAGCATCACGTTCATCTTCCATGTAAACAAAAGCAAACCCTACAAAACAAGAATGTTAAAAGAAAACAGTGCAAAACATTTTAGCTCAGTTGGAACATTGGATGAGCCCCTTTCATGAAGATGTTTTGGAGAGGCAGGAAGCATCAGCTCATCTAATTTGAGACATAAAGCAACTTGAAACAGAAATGAAAACTGTCAAGAAGTACCACAACACCTGCCACTGTGGTCAAACCATCAAGTTTCTATGTTGAAACATGTCGGAAATTGAACATTGAGCAAAAGTCATGAGGAATGAAAAAGCAATGAATGCTGAGGGAATGCAGAGTAGCAGGGCTAGGGCGGATCAGATTATTTCTTCTGGGAAAATAGAAGAAGAGGAAGCTTGGGCACATGCTAGAAAAGAAATGCAGAGAAGCACATCCATCCAAGAAGAGCATGGACATTCCAAGTAATCCTGCGTCAAAGAAATTGTTGAGTATGGTGGGGTTTATATTTTCATGAAATCTTGCTTCTTTAAAGGGAAACATATTGTACATCCATTAAAAAGTAATCAGTCAGAATTTCTTGACCCTTTCAAGTATCGTCTGAGGACTGAAGTCGTATTATAACAGTTCTTGGATGGTAAAATCTGGAACATCATTGATAGGAGAATGTGAAGTTTATAGCACAAGGCACAATGTATTGCCACCCCAGATACACTGCAACTTATATCAAAAAACCTCAGCTGAAAAATATTGAGATTTCATAATGTTCATGTCTTTTGAAAAATGTGTATACGAATTTTACACATAAAGGTAACTAATTAGTGTATAGTACTTTCATAATCATCCAGGAGCCTTTTTAATTCTTTTTCAATATGTTTTCCGGACTAAGATCTGAGAGGGTCGAAGCATCCTTTGTAAGACAATTGCCTTCGATGGTTGTACATACATCCTTCTGTTTTTCCCAAACAACATTAATACCCTCCTGTGACTCAACACAATTGGAACATTCCATCATGAGTTTCATGGTCAAAATAATGCCACAGAAACACCTTCAGTCATGATGCCAGTCATCAATCTGTTTATCCGCTTAGGACTTATCTCGGAATTAAACAATCTGTGTACAATCTATTCACTATAATGATTCATGTAGAAGACAGAGAGCTCAGAAAATTAAGTAAAACTAAGCAAGACTGCAATCATCACTCGACAGAAGATGATTACATCACATCAAAATTATCTATGAACTAACTGACTACAGGAAGCCAGCGTTAACAAAGTCCAATCCTTTGAACGCTGACCACCTAAGGCGACCCTTTTCATCATAATAATAATTAGTAAGGGAGGCATCCGACTAGCTGCTAACTAACAATAAGGACGAACTTCAAGCCCTGGACCGGAGCTGAATCTTAAGAGAAATTAGGTAAAAAGAAGAATGAAAACCAATATAGCCAAGATGAAGAATAGCATACCAGACTTCAAGTCCACTCTATCAACTTTCCCATATCTTCTGAAGAGTCTCTCAACATCAGACTGGCGCGCATCAAAATCCAGGTTTCCACAAAAGACAGGCCTCATCTGCAAAGGCAATTTGAAAGCTTAGAAAATCCTACTACAACAAAAAATGCAACATTGATTTGAAAATTAAACAAACGCCGAGGTGAAATTCGAAGGATCATTGAAATTAGAAGAAAGAGCCAACGCAGATCTGTCGCTTCATGGCAGAGAGAGTGAAGGATCCACACCTCTTAGAAGCCTGGACGAATGAAACCCTAGGCGCGAGAGGAGAAATTGCAGAATGAAAACCCGAACGAAGGAAACTGAATAAGCCTTGGGGAAATGGAAGTACGGTTGAGTGTATTGACCAGACAATAATAAGCACGTGGCTACAGGTACCAATCGATAAAGCAGAAGGCTTGTAGGGATATCTATGCAAATATCTGTTCCGATCCACAGTAGGTTTGTCCCGCATTGCACCGCATCTAGAATTCTTGCGGGAAGTGATACTTTTACTTTTTTTTCTAATATGTTTCATCTCGTGTGGAAGTCTACAAATTCAGTTATAAATTATAAAAAATAGCATCAAATCTTTATAATAAATGTAGGAAATATGTATTAGAGTTAATAGTTGATATTTTTACTGTTATTTTTAACTGTGTGTCTCAGTGGGTTTATTGTCAAGTGCACTGTATAAATAAGGGTTATATTCATAGTGTTGCATATAGAATTCTGATTCCATTAATGAAAATACATTTTGTTTCTACGCTGCGTTTTGGATGAATTAGAAGGACAATTCTCAACATGGTACCAGAGCCATGACATTCAAATCCAAAATCAAGAAAAGCCTAAGAACTCAACCCTTTCATTCTGAAGAGCGTCACAAACCCTAGCACAGCGATCTCAAGCAAAAAGGATCCATGGGAAACGCGAAGCTCAACGATAAAATCCTGCCCTTCAACCACCCGCTTTTTCTTCACCCATCCAACACCTAGGGGCAGTCGATTATCTCTCATACCCTTGTTGGTGTTGAGAATTACATTGTCTCAAGCATAGCTATGAAAATCGCTCTGATTAGGAAGAACAAACACAATTTCATCGATGGGAGTTACGGACGGGAGTCGCAAGAAGCATCTCTCCAAGAACAATAGGAGAGATGCAACGCCGTAGTCTTATCTTGGACCTTGAATTCGGTGTTAAAGGAGCTAGCCAGCGGGATCATTTTCCTCGGGGATGCATATCATGTATGGGTCAATCTGAGGGAAAGGTTTGACAAGAAAACAGGTACAAGAATATTTTCCCTGCACAGAGAGATAAACCAATTGAAACAGGGATCTTCATCTGTCACGGGTTATTTTTCACGACTGAGAAAGCTATGGGAGGAACAATCTGCTTTGGTTATGATTCCCTCTTGCTCCTGTGAAACATCAAAGATTTATGGTGAGGCCGTGCAACAACAGAAGCTTTTGCAGTTTCTGATAGGCCTCAATGAAAGCTACAGCCAGGCGAGAAGCCACATCCTCTTGATGAATCCCCTCCCGACCGTGAATGATGCTTACAGAATGGTAGTTGAGGATGAAGCACAAAGGCTTCTCGTTAATAACGAGAAGAGTCTGCCCACTGAAGGAGTTACAATGGCAGCTAAGGGCAGAGGCCGTGGAAGGGGAAGAGGACGTGGAGAGAGTCCACTTGAGTGCACTCACTGTCACAAAAAAGGGCATGTGAGTGAGAACTGCTTTCAGATAGTGGGGTATCCACCCAATTTCAAGAGGCAACAGCCAAGAAAAGGAAATGAATTATCTGGTGATGCAGAAGCTAATAGCAACATGGCAACCACAGAAGAACCAACATTCACACAGGAGCAATATGAGAAGATATTGGAGCTGCTGAAAAAGGATGTAAAGCGTACAATTTATGGAGTCACGGGTACAGGTTTGGCTAACTCTTCAGTTCATGCATTATCACATATTAATTGGATATTAGATTCAGGTGCCACTATCCATATGGTTGGAAATTTAGAGATCTTAAGGAATTGTAGAAAATATAATGGGCCAATTAAGTCAATAAAGATACCAGATGGAAAGCATGTAGGTGTTACACATATTGGTTGTGCTGGAATTACTGATGATGTTATATTAACTGATGTTCTATATGCACCCCAATTAAAGTTTAATTTGATGTCCATACCTAGATTAACCAAAGAGCATAAATGCATTGCATCATTCTTCCCTGATCATTGGATCTTGCAGGACCTTCAGGGTGGGAGGGTGAAGCTGACTGGTAATATGTGTTCAGGATTGTATACCTTTAGTTCACCTAAATACTTCCCCCTGGATTCTTCATGTGTAAACACAGTTCAAAGGGGCTGTGATAAAAGGAAAATATCATATGTATGCTTATGGCATTATAGACTAAGACACGCCCCATTGTCTATCATGAGGCATTTAAATCTTGTAAGTGATAAAGGCAATAATGATGATAATTGTGAAATTTGCATTCAGTCTAAGCAAACAAAATTTCCTTTCACAACTAGCTGCATCAAATCAAAATGTTGTTTTGAATTATTGTATATTGATGTGTGGGGTCCTTATCAGACTGAAACACATCAGGGACATAGATATTTCATGACAGTAGTAGATGATTATTCAAGAGGAACATGGATTTTTCTGATGAGATGCAAATCTGAAGCCATGATGAACATAAAGTTTTTCGTTGCGCATGTATTAACTCAATTTTCCATAAAAATTAAGAGGATCAGAATAGATAATGGTGCTGAATTTACAAATCATGAGTTGAAATCTTATTTATGTGAAAATGGAATTGTGCATAAGACTAGTTGCCCATATACTCCTGAACAAAATGGGGTGGTTGAGAGAAGGCATAGAACAATAATGCAAATAACAAGAAGTTTAATTCTGCAATCTGGCGTACCAATCATTTACTGGGGTGAGTGTGTAGTTATGACAACATATTTGGTTAATAAGATACCATCTAAGGTGATAGGATACAAGATACCTTATGAAATAATCTATGGACACACACCACACCTAGATAATCTTAAAGTATTTGGATCCTTGGCATATGCCACGGATCTGAAGGTCAGTGATAAGCTAAAGGGAAGGTCAATAGCTTCAGTGTTCCTAGGGTACCCAAAACACCAAAAAGGTTTTTTGCTTCTTGATCTGCAAGAGAAAAATATTTTTATAAGTAGACACGTGACCTTCATTGAAAACGGGTTTCCCTTTAAAGAAAATACACCCAATGATCAAGGGGGAGTAGGTAGAGATCTAAGGGAGATGTTCTGGTTTAAACCTCTAGAGTTGCCAATAGAAAATCAAGGAACTAGAGATAATTCAAACCAGCAGAATCAATATGTAGAAAGAGGGGTTGATCATGTTCCACAAATTGAAAATCATGGCGATAGACCCCTTTTATATCCGAGACCAGGTAGGAGTACAAGAGAGCGTCGTCCCCCAATATGGTCACACGATTATGTATGCTCTGTACTACATCCTAATGCAAATAGTGAGGGGATTAAGAAATGTAAATACCCAATTGCTAATTAAATTTCATATAGTAATGTGTCAAATGATTTTTTAGTGTTCTTGTGTTCAATTGATTCTGTAAAGGAACTAACCAATTATCAAGAGGCCCAAAATAGTCCAGAATGGATGAAGGCCATGAAAGCTGAAATGAAAGCCCTTGAGGATAATAAAACTTAGGAAGTAGTACCATTACCTAAGGGAAGGAAAACTATAGGATGCAAATGGGTGTTTAAGGTTAAATATAGATCAGATGGAACCATTGATAAATATAAGGCTAGACTTGTAGCCAAGGGGTACAATCAAATAGAAGGGATAGATTATCATGATACTTTCTCTCCTGTTGTTAAGATATTCACTGTAAGAGTAGTATTGAAATTAGCTGCTATTGGTAATTGGAACATCTATCAAATGAATGTACATAATGCATTCTTGCAAGGGAATTTGAAGGAAGAAATATACATGGATATACCTGAGGGTTTTGAAAACAAAGGGGGGAATCTGGTTTGTAAATTGAATAAGTCTCTTTATGGATTAAAACAAGCATCTAGACAATGGAATCAAAGATTGTCTAGAGCATTGATAGAAGGAGGTTTTAAACAAAGCAAATAAGATTACTCACTCTTTACTATGAACTATGATAATGGAATTGTTTTGATTTTGGTATATGTCGTGATCTCTTGATAATTGGAAGTTCAGAATCAGGTGTTAGAAAGGCAAAAAGGCTTTTAATTGACAATTTTAAAATAAAGGATCTAGGTCTGATGAGGTATTTTCTTGGGTTAGAGGTTGCAAAATCAGAAAAGGGCATTGTTTTATCTCATAGAAAGTATACACTTGATCTTTTGGCTGAAACAGGAATGAGTGGCTGCAAACTGTTGGGAGTCCCGATGCCATAGAACCTGAAACTCAGGATATATGACAAGAAAAAGGATAGGGAAGATGTGCTGCTGAAGGACCCTGATAAATATCGGCGTCTCATAGGTAAGTTAATTGATTTAACAATGACTCGACCTGACATTTGCTTTTCTGTGCAGACTTTGAGTCAATTCATGCAAACACCTACCAAAACACATATGGTAGCAGCCATGGGGGTTGTGAGATACTTGAAAGGGAGTCCAGGACTTGGGATTATGATGAGTTCAGAGGGAGACACAGCATTGGAATGCTTCTGTGACTCAGATTGGGCTTATTGCAGCATCACACGACGCTCAGTTACAAGCTATCTATTAAAACTTGGTGGGTATTTGGTAATGTGGAAAGCTAAGAAGCAAAATATGGTGTCAAAATTTTCAGCCGAAGCAAAATATAGGGCACTCAGTATGGCAGTTTCTGAAATAGTTTGGGGTTGTGGCTTGTTAAGGGATTTAAATGTGTTACATGAGAAACCAATGAAGGTCTACTGTGACAGCTAAGTAACGATTCATATTGCAGGAAATCTAGTGTATCATGAGAAGACAAAGCACATTGAGGTAGATTGTCATTTTGTGAGAGAAAAGTGGAAAAATAAAGATAGATCTACAACATATAAGGTCAAAGAACTAGCAAGTAGATCTACTTACGAAAGTAGTTGGAAAAGATGTCCAAACAGATTTGTTGCGCAAATTAGGGACTATCGATATTTTCTCACCCCAAACTTGAGGGGAAGTGTAGGAAATATATATTAGAGTTAATAGTTGATATTTTTACTATTATTTTTAACTGTGTCTCAGTGACCGTCAAGTGCACTATATAAATAAGGGTTACATTCAGAGTGTTGCATATAGAATTCTGATTCCATTAATGAAAATACATTTTGTTTCTACGCTGCATTTTGGATGAATTAGAAGGGCAATGCTCAACAATAAATATTTTTAAACTTGTACACTAATTTTCTAAAATAAAAAAATCTCCAATTGAGATTCCGACTTTTAGTATAGAAAATGGGAATAAGATAAATGAAGGAATCCATGAAAAATCAAGAATCAAGCATACCAAAGAGTAGCTAAATACCCCACCAGTACATCTCGTACCGTGAGATCCAGCTGAATTCGAAATGGACGCACTTGACTTGCTAATTAATTTTAGCATTCCTTTATGAAAAATTACGATCAGATTATTCAAACTTTTAATATTGGTTTTAATTGGATATAATTATAATATTAAATCATCTATCTTAATCTTCATTGTAATAATTATAATATCAATAATTGAGGGTTCAAGATTTCTAAAATGACACTATGTTTCAAACAAGGTCCTTAACTCCTTGTTTCGTCATCTAATTTTCCCTTTTTCTTAACATAAATTTTCTCCATCCGCATATCATCACAGCCACTCTAGGGAACCCATAATTCACATGCACCTCGTACAATGTACAGATCAAATCACATTTTAAATTTTAAGACCTTTCCGACTTCATATTCTATACATACAATATAACCATCAAACAGAAAGGGAATTAAGGTATTGATCTATCGGTTAAACTTCCAATAACTTTTAATCGGAGTTTTGAAGCTTAATACATGAGAGAAGCACTCTTGTTTGTTTTTACTCTCTTTTTCTCTTTTCTTCTGATGCTATCTATATATTCACATACATGCGTGCTTATGAGACATACAAGTCTTCGATCTCCGCCCATATCCTTTGTTAATTAAGACGCTCTTTGACCGTGCAACTACAGTAGTTGGAGAGAGATAGACACAGTGGTGGGTTTCATTAACTTATTAATGAAACTGACCACTGTGTCTATTTCTTTCTAGCTACATGAACTGCATGGTTATAGAGCATCTGAATTAACCCAGCACACGTACGTGCTTGCAATTTTCTGATCACTTGCCGCCAATATTAGTGTACGGAGATCCATAAGCACTGTAAGGAGACCCAAAATCATTGTTATTCGGAGGCCCACTGAAATTTGGAGGCACCAGAACTGAAGAAGATAACTTAAACCTCTTGCTCCTTGACCCTTCATCTTGTCCATCGCTTCCATTTATTAATCTACTTCCGTACCCATGATCCGGACTATCCACCCACCCCAACAGCTGCTCCAGATTAAGCCCTAACTGCTCCCCGCCGGCATCTGATACGTCCGAGTCCAAACCAGGTTGCCGGAACCCCACCCACTCGGAGCTGCAATCTGATACGCTCGAGCTCTCCCAGGAACTAATTGCACCCGCAGGTTGATCCCCGACAGGCGGCACTATTATACTAGGCTGCACAACGTTCTCCGCCGTATCACTAGGGATCTGGTTGAGCTGGTACTGTCCGTAGTTAGAACCAGGCCTTCTATGGAATATGCTCGCTAGGGTAAAATGGTCAGTTACCCTGTTCTTGGATGCTTTATTACTGCTGCTGCCGTCGCTTGCCCTAGCCATTATGCTCTGAAGATTCCTGCTCAGCTTGGCTTTTAGAGAAGCAAAACTCAGTCCACTCTGCTTCGATAGGCCTTCGTTGGTGGTGGTGGCGGAGGAGGAGACGAAGTTGGTTCGGGCTGTGTCGCCACGGAGGGCTCGGGCTGCCTCGTCGTAGGCTTGGGCCGCCTCCTCTGGGGTGTCGTAGGTTCCGAGCCATAGCCGGACATGCTGAGACGAGTCCTTGATCTCGGCGACCCATCGTCCGGACGGCCTCTGGCGAACCCCTATGAACCGTTTGATCATCGTGGCCTTGTTGTTGGGTTGTGCATCTGATGATGAAGGCGACGCAGTTGCAGAAGCGGATTTCTTAGTCCCAGCTCCTGCCATGATTAGAGAGATCCAAAATAAGGTTTTCGCTGCGAGTTTATTTCAGTGCTGTTTGCTGGTTGGCTTGTGTGCGTGAGAGAGACAACAATATCGTGTGTTTGCTTATGAATGGCGCAAATAATGATACAGGTCTTGCGGCGGCAGCTATATATACAAGTAGTAGTGGGTTAACGTGCGCAGTAGCCATCTACGTATTATTGTCACGTAGTTATCTTAATTAAATTAAATTCGGCCTAACTTATTAATTAGTCTGTTTTTAAAATACTTTGATATTGCACTCTACGGTGTATAATCATTTAAAAAATAAGAAACATTGATAAATACATATTTATTATATTATTTTATATTTATTTAAAAAAATTTATCATATTTAATATATATTATTATAGTAGTTATAGTCATTTTATGTTTTAATTGATTATATGAATTAAATTATTAAAAAAGCTATTTTCTTGTATTTGGATTGATTTTATATTTATTTTGATTAAATTGGTTTACATGAAGGTATTTTCTTTTTATGTATTTGAGAAAATTAAAAAAATAAATAAATGATAACTATGATCCACATCAACTATTATAAAATTATATTATATTATATTATATCTATGAAAAATAGTAATTTATAATATTATATTAATATTATATTATGTTATGTTATATTAATTCAAATATATTTAATCAATATCTAATATTTAAATTTAATCAAAGAATAATATATAAATATGTTATCTTTTTCTATTTTTTATTAATTATTTTATCTCTTTTATCCTATTACTTTTTATTTGAATTGTGTATAGGATATTTGGGTTAAAAAATATTATCTCTTAAGATATTTAAAAAGATGACAGCTTGGAGATACTGAATATAAATAAAAATTATCATTATCTTTTAAAGAGTTAATTAGTGAAGAAACCCAAATTAACACAAGAGCTATATAAATAACCCCAACGCTCCTCCATTCAACACACCAATCACCACTATCACAATCATCTTCTTTATCTCTTTCACAATTCTGTCATTTTCTTTTTAAGTTATTGAGGAAATATATAGTGGTTTGAATTTATGTGCTTTATAGTTAAGAGTTGAATAATTTTATATTTTGATCTTTTTCTTTATGCAAATTTATGATTTTCTAGATTTATATTTTGATATTTGTATATGTTAGACCTAGAGTTTCGATTGAGACACTTTAGGATCAAACACTTGTGATTTATTATTTCAATTTATGATTTGATGTTCTTTATTTAATATCTTTGGTTTCCTCTTATAATTATTCATGTTAGATTCACATGTTTAGTTATAAGATTTTTTATTGAATATCCATATTAGAAGAATAAATTATTTATTGTTTAATTTATCACATACTAAGTGAATATTCATTAATGATTATTGATACAATTATATGTTAGATATAGGTATAATTGTAAATTTTATATTTATGACCATGATAATTATTTAGGGTTTTACATGTTAGGGATTTAATACATATAATTGTTATAACTATAATAGATTATTGAATTATAATAACTACACATCAATCCTTAAAAACACTATTCTTATTAGTGATATTCTATACTACTACTTTTATTTTATTATTATGTCCTTTTAAAATTTATTAATTAAGTTATCTTTTATTATTCCTCATTCTCATACTTAATCTAATCAAAAGTTAAACCACACAATAACTCCATGTAGAGAATACGATTTAGATTGATCTCTATACTATATAAAGATTAATTTAATAAATAATATTCTGCCACACCAGACAACAAATTAAAACGATAGAGATATTATATATATATTTTTGGTATGAAGTGAGAGTATATTATCAGTCTCTACGTTTCAGATAGGTTCATACTGTTTAATATATAGTTAGTTTGTTGGCGATGGGAGACGTATGGACTTGGCACAGCTTGGCATTTGAAAGATATGCATGAATTTGGCTGGCTAGGCCATGGGTTTTTTTTATCTACCAGTTAAACTCTCATTTTTTTATACATATGTATGATGGATCTAAACAGACGGCTCAGAATTTTTAGAATAAGATACATCAACATGAAGAAAACAAATAGTGTAAAAAGTGTACATGTTGGAAAATTGATCTGGAGCGACATGCACTTATGGTAGTTATTGTGGCAGTTGGGCCGTCTAATTAAATAAGATATTATTGTGCATGATGATGAAACGACCGTGTCTAGTTAGCCAGTAGTTATACCTAATAAAAAATAAAATGGTAATTACGGCTACACCTAAATGTAAGAGTTGGCTTATAATATAAAAAGTACTATAAGTTAAGCCTTTCATTTAGGACTAAAAGAATATAATATAATTAGAGCTAGTAAAATAATCTAAACCTATTTTATATAAAAAAAACAAAGAGGCAAGTTCATGCTGATAAAAAGGCAGGCTAATCTCATTTTTTTAAAAAATTATTAAAATTATTATTTATTTTACTCAAATATTATTTTGAATATCCCTATTATCAAATACTAATAATGATGATTATTTATTTGTTGATATATATTGAAATATTATAATTAATTAATATTATGTTAATATTTATTTATATTATAGTTATAAAATTTGATTTTTTTAATAAAAAATAGAAAATTTTAAGAGTATAACATTAATAATTTTTTAATTATACTAATATAATATTATAAAAAAATTATTAATATTTTAAAATTTTAAAAATATTTAACAAAAAGTGACGAGTTATCTAAACTACAGGTCAACCAACCACCTCTCAATCCACTTTCTCACCTCTAAATATATAATCCCCGATACTTCAAGCTGATAACTGTATGTGTGTGGGGGCTTAGATATTTATAAACCGGCTTCCATATATTAACAGGATAAAAGTAACAGGATTGTCTGCTAAAATCTAAAGCGAACCCGGTTTATGATAAAATGCTATAATATGATCCAAAACCCACAAATTAATTAAAATGGATTATTAATTAATATCTATAATGCCTGCAGGTAATAAGAAGCTTGCCCCTTTTAATGCCCGCAGATTCTTAACATGGGTCATGTACGCACATCTCAGCCGCCAGACAGTTGATTCTTTATATTCTTCTCTTGAGAATATAATTAAAAATCCCTTCACCTCGCGAAGATGAAGTTTCTCGACTCTAACTATCCTCTTGTTATGATAACTATAGTTTGAGTTCATCAGAGTATTATATGTACTAAGCCGAACTCAAATTGATCGGCGCATGCATGCGTGAGTAAAAAAATCATGCACACACGGGAGAATTATTAAATAAAAGCTAGAAGATTCTTGTGCATACGTATGAGCAGTGGAGTATTAAATATAAGAGTTGAGATCAACAAGTCTTTTCTTTTATTCAAGTTTTTACTAGCTAGCCTTGTTGTTCCAAGAAATCAATAAAGAAATGTATGTCCCGGTTCATTTTCACCCGCCAAAGAGCTAGCCGGCTAGGGAGCTGAGCCGAGCCCCTTGTGTTCAACAATCCTTTATCCGTTACTGTGCAGACTGCCAAGGCTGTTTGGTATTTTCCCATTTTGAACAAAACCAAAAAAAAAAAAAAAACAGGAAGAAGGAGACAGAAGAAGGGCCCTGGTGATGACGACCGGGCTCCCCACGTTAATTTATCGTAATAATGGAGGAGCGACGTCTTGCCCCATTGCCGTTTGCTGGCAGGATGATTGTGGGCCCCACCCCCTTCCCATACCTTGTCCTTCCCTCTGTTCTCATCCTCCTCGTTCATTTTTTAACCCCATAATTGAGCACTATTTGATTGATGCTTATTTTGTTGTTGACCCAAACGACGCATCCCCCATCAACCATCACAAGATGCTCCCCCGTTTCTTCCTCTCTCTCTTCTCGTCGTTTTCTGAGAACGAGAGAGATACCTCCGGTGGTGGGTTATCCGCTAAGGACATGCTCCTCAATCCTCATGAAGGGGATCCAATGCTCGCTTGCGTTTCAGGAATAATAATATTGATTCCTGTTCTGTGTACCTTGAAGGCTAACTCAAATCAAAGCTCGCCCATATCTTACGGTGTAGCTTAGCAAGACTAATACTTCCGCTTGTCAGTTTTGGTTCAATGGATTGGGGTGAGCTCCAGGAAAGAGGCTTTCAAGAGGGAGCGGGGAGGAAATAAATATTATTTAGGTTTATAACTTATATATGAATATTGTCTAATAATATTTTTTTTTGTACCCATTTTTTTAGAAAGAGTTGGAGGAAGACCAAAATCTCGATTCTTCTTATACGATATTAATGTTGGGTAGGGTGAGTTATCAATTACTTTCAAGTATAAATTTAGGCACCCAAAAATTATGATACCTCCCTAAATGCCGCAATTGGAATAACAATAACATAGTATTTCCTAAGGATCAAACACGCTTCAAATTATCACATGTTTTATCTATTTGCTAATTGAACCCACGGACGATGAGTTTATTTAATAAAGGGTTAAGGTGTGAACCTAGTGCCCTAAAATACTTTTTTAGATGTGTCCAATTTTCTAAAATAATTTATGGTTTTCCCAGTGCCATAAAGTATTTTTTAGGTGCGCCCAGTATTCTAAAATAATTTATAGTGCGCCTAGTATCTTGAAGTATTTTTGCAGAGGCGCCCAGTGCCATAAAATATTTTTTCAAATGTGCCTAGTGTCCTAAAGTAATTTATGATATGCCCAATGTTCTAAAGCATTTTCTCAAGTGGACCAAATGCTCTAAAAATATATAATAACTTCTTCTTTGTTTATTTTCCTCGGTTCTTCAATATTTATGGATAAAATAATTCACTGCCTTCTTTTCACTTTGTTTGATCTTTCATTTTTCTTATTTCTTGCACATTTTCAGCCAGCATATAAAATAATCCATAGCTTTCTTTTCATATTGTTCAAAATTCTAGAACAAAAATTAGTATTTCTCTTCTTTTCATAATGTTCACCGGAATTTGATAAGAAAATGAAGAGTTGAAGGGAAGAAAGGAAAAAGTCAGGGATATAATGAAAGGGTAAAGAAGAGAGAATGAGAAAGAAGAAAGCATGGCCAGTAAAGGAATTCGGGAGAGCTGAATCATCTTGTGAAGTTAGTTTTTTGGGTCAAAATAGAGTTAAATCATCATTTAACAGTAAAAATTAATAATTATGTTAGTGTGTATTATATTACCTTATTTTAAATACTTTGAGGATGAAATTGTACTATAAATTACTTTAGGGCATTGGGCGCACTTAAGAAAATATTTAAGAACACTAGACGTATTATAAATTATTTTAAGATACTAAGCGCACTTAAAAAAATACTTTAAAGTATTGAGCATACTATAAATTATTTTAGAATAATAGATATATATGAGAAAATATTTCAGAACACTAAATGTACCTTAATCATTTAATAAAATATACTTATGGATGTTTTCATATCTATCTAAGCCCAACAATTACAATTTTTTTAATACTTAACAATTACAATTTTTTTTTTGCTCACCTGGTTTACTGGAGTTTTACCTCGATTATATTTAAATTTGACCCGTATTACGCACCTGGCTATAGTGGATGAGTCTTATAAAAGAGATTTTTTATATATGTCAATACTCGAACTCAAGACTTTATTTAAATGATATTAAATTATTTACTATTTAGATTTCAGTTGAACAATTACAATTATTTATGGACGATTTTCTTATTCTACTGAAATTTATCCAGGCCCATTAACCTTGAAAAAGCACAACCATTGTCCCCCATGGCCCAAATTGGAAGACTTTATTAATATCGTCCGATTTCTTTTATTCCATACCTATTATTCGTGAGTTCAATTGAAAAAGATATAAGACATATAATTATTTAGAGTGTATTAATTTTTAGGGAGTACCACTTTATTATGGTTCTAGTTACGGTACTTAGAGAAGCATTTTGCTCTTGAGTGCATAGGTTTATGCGTGAAGGTAATTGACAGCTCTCCTTATCTAATATTAGTATAATTTAAGTAGAAGAGAGACTTTGCCCTACTTTTAGATTATAGGTGAGCTCAACCTTTTTTCAAAAATTTTTGTGCAAAAAAAAGTTGTTGATTTCTCCACCAATCATATGTAGATTTAACTGACGAAAAGATTAAATATGTATTCATTTAGAGCTTGTTGAATCTTTAAATAATATTATTTTATTGTATTTTTAATAGTGATATTTATGGAAATATTATAGTTTTTAGGTATCTAAATTTATTTCTAAAAATAATTAACAGTTCATCCTACCAGCTGTATCTCTTGAAAAAAAAAGACAAATTTAACTATACGCACTTAACCTAATTTTATATGTTTTTGTATAAAAAAAATGCTGATTTCCTCACTATAATATTATTATCCTCTCCATACATACAAGTGACATCGCTTTCCACCACTCCCTCCACTGCTCGCATTTTCTAAATCCTTGTTCCCTTGTTCCTTTATATGTATGCGTGCTACCCTTAGGTCGTCTAAACATCCTTTTTGTTGCCCATTTTTCTCCACAATCAATTTTCTTAAAAAGAAAACTTGTGAATTATACTCTCCATTCTTTTTTATAAAACAGACTAGCGACATGTCTAAATATTTTTTTTATTAAACACACTTTGACATGTCTAAATATTTAATATAATTTTTTACTTTTATCTTCCATTAATTATATCACTCTTATTTTTCCCTATTTATTCTCTATCATATATTTTTTTCATTCATTTTCTCTCACAACCACATCTTCTATAGTACTTTTGAAAAAAATATTATTTTTTATATATTTATTATCTTTAACTAATTTTAACTAACTTTTTAAATAATATTATGTAGTTATTTCATCTCCTACACTTCTCTCAAAGATTTACTCCCATCCGCCACTCCACCACCTTTGGTCTCTGTCTCCAACCACAACATCTTCATTCGCAATTGCCTCGTCAAGCACTTATGCTTTCTTTGGTTTTGATGGAGAGAGTGAATTTATTTTCAAAGGCTTATAATTGTTCGAAGAATTTGTAGACTTTGTCTTATGGTTTACCACTTATGCTTTCTTTAGTTCTCGAGGCTACTAATTCTTCTCTAGAATTATCTTTTGTTAGCATGTAATGTAATTGTTGTCATAAGTAGTCTGATTTTTAATAAATGCTATAAGTAAAATAGTTAATGTCATTGAAAGGGTTATTAGTAATGAAAGTTATGATTGAAGGCTATTGGCTGTACTTATTTATAAAAATTATAAATTTTATTATATGAGTATTAATTGACCCGAGTAATTATTTACAACTAAGTTGTCTAACTGAGTAGTAAATGTCTTATCCAATGAAAAGAAAATTATTATAAAAATTATAAATTTCATTAGACGAATAATAATTGACCCGAGTAGTCACTTGCAACCAAATTGTTCAATAAAATAGTAAATATCTTATCTAATGTAACCAACATCATTACAGATGTTGTAAATCTCATTAAACAAGCAGTAATTGATCTGAGTAATCACTTGCATCTAAGTTACTCAACGGAGTAATAAATGTCTTATACGATGTGGTCAAAATTATTATGAAAGTTATAAATTATATTAGATAAATAATAATTGACCCAAGTAATGTCTTACGCTTAAGTTGTTCAATTACTACTCCTATAATATGATTTATAATTTTTATTATAGTGGTAAAATTCATTACAAAAGTTATATATATACGAATAGTAATTGACCCCAATAATTATTTATAACTAAATTATTAAATAGAATATTAAATATCTTAATTATGATGGTCAAAATTATTACAAAATTTATAAATTCAATTATTAGAGTAGTAATTAATCTCAACAATTATTTATAACTAAGTTGTTAAATAGAATAGTAAATATCTTAAGTACGATAGCTAAAATTATTATAAAAATTATAAATCTCATTCACAATGAGAGGGACCATTTTCTGGGGCAATTTTATCATTTTTTAAACTTTTAAAAGAACATGTTAATATTTATGATTAATTTATCATTTTATAAATTCATACGATCTATTTAAAATTTTGAATTTTATAAGTCATTTTTTTATCTTTTTTTTTCTAAGTTTATTAGAATTTAAATGAAAAAAAAATTAAAAAGTATAATACTGTAGAGGATTGATTGATGGATCAACATTCACTCAACACATAAGAACTATTGGAGATGCAACTTTGTGTTCTATAATTACCCAGCATCCTTTGAACATTCAATTCAAATTCCTGCTGTCCAATTTGAATCATTTTCTGTTGGTTTGACTTTGTGTTCCTTTGTCCTTTCTACCAAAAATTGAACGACGATGACAAGTTGATAAAAACAATGGAAGCAACTTGCTGCGTTGTTTCCCAACCTTAATTAAATTATTCAATTCATTACACTTCCCGGCAAAACACTTGTTAATTTTGAGAGAAGTTCCTGGAATTAGTATATGATTGTGTTCCGCAAACACTTACTCATAATCCTACATAAAAGAAAAGGATGAGAGAACATTATTAATTTTGATTAAACAGGTGTTGTAGGCTTAAATCTCAGTTTAGATTCTTCCTAATAGAATAACCACTTTATCAGAGCTCCAAGTTTCCCAACATAACCTTAGTTTGGATAATAAAAAAAATTAAAAAGAAAAAAATATTAAGAGGCAAAGTTTTAAAAGATAGATTTTTTTTAAATAGTAATTTGCTTTTACCATTTTTAAAAGATTTCTAATATTGTCCCCCATTGTTGTCTTCATCAGCATTCAGCACCAAGCAAGTTAGTCCAAATTAATTTTAATAGGATATGAATAATATCCTCAGCAAATAAACAAAGTAGTAAGTACGTAACGGTCATGATTGATTACTATTTTTATTTCCATAATTCTAACCAACCCTAAATCTTGTACTTACCCAAAAGGAGGCAAGCACAGAGGAGGGAGGACAGGATTGTCACTCGCTAGATTCTGTACCTTAAAAATGCGCCCAGAAAGGAATCTCCCTGTCCCCTGATCCACCTATTCATATCTTTTAATTAATTTCCCTCTTTTTATTGTTGACATATTTGCCGCCAAAAATTCGCAGCCGCCCTCAACCGTCGATATGGCGGGCCCACCCACCTTGATATGGGAAATGGGTCCCAGCGACTCCGATTCTGAGCAAAGCAAGAAAGCAAGAAAAGTCAATGGCAGTGAGTCTTCCTTTAGAACCATCCATGCCATTCTTCACTTTTAGTCAGACCAAAGCGACTCCGATTCCATCTCTAGTTTTTATTCTCCCTGCTCGATTCTTCTCCCTCGCATCAGAAATCGCCATTTCTGAGATATTCCTCTGTGTCGGGTCTCTTTATTAATTTCCCTCCTTCTCTTCAACTTCTTGGTGGGGTTTCTGGGTTCCCTCCGCTTTCTTCTTCTCTCCGTGAACTATGAAGTGGGTTTCTTATTTTGGCTTCTGGGTCTGTTTGTGTTTTGGTTTTTGATTTTGTGAGGTAGCGGAAATTGGAGATGTTGGGCTCAAACACCAATTTGGTGACCACGGTGATTGGATTTGGTATGAGTGCGACTTTTATTGTGTTTGTCTGTACAAGAATAATCTGTGCAAGATTGCGAGGGTCCTCGGAATCTCATAATATGTATGAATATGAACCTAGGATGGATATAGAACAGGTAATTTTAACTTCGCCTTTTGCTTGTGGAAATGACTGATTCATGCACTCTGTTCAGTTTTTGTTAAATTGTGTATCTCTAATTGTGCATGCTTATGATTCCTCCATAATTGAGCTGATCCTATGTTTTACCCCATTGCTATTCTTCAAGGGAGCTTCGAACCTTGAAGCAATGAGAATTGAGACTAGCTGCCCACTTTCTATTGTTCTTTAACTTCTGGTTCTAATGCTATTTGGCAAATGTTGCATTCTTTTTTCTTAATAGTGAATACACAGTTTCCCAAGAGTAAACATATAGATTTGTTCCCGTTAGTCCCTTCGGTCGATCGAATAGTGTATATTTATTCTGTTTTCAATGACTAGCTAATTTATAGGCGAGTTCAGACTTCAGTAACTAAATCATTTGGAAAGATAATTCAGCGATTGTGCGGTTGGGCTGAGTTGAAAAGAATTGATACCACTTAAATAAGATCTTGAATTGAGCCTTGTGGATGGGAAAGCTACCCTAGATGGTTGTCCAAAGCGGGGAAATCAAGGATTAGAGTGTAAGGAAATGTGTTTTCAGGACCAAATTGTGTATTTTAATCATGCCCAAAACGAAATATGTGATGGATAATAGAACGAATCTGCTACGATATTTGATCTGACGTAGAAATGGCAATGTGTACTTCGTATTTAATTACATATTCTGCCCCTTAATTCATATTTCTTTCTATGATGAATTTATATGTCCTGATCTTCCGCTTATCAGAGATCTCTTTAATATCAATGCCTTATGTTTTTTGCTGTATTATGGACTTTTAAAAGAGGGAATAAACGCCATTCTCACCCCCCCCCCTCTTTCCAAGAACAATAATCTGTTTCTTTGGCTCAAGTGCTTTGAGTTTTAACTTCTTTCTGTTTTTTGATAGCCAGAACATCTTATTAACGGCCTAGAACCTGTTCTTGTTACTGCAATTCCTACCATGAAGTTCAACCAAGAGGCTTTCAGTTCTATTGAAAATACAGAGTTAAGTTTAACCTCTCATTTTCAGGTCATAGATAACATCCTTATATATATATATATATATCTTAAATAAGCTCGTCTAGTAGTAGGAATCAATGAAATTGATGAATAAATGAACCACTTTTGGCTCTGCAGGTGTGTGATATGTTTGGCAGAGTACAAAGAAAGAGAGGTACTGCGCATCATGCCAAAATGTGGTCATAGCTTCCATCTTTCTTGCATTGATATATGGCTGAGGAAACAATCCACCTGCCCTGTATGCCGTCTTCCATTGCAGAATTCTTCTGAAGCAAAGCATATGAGACCAGTAACGTTTAGCTTAGGGCAAGGTGAGTCTCAGACTTCTGAAAGTAGAGACAGTGAGAGGAATACGGATCCCGTGCCGGGGAATCCCTTGCCCTTACAGCAATCAGATACTGCAGAAGCAGAAACAAGGCAATGATGTGATGTGAGAGAGCCAAGCAAAGGCTTCTTGTGCTCAAAATAGAGTAGTGTATACTTTGTTAATCCACATGGGAGTGGAAGCTTCTGTTTGCTGGGATTCAAATTCTTTGTCTATAATGTGGGATTGAGATTGAATTGGGGATGTAAGGAAACGGGCCTTATCATGTGTGTATAGAGATTTCTGCAACTTACATGCACATAATATGAAGACAGATACCGATGGCCTGGATTTTTGTTGATTGACGCTTGAGGCTGGTCTGGTGGCATGGTTGGCAAGGGAAAACTTCATTGAAAAGTACCTACTTTTTTCACGTCTTCCTCTAATATTCTCAAACATACGTTCATCTCTTGCTTCAATCAAACTTTATTCCAGGTCCAATCATATTAAGCCAAAATAAACATAAGGCTTAGGCCGAAAAAAAGTCAACTAAGAGTTTCATATTAATCATTCCAGAACTCTTGTTCATCACCTTAAGGTATAAGAAATTTTTATTTTAGTCATTATTTTGTATTCAATATTTTATATCTATAAATTCAAAGTTTGCTGGTAGTTATGATATGATTATCAATTTGGTAGTAGCATTAGTTAATGTCTTGAAAAGTAGACTACTAAACATCCATGAAGCAACCGTATCATTTCTAATTTTGTTTGCCGTATCATATATATATTGAAATAAAATTATGCCATATAGTTTAATGATTATAAGCTATATAAGGAAGGGAATGACTAGTGATTTAAAGTAACGAACGACAGGAATGTTTAGGAAATCAAAATGACCACAAGGTGTTTGTGAAGCCGAGAGTGATAATAAAGTCTAGAAAGCTGTATGTTTTTTTTTTTTGAATAACCGAAAGCTATGTGATTTTAATTGTTTATAGTGTGACAATGATGTATATTAATGTGAAAATTTAAATATCTGCTTATTATCATTTTTAATTGGAAATTTTCGGAGAAATTAATTTACAAATGGGCTTTTCCAGACTAACGATTTGAAGATTAAACTGGGGCAAGGAAATGGACGATTTTGAATGCGCAGTAATCACTTGAAGATTAGAGATCAAGGAAATGGACGACGAGTCCACCAGGACTTGAACACCCATGGGGAGGCTTATAGCAAAAGAGGAAGCTCCTAATGAGTTCGCTCTAAACAAGTCGCATTAGACTCTTCCATCCTATTCGCTTCGTCCAAATCATTTGCTATCATTCGACTCAGCAAAATTTGCCGCTCAATCCGAATTCTGCCGCCAAAACCCTAATTCTTAACCCAAATGCCATAAACCTTGACCACCGTTCGCCTAGCTCTCCTTTCTTACCGCAATGACTGGCAACGCTCATTCGACTTCTTTAACTGGGTCCACAGCTAATACCACCTACAGCTCCCCACCGATACCTATAATCACATGCTCGACATTCTCGGTAAGTTCTCGGAGTTTCAGCTATCCTGGGATTTAATTCAACGCATGCGGAAGTTCCCGTGTTCTTTTCCTGACCATGCAACATTTCGAATCATGTTTAAACGTTATGCGTGCGCACATTTAGTGAAAGAAGCCATCCAGACGTATGAAAGGCTAGGGCAGTTTAATTTAAAGGATGAAACTTCGTACTTTAATCTTGTTGATGCCCTATGTGACTACAAGCATGTTCATGAAACCCAGGAATTGGTTCTTGAGAAGAACGAGAATATAAAATTGAATGGCAATGCGAAGATTTATAATAATCTTCTTCGCGGGTGGTTTAAATTGGGGCATAATTTGTTCTCATCTCATCTCGTTCTCACAACTTTGGAAGATGGCATCTTGGAGAACTTAGGCAAAGCCTCCTTATCGTCAGATTCTCTTGCAGCTTCTCGAAGGAAAACCATTGCATTTAAACGCCTTTGTATATAAGAAATAAACCATCAAAGGGGTTGGAGGTTGGAGAATTAAGTAGACTATATTTATCTATATTTTATGTGTTCAGCTTGGTTAAATGTTAAGATATTTATTTATTAAAAATATTATTTTATTATAATTATAGTTATAATATTTAAAAAAATATTTTAATTTTTAAGTATCTAAATTTATATTTAAAGATAATTAATAATTCATTTTATCTAATATTAATATTATTTAAAAAAATATTTTATTTTATTTTTAGATAGTAGATAAATTCAATTTTTTATAAAAAATTTTATATAAAAATAAATAGATCGTATTTGGCGGATGAAAAGTTGTTTTCTAGAAACGAAATAAGAAATGATATGGGGCGCCATTCAAGTAGACCATAGAGCCTGTTTGGATAGGATTTTAAAAACGGGCTTATGAAAAAAAGGTGATTTTGAATAGCTTATAGAAAAGGGCTTTTGGAGAAGAGATTATGAAAAAAAAGTGGTTTTAAATAAATGAGTGTTTGGATAGTTATTTATAGAAGGGGTTTTATTATTGGTAAATTACGAAAAAGGGTATGGGTATTAAATGAGGAAAGATAAGAGATAAGAGGAGAGAGGAGAGAGGGTGTAAGAAAGAAAATAGAGAAAAAGTAGGAGAGAGGAGAGAGGGTGTAAGAAAAAGTAGGAGAGATGGTGTAAGAAAAAGTAGGGGTAATATAGTAATTGGTTAGTTCAAATGTGGTTTACTGTTCCAGAAGCTACTCTGACCAGCTTATCTGAAACCTTGGTTTTAAACCATAGTTTAGTTCTAAAGCCCGTTTGAACAAATATGACTGTTTGTTTTAAAATTTCTCCAAACCTAGGTTTTGAGCCAAACTTTAGTTTAAAACCAAGGTTTGACACCCTCCCAAACAGGCACATAGTCTTATTTAGAATTGATTTTGAGTATTTAAATTTTACTTAAAAAATTTCTTATGTTTTAAGAATTAAGAATTTATAACAAATCATGTCATATTAAATAATGAAACCTGTGCTTGAGCAGTGTAAAATGCAAGGTAGAAATATATTGAAAAAAATAAAACTTGGCGGATGTTCGCTCCCTGGTAAAGAGTAAAGCCCACGACCAACCATTGCACACGTCGGATGGAATCATATCCCCTTGTCTCCACTGGAGAATCCCCTCCGTGCAGCTGAGTAATCTCTCTAACCCTCTCTTACTTGCGTTTCCCTCCCTCTCTCGCTGCTCTGTGTCTGCTGTCTGCTCTTAATCTTACTGCGTCGTTTGTTTTGGTAATATTATTTAATTTTTACTGCCTTCTCTTTCGACACTCTTTCTATGTCCTATGAGATAAATGTTATGAACTAACGTTTTATATCATTCAAAGCTAAGTTCTGTTAGAGTTTTATTTGACTTAACAGTTCGTGAATTATAATTGCTGTCATGTTCTGTTGTTTTAAGGGATAATTGGCAGAATTCTGTGTTCAATTGCTTTGGGGTCGGGTTAATGGCTGCACACGTTGGAGTCATATCCCATTCTACCTTCTTCCCTTCAATCCGTTGCCTTCCTCATCATTCTCTAACCAAAACCAAACCTTTTATTTGTAAGTAATCGCACCAACGAGATCAATCCATCATTTCCATCGCCATTACGTTCCATGGAGTCATTGCAAGCATTTTTTTGCCATGCTTTTTGTACTTTTCTTTTTTCTTTTTTGGATATCTAGGTACAAGAAAATTACTTTTTTGAGCTTAATTGAATTTGCTTGTTGGGTTTGAAATACTGCTGGCTGGTCAATGTTTTCATTGCGTTATGGTTTTCTTTTAGACTTGAGGGCATAATTCTGATGGTCTAAGAAACTTTGTGCTTTTCATTTTCCTATATATGTGATGTTTCGATAGTTTGTGGTCAATTGGAGGCTTGTTGAAGCAAATTAGTTGAGTTGAGGTGGCTAAACAAATATTAGGTGTGGTAACAGTGCAATTTTAGTCTGAAAAATTAAAGACAAGAGTTTGCTGCATCGCTAAGCGACGACTTTCTGTTAAAATTGTGTATCCTGTTTGAGTTGTTTGAGGTCATAAATGCTGTGTTTCTCAGAGGGGAAAACTGTGGTTCATCACTTGATAGTTATTTTTCAGTGGCTAGTATGGGCAATGATCCAATACGTGAGTGGATTCTTTCTGAAGGAAAAGCTACACAGATAACCAGAATCAGTCCTATTGGTGGAGGTTGTATCAATTTCGCTAGTCGCTATGACACTGATGGTGGCTCTTTTTTTGTTAAAACAAGCAGGTAATAAGACATGCTGACTCACTCTCTCTCTCCCCCTCCGTCAAACATCGATGGTCCTTAGCTTTGGAAAATGCCATTTACTTTATGCTGCATATTTGTTATCCCATTCAAGTGTTCAGATTCTCTTCTATATTAAGATTTGTGTCTGTTTGGAACACTGTGTTAGGAGTATTGGACCATCAATGTTTGAAGGAGAGGCTCTTGGTTTAGAAGCAATGTATGAAACCAAGACCATTTGCGTGCCTCAACCATTTAAGGTGTGGAAATTTGAACATGAATGTGATGGAAGCTGCTTGTTTCCCAAGCTCTTTGATGTCAGGTTAAGTCTGATTGTTCAAGGGAACTTAAGTTGTCTTTTAATGTATTGTAGGTTGGATCATTGCCTACTAGTGGTTCTTTCATCATTATGGAGTTCATTGAGTTTGGAGCTTCTAGAGGAGATCAGGTAAGCTACTTTGAAATTATTTCCGATTAGTAAAACCTGTTATCCTAATATCGATTCTTGTTGCCCAGTCTGATCTAGGGAGGAAGCTTGCGGAAATGCATAAAGCAGGAAAATCCAGTAAAGGTTTTGGTTTTGATGTTGATAACACCATTGGCAGGTATACTTTGTCTCTGTTATGAAGTCCTTAATTGTCAGTATCATCGTGGTTCAGTGAATATCTTTCCTATCTCTATGTGTGCAGCATGTTGGGCCTTTGAAAGTCCTTGAATGGAGACAATTGTGGTATTTGTGTTCTAATGACATTGTAAATATTGTTTGTAGCACCCCTCAGATAAACACATGGTCATCAGATTGGATTCAGTTTTATGGTGAGCATAGATTGGGTTATCAACTGAAGTTAGCACTGGACCAGTACGGTGACAGAACCATATATGACAAGGGTAAAATTTATCAATAGTTACTGTGTTTACTTCCCAATTATTACTTTTTAGTCATAAATCTTATCTAGTATATTCAGATTAATAAAAGTTGTAGCAGATTAGTGGAAAATGCTTGAACATATTTGGAAGAATAAATATATGAATGAATACCTCCTGACGTAAAATCCATTCACTGATGCTAAACTAACTGTAACTCTCTTCTTGGTCCAATCAAGACCATGGAAGCAGCTTATTCATTTGTGAGTCCTCAGTTTGATCTGTCTTCCCGGTGGAGTGATCCAGCTCGAAAGAGTGAAGCGTATGGAACATTCACTAAATAATTTATTTGGAAATAATTATTTGAGCCTTGCTTCCCGTAGAGAGAAAATGAGTACTGCAGGTGTTCTCATGCTCATAGAATAATGGCATGAAGATTTAGTTTGAAGAAATTTTATCCATATGTAATTAAGTTTTGATGGTGAATGAATATAACAGGGCAAAGATTGATAAAAAGCATGGGGCCCCTGTTTGAGAACGTGGAAATAGAACCATGCTTGCTACATGGAGACCTGTGGAGTGGGAATATCTGCTCAGACAAGAACGGGGGACCAGTTATATTGGACCCAGCATGTTATTGTAAGTCATGTTTCGTGTACAGCGCAAGTTTGTCCAAAAATGAATGAATCTGTGAATGAATTGTAGATGGACACAATGAGGCGGAATTTGGGATGTCGTGGTGTGCTGGCTTTGGAGGATCATTCTATAATTCCTATTTTGAGGTAATTGATGAAGCAAAGCATTTATTCTTACGTTGTTAACAATAGTAATTTGCTTCTTGTGTGTTCAGGTGATGCCTAAACAACATGGATTTGAGAAGAGGAGAGATCTTTACATGCTGTATCACTACTTGAATCATTACAATCTCTTTGGTTCTGGCTACCGATCATCTGCCATGTCCATCATAGATGATTACATCGCCATGCTCAAACCTTAATTAGTACATTGTCCTTCACATATTCCTGTCTCTCAGACTTATCTCACGGCTTCTGCTAATTTTGGTACAGCTTCATTAATGAATGGGGGACTTATCTGTATAAATGTAATTATGTATAATTTTTCCTCGTAGTTTTCAAAAAAAATAATTAAGACCCATTGAGTATTTAGTATTTACAACTGCCACTTCCATTATTTAACATAATTTGATATTCACACCTTATTTGTTTTTGCATAGATGAACCATATGCCTTCAAATAATTTCACATAGTCGGATTCTTGAAAATGAAAAAACTATAAATTTGGTTATTGAGAATAATTTTCGCTTAATATTTGGTAATCACACGTAACCTGATCCCTTTTGATATTAACTAAAACAATTGTAGGATGAAACAAATATAGTTTCTTATAGTTAGTATTAAATCTCTTTCAAAAAGTGTATAATATGAAGGATTAGTCACTGCTTCTGGGGATCTTAGGCTTACAAAAAAATATGTATAGAGCAATTTGTTTTTCAGCCTATTTTTTTTTTCGATCTCTTCATCAAGATTAGAAGATTATAAAATCACATATACAATAAACAAGTAGTGTATACTCAGATAGACTTGCATCCTAATCATTATCAAGCATTACTCTTTATAACTTGCGGATAATCATTGGTTGACAACTCAATCAAAAGATCATGTGATAATTACCTAATGATGGAATTCAACTAAACATTTCACGGCGATCTTGGGACGAATCTGTCCTGTCCTGAGAAGGACTGGGATGGGATGATTCTCAGCATGATCCTCAGGATGTCCTGATAGTTATTGGTTTTTTTAAATACATAAATTGGGAAAGCTGATGGTCGTGTCTTAGTCTCACACTCTTACTTCCTCTTCGGCTCTTTTGATCTCACATTCGGCAGCCCTTAACCCTAGCACCTGCTGCTGTCACCATCTCACTATCACTTCCTCCCCTAGTTAGTTAGTGGCTAGTCCCCCTCACCGCCTCACAGCCTTAATCGCTCCTCCTCGGTAGTTAGGACTCAATTCTATCTCAGACCCGTATCGCTCCTCCTCGATAGTCACTTTAGTCAGCACTGCTGTTGCTGGTTGAACCTCCATTTGGGACTAAACTTGGGTCGCGGAGGGGGCTTTCTGTTGATGAGGCGGAAGGAGGAATCATCATCGACGGAGGCAAAACCTAGAAGAACTTCTGATTTTAGGGGAGACTGAGGGATGGGATTCTTCTGGGTTTTGCTTCAATTTCAGAACCCACTTGCGATTTCCTAATTCTTTACTTCAATTCCCCAATTCTCTGATGGTGCTTTTTAGATGAAGCTTAAATTTTTCTTACCGTAGTTGATTTATTTTGGGTTTATTTGTTTGGGTTGTGCTTTCTCACTCTTGAAATCTTATCTCTTGTTTTTATTTAGGAATTGTCTTTCTCTACCTTGCCTGGGGGATGATCTATGTTAGTGTTGAACTTATTGAGATAAAATCTAGAGACCTTTCCTTGTGCTTGGATTTAGAGACATGGATTCCCCTACAATTATAATTCTATTTAGTGTGTGTTTGGATTCAGCGGTGGAGAATGGATTTTGGGTAATTATAATTAATTTAACCATTAGTGATGAAATATTTATACGCATAAGACGCTTGAATTTAATTATTTATTAAACATTATATTTTTATTTTTTAAAAAATAAATATACATTAAATAAAAACTGGTTAAATATTTTTGCAGCTATATCTTATTTTGAAGTTCAAATTGATGATTGATTTAAGGACTTGAGGTCTGAACTCTGAATACATGGATAAGTATCTAATGGTGAAAATTTTGAAATTTATTTAAGAAAAATATAAAATATTCATAATAAAAAGATATCAATTTTAGTTTATTTGAATACAAAATGCTAATGATTTATTTAATCATAAGGCATTCAAATTCAATTCAATTGATTATAAAACATTGTAAAATTATGTTTAAAAACTAAAAGATGCATATTTTCAAAATAAAAAGTAGTTAATAATGTTGTAGGATATCAAAAGAAAATTATGATATTTTATTTTGACTTTTGATTATATGAGATACGCCTGTAGATCATTTAACATAAAATAATACTAACTTTTTCTTATCTAAGCCGGTAGATCATTTAACTTAAAATAATATTAAATCCTCCTTATCTAAGCCAATAGATCATTTAACTTCAGATAATATTAAATCTTCCTTATCTAATTTACTTGCGATCATTTAACTTGCAATAGATCTTTTTATCTAGAGATATAGATATATCATATATTGTTAATGAAAGTAATCATAAAATTGAATGTATAGTTTTTGTAATTTAATTTCTGTTGTTTGTTAAGTCGTTGAATAATAACAAATCTTTTTTTGTTGAAAACTATATTAATTATAAAATTTAAAGAAGAAAATATAAAAATATAGGATTCAACACATGGATTAAGTTAGATAAATTAAATCAAATATATATATGTAATCTAATCTAATCTCATCTAATAGGTTGAAAGATATCTAAGGAGAAGATTAAGGAAATCTAGATATTTTCAAAGTTCAAATATCTTGTTAAGATTAAGATTAAATTAATATTCGCTTGGATATGACCAGGCGCCTATAAAAAGAGAGCGAGGGAGGTTAGCTACAAAGAAGTCGTGAAATCTGAAGAGAGTTCTATTTTTTTCAACCTTAAATTCCTAAAGGTACGTATGCGTTCTTAACAATAAAGTTATTCTATCTTCAGTGATTGCGATTATTTAAATTTAGTAATTTCCATAATATTTGCCAGCCATGTATGCAACGGCACCCACACCTCACTTTTATTAACTTTGATGATATCGCATACAATAATGATGTTTACGCTGCCCCTTTTCAAGCATACTTTGCTCCTATATAATTGCTGTCACAATATTATTTGGATGACCCCTTGAATATCCCACATATAATTGTGTGTAAGATAATTTTAAATATCCTTAATTAGTTAGGGTGTTGCTTTTAATATTAAAATAAAATAGAAGATCCCTATTTTATTTCTTATACTTATTATTTTTTCCTAAAATAATAAACTAATATAATATAAAACATTTACTTAATTTTTAATATATAATTTATTTAATTAATTTGACTATTAAAATATATAATTTAAAATAAAATTATTACTATATTAATAATTAAATAATTTATTTAATATATTTATGACTAAAATTGACGCTGACTCCAGATTTCCATTTAGATTAGGCGTTTAAAATATTGTTGGGTGCTATATATATATATATATATATATATATGTGTGTGTGTGTGACTTATTCCATTCCCAATTTCATGTTACAGCATGGATACAGTTAGGCTCGCAAGGAGAAGTGAGGTCCCTTCTTACTGGGACGCTCGTCGCGACTACTGGGTTGCAGGGCCACACAGCAATAAGCCCCCCAAAACCCCTGCTTATCGTAACAAGGCTCCTAAGAATGAAGCAGATCCCAAACGCAATTCATCTCAAATCTGCAAATATTGGATCAATGGAAACTGCGTCCACGGCGATCGCTGTTGGTACTTGCATTCCTGGTTTCAGGCCCCTTCCCTTTCTCTACTCACTAAGCTCCATCAACACAAGAAGGTATGCATTTTTCCCTTTTCTCATGTGCTGGCCATCTGTCGTATCTTTTTATACAATATCTCTTTGCTCAGCATCTAAAACTTAGAATTAATTATGACTGCAGATTGTCACCGGGATCACCCTTCCGGTTGGATCGGACAGACTTTTTTCTAGTAGCACTGATGGGACACTTCGGGTGTGGGACTGCCACACGGGTCAATGCGTCCATGTAATAAATCTGGGCGAAGAAGCAAGGTCTTTGATCAGCGCGGGTTCTTGGGTTTTTGCCGGTTTGCGCAATTCTATCAAGGTCAAAGCCCTTGCACTTGTTCGTCTGATTGCGTTTTGTTGCATCTGTCTTTCATCTTTTATGTGAACCGGAATTGAAATTGGTCGCGTGGTCTTGGTTAATTATGATGAAGGCGTGGAACATTCAGACGGCTGCTGAGATCACTCTTGATGGACCTAAGGGTCCTGTCCTTTCCATGGCTGTTTGCAACGATACACTTTTTGCTGGTGCCATGGTAATTGTTTGTGCAATGTTGTTGTACTACATTAATATTATAACTATGATCTATATATATATTTAATTTGATCTAATATGTTGTCTTCTTTTATGGTATTCATATAATAGGATGGCGTTATTTATGCATGGAGATGCAGCTCAGAAGTGAATTCCCCTTTTAAACAGTTGGCAACGTTGAATGGCCACACCAGAGCCGTTTCTTCCTTAACTGGCGGACCTGGGCACAAGCTCTACTCAGGTTCCATGGATCATAGCGTCAAGGTATGAGAGGAGGATTCCATTCTCTGCTTTCTAGCTCTCTATATGTTGTTGTTGTTGAATTTGAGAGGAGGATTTATGGATTGCTTGTGATGTCAGGTTTGGGACCTCGACACATTACAATGCACAATGACGTTGAAAGGGCACACTGATGTGGTGACATCCCTTATTTTCTGGGACCAATACCTGTTCTCAAGTTCTTTGGACGGCACAGTAAAGGTTTGGAGTGACACTCAGAGAGGAACTTTGGAAGTGGTTTACACGCACGAAGAACAAAGTGTGAGTTTGTTTAGGCAATAAATTCGGATGGACGCATGTTGTTATATGCTGTGGGATCGAAATGCCTCTAATATGGAAAGTATTGGTGATGGTGTTACAGGGTGTGGTTAAAATCAACGGCATGATTGATGCGGAAGGGAAATCCGTTTTGTTTTGCTCGTGCAACAACCATTCTGTTGGGCTCTATGAAATGCCATCGTGAGTACACTTTCGTGTTTCCATTTGGTCGTTTAATATTGTGAGTTGTCACTCATGCGGCCTTAATGACATATGTTCCTTGTTTGGTCAGGTTTGCTGCAAGAGGAAGATTGTTCTCAAAACAAGAGGTTCGAGTAATAGAAGAAGGCCCCGGCAGACAATTCTTCACTGGAGACGGCACCGGTTTGCTCACCGTCTGGCAATGGCTACCTCACTCCTCCGAGGCCAACCCCACATCTTCATAGATAGACGTTGCATCTTCCTCGTCTTGGACAAGATCATCACAAGATGTTCAACTTATATATGTTTCAAATTTTGCTTGTATAACATTATAGACATATATTAATTCAATTCCAATTTTAGCTCCTCAGTAATGTATTCAACCATTTGGTTGTTAAACTTGTATGCATTCATTCTGTATTCTATCAATATCAAACCTGCAAGAATATCCATAACAGATTACTGAAGAAATAAGAAAGGAAATAATACTTTTTCTGGCAGTCTCAGATAGTTTACTGCTAGAGCAGAACGCTGAACTTTGCAATAGATGAATTTCTAGCCGTTCTAGTGGTCACCAATTCAATATATCACTTAATCGAATTATGATGTTAGCCATACAGAGAATCACTAAGGACAATATATACAAGATGGAAAGCCTAAACTGAGTGTCACACTGTAACTCACAAAGATATATACCAGCAAAAATGAAAGCATTATGCTTGATCTTCATACTTAATTGAAGAGTAATCCATTTAACTAGAGATAAAGAACCTGAGCAAATTTCTATAATAATATGCTTAAAAGTACACCAACAAGGAATATTAAATTTTTAAAATTAAAAAAATTGCTTTTAGAACCTGCAATCTACAAAGCTTTTTTCTTCTAAAACTAGAATTTTCCGCATTACTAGTATGTATAGAGTCTCTTGAACAATTCTCTATATGCAGAAGAGATGCAATCCTTACTTTTGCATGTCTAGTTTCTGGATCCATTCGCCTTATGCTGTCAAACAACGACAATATATGAGAGCGGACATGGCATCTAACAATATCCTCAGTCAACACCTACAGTTATTAGAATATCAACATTATTTGTAATAAGTACATCCAACAAGGTCCCTGGTGGTTAAATTTTGAACATAGAAACTATAGGCAAGGCAAGCCACTGGAATGAAAATAAAAATTTTGATTTGTCTGTTATGAAAAAATACACTGTCGACATGGAATACAAAGTTGAAAGCGTCTCCATGAGTCGTACCTTCAACTTTTCTGTGCCTAGAAACCTTTCACTCACGAGATCAGCCATATGTTTATCCTGAATCCGAATAGAATAACAAATTAACAAAATTATAAATTTTGAGCACAAGTAAAGCAGTACACAACCTTACCTCGCTGATGAGTTGGAAAATATGTATGTTATAAGAAAATTCCAATTGCCATCGGTTAGAAAGAGTTTAGGAACTAAGAAAAACAAGAAAAGTGAATTTTTTACACAGTATGCGGCATTTATATAACAAAGTCATTTTTTTTCATGAATGCCCGTACAGAATTAAACGTTTACGAAGAAACTAGCAGGTTGGAGTAAATAAAGCATCTTTGCCTAGAAGAAAAATCCCTAATGAAAATCAGCAGCAGACCTTTTCAACTGCAAGAACAAATGCACCAGCGTTTAAAAGAATATAAGTCAAAGAACCCGTTCCTGGCCCAATTTCCAACACCACATCGCCTTCTTCAACACGAGCCGCTCGAGCCAGCTGCTCGTTGATATCAGAGTTTAACATATAATGCTGCAGAGAAGAAAGCGAATAAAATTGAGAAGCTACTTCCAACTAACACCAAGCACCCATCTGCCTACTTAGCCTCTGTTCTATAAAATGCCCGAATGGAAGTCCTCAAACACTATAATTAAAACTACGCGCATTTAAAAAACAAATGGGGGAAAACCTAATGGTTCCCAGAGTTTTCTCCGGAAAGGAACAGATTTAGAAATGAGAGAATGAGAGAACCTGGCCGAGAGATTTTCTGGGTAATTGACCTTTGCAGTTGAGAGCTCTGAGGGTGGCGTGGTAGTTGTCTGAGCTCGGTCTCGTAGTTTTCCCACTTGTTTCATCAGCAGAAGAAGCTACACATAGCGTTCGGGTCCGTTCACTAGTATTGCTGACACACGCCGGGGGCGGAGGTTTGTGGCAGCGCAAAAGGCTACTGGTATGAGATGGTGGTGGGAGAGATTGAACCGTGTACATCGGTGAAGGACACATGCTTTTGATTATCCGTTATTGGGTGGCTTACTCTTGTGTGTGTGTTTGTGCTCTCGCGCGCGCGTAATATGTAACTCGATCATGTTAATGGTTTTTTGGGCCAAAAAAAAAAAACTTGAATGCTTTTATTTTTCTTTTAAATTTGTATCTCATGCTTGCGCCTACGGCTCTACGTCAGCGGAATGGATTTCTCAAGTTTGGAACTTTGGGTAAAACAGAAGTTATTTCTGTGTAGTGTAGAAAACACTAAAAAACAAATATAAATATTTTTCTTTCGTTTTTGAGAGAAAATTAGATGCTACATCCAATCTTAATTATAAATTTAATTAATTAATTTAAATAAATTGAGAGGTATATAATATAAATCTAATTTAAAATGTTAGATTTAATTATAATTAACTGATTTATTTGATCTTTTAAATTTATTTTAAAAAATTAATTAACTTATATAATTCTAAGCGGATAAAGTATTATTAATAAGCAAAATATGTACATGGACAAAATGCAGATAGCAGAACACAGATAAGAAAAATTAAACTAAGATATCACAGACGCATCCTCTTGTGGAATTATGTAAAAGCTTACAACTACAATACGTTCTCTGTACTTGAATTATCCATCATGGGAGTACGAGTTTTCCTCCTGCTTCTTTTAACTAAGCTCAAGAACCGTGGCATCCGGTCAAGGTCCAAAGTGAAGAAAGAAGCACGCGAATCAAGAGAGATTATATCAAAACTTTCTCAGAGCTGGTTGGGTATTTAACTATTTAACCTTCTGAAAATCATATTATATCCCCACTGTTGTGTTAACTAATCTGATTTTAGACTCAGATTGCGTCCAGAAACTCTTCCAGGGCTTCTTCTTTTTTCCCAATATTTGTAGTGACATTTTTTAAAGTTTATTTGAGAAGCACTTGTTATTTTTACTTAATTCCATAGGGAAGAATGACTTTTTTCATAACATTTGGCATTTCGGTCCATCTGGTTTCACATACACAGACACATATAAAAAACAACTTAATGGACCAAAGTCAGTGCGCTTTATTGATTGTTGAGTTATCTACTGTCTCTTAGATTCCTGAGTTGTTCATATTCATACAACTAACAACTTAATGGACCAAAGTCAGTGCGCTTTATTGATTGTTGAGTTATCTACTGTCTCTTAGATTCCTGAGTTGTTCATATTCATACAACTAACAACTTAATGGACCAAAGTCAGTGCGCTTTATTGATTGTTGAGTTATCTACTGTCTCTTAGATTCCTGAGTTGTTCATATTCATACAACTAACAACTTAATGGACCAAAGTCAGTGCGCTTTATTGATTGTTGAGTTATCTACTGTCTCTTAGATTCCTGAGTTGTTCATATTCATACAACTAACAACTTAATGGACCAAAGTCAGTGCGCTTTATTGATTGTTGAGTTATCTACTGTCTCTTAGATTCCTGAGTTGTTCATATTCATACAACTAACAACTTAATGGACCAAAGTCAGTGCGCTTTATTGATTGTTGAGTTATCTACTGTCTCTTAGATTCCTGAGTTGTTCATATTCATACAACTAATAACTTAATGGACCAAAGTCAGTGCGCTTTATTGATTGTTGAGTTATCTACTATCTCTTAGATTCCTGAGTTGTTCATATTCATACAACTATGATAGAGAAACCAAGGGAAAAAGAAGAAACGATATTTCTTTTCTCAAGCAGATGAAAGAGAAATGATATAATCCGCACTCATGTTCAACGGTTGTTCCACAATGCTATTTATTCGAGGAAGATGATGAGATGGGAAAGAGAGAGAAAATCCAACCTGCCGGAGAAGATGAGTTTCTTTCCGGTAGAAGACGTGCTGGATAATGGGCAGAGGCTGGACAGAGTTTGAAGAGCTGAAGGCCGACGAGTGGGGAGCTGGCGGCAGGAGAAGGAGCGAGGCTTCTGCAGCGCATAATTCAAGAAGGGTTATATTCTTCTTGGTTTTTCCCCCCAAAAAGAGGGAGTTTAATCCAAATTCTAGTCAAAAGAATTTAATAGTCTAATAAATTATTAAAAATAGGTCGTGAATATAAATTCAGATTTCCCTACTCGTTTTCTTTTTCTTTTTCGGCCGCCACCGTCATTTCCCTATTCTCAAATCAAGGAGATTATATTTATTGTAAAAAAGGAGTGTTTAAGAAATAAAAAGTTGATAATATTCGACCAACAATAGGGCGTGAGATTGGAGAGCAAGGTGATCGAAATTTCAAGCCAAATCCAAAAAAGCAACACAAGTTCGTACGCAGGAAAAAAGGTGATTCTAATATTTTGGTGGCCCGGCTCCAAGTTGTTCAAGAATAGTGGCGTTGAGTTTCTCGCCTTTGCCTTTGCCTTTGCCTTGGGCTAGAAGAGAGATTATACGAGTGTAGGTTTGAAGAATTTATGATATAAACCAATCATTCTCTTCAGTCATGCCAAACATGAATTTAAAGAAGAAACTCGTAAATTGTAGGGTTCGAAGCAAACATACCCTTGGAACTACTCAGATTATAATGTTCCTATGTAACAACTGCGCTTTTCAACACCCCCCCCCCCCCGGCTCTGCCGGCACTTTTTCAAACACCGCAAGGCAGCTGCGTCTTTTTGTTTTCTTTTTAAATGCTTGAAACTAAAGTAGGAGAACAGAAGAGAGGATCAGTCGCCCGTGTCCTCTAGAACAAGACAGCTGAGCTTAGTTTCTTTGGTGTGTGGGCTTTTTCATTTTGTTCATACTCTACTTTCCTTTTCTAATGGAAATACCTTTTCCCTCGTTAAAAAACAAAACAACAGCGGCTTTTGTTGCTTATTCTATTTCATGCAACAAATTACTAGTTCACTAGTATTCCCTTCAACCACAACAGCAGTACAAGTAATCCATTCAACACATTAGATACTGTTCCATCTTTCTTACATATATATTTTTTTAATTTATTCATTATATAATGTTGCCAGAAACAGCTATCTCGGCCCGCCAACTCAGCTAACCTTGGCTCCGACTCTTTTCAACCTCCTTGACTACAAAAGCAGCAGACGAAAAATCAAAGGGTGCCATTAAATCAACTTATATAATGATAAAGAAGGAACAAACGCATAAAAGCTCACAAAGGAATCCCTTGAGATATTTCACACTAATAACTTGCATGATTCTCTTTTACCTCAATTCTAAAGTTGATAACCAGAGATTGAACTCCTCGTCATCGCTAAACTGGTCGGCTCCTTTAGGAAAGTCTATAAGGCCATCGATGATGTCCTCTAACATCCCATATTCTTCGACCATGAATGGTGGCGGAGGAAATGGGACAAGTTGGTACATGTAACTAGCTAGCATTGCTGAGTAAAGCATTTCATTTCCTTCTTCAGTATACTCAAAATAGGACAGAAATGGGTTATCACTTTTGAAAATTCCTCCACCAGTAGCATTTTCCTTCCCATTAGTATCTGTGATCATCAATTCACTTGGCGCCAGATTGGAAGGAGGGATCAATGGATTTTGCCCATAATTTAACTCTTGGCAAGTCCAAATTTCTCGGGAACCAAAATTTGAAGGACCAGGACAATGCTGTATGCAAAACAGACATTGAGGTTTGGTTTCCACATCAGCAAACTACTAAATTTGAGGACACATGAAGTACAAAAAATATGTGTTTGAGCCAAATGAGAAAGAGTTGCTCAAGTATATAAAACATCAGAGATAACAGACCTGCAAATAACTTGAAAACCCATCTTTTTCAGGCCCTAGCACGTTCATATGCTCCAGTATTTTCCCTGGACTAGCTATGCTCATAAGAAATTAATCAGTCAACATAATTACCATGCAGCAAGTAGCAAATGACAGTATATAACTAACAGCAAAAGTTCAGACTTACCAGAGGGTCCTAATAATCTCATGGATTCCATGAACTTCTTGTGCAAATCTAAAGTCCAGGTAAACTTTTGCCTTTTCAGATCAATGGATTCTTTATCTTTAGTTTTATCTGGCTCTTTCCTTTTTGCACTATGGAGGCTCCAATTCCCTGTTTCCAGGTTGTCCCTCCTTGCAGTGAACTGCCATTGGCCCCTTAAATCAGCAATCATAACTGGCTTTATGAAATAATGTTCAGCCCCTTCAGCGGATGCTCCCACAATTGAAATTTGATTAGCATCAGTTGACATAACTGCATATGAAATGAACAGACAAATTCAATAGTAGTTTCATGAGACTTCTGAGTCTTCATATAATTAGCACTGAGCGGAAGACAAATTTAATCTGAGAACTTACGGAAAAATGGCAATTTGCAGGCTTCCTTCATTTTTCTTAAGAGTTCATATATTCCAATGTCAGGCAAGTGAACCTCCATGAGCACAAGGTGGAGCTCATCCTTCATCTGCTCAACAATGGATAATGCGCTGGATCCTAGTGTAGCAGTTACCACTAGGAGGAAATAAGAAGAGAAAGTTCAGTACAAGGTAGAGTATAATTCGATATAAGATTCAGATCAGATATCAAAGTGAGCATTAATCCTCTTCTACTCAAATTTTTAAACACTTTTCCACCTATTGAATTTGTGATTTGAGTTGCGGAAGTGGGGGTTTGTTTCTGAGTTTACCTTCGGAGAGTATAATTTGGTTGTCGGTATAGAGATGGTCTATTGGGCCTTCAATGGTTATGCGTGTTCGAATGGCTGATTTCTTACTTGGATTTGTTAATGGGAGTTATGAGTAACTTAGAAATGACTCTTGAAACAAGAGTTTAAGCTTGGTTGTTACTTAGATTTGTGGATTCTTGAAGAATTTGATCAGAATTTGTGGGTATTTTTTATATGATTTTTCTAATAAAATGGGAGTATTTCATTCAAAAGAGAACAGTACAAAGTCACAAGTGATGAAACTATACAAAGAAACAAGAGAGCAAAAGTTAAGCTTTACAACAAGGTCATCTTTCTATGGTAAGGTTCAAAATTATAAACGAGATTAACTTGCGACTTTACATTTATAGAAAACCTATATATCACTAGGTCTCAAGATTGGGAGTAACGTTGAGAATTAGTGAGGAGTTTTTCCTAAAGCATTGACCAAAGAAAAGTGCTCACGTCACAAGTTGGCATCAGCAATGTGCCAGTCAGTCTGTCAAGGGATTGACGGGGCAGCTGTGTAGGCGGAAGTTTTTGTAATCTGAATCTTTGGATGGATTTGATATTGTGAGCACAGTTTCACAATAACTGGAATTGATTTGAGGTGTATTAAGTTTACTCGAAAAACTATTCTTGCCTCGTTTAGGATTAAGGTAAATACGATGAATTAAAACAACAAGTCCTAGTTGGAATTTAATTTTTTTTAAGTTAATTTTTTCCAGCACTCATTTTTAAAAATTAGTTCTTTTGAATTCTGTAATAGTAATATTAGCATGTGTTTTGAACGCTCATTTTTAATTATTTTAATAGAAAATTGGGAAAAGTAAGCACTTAAAATGTGGGAGAAGAGCATCGGAAATGAGAATGTAGTATGCGGCTCCACCGCATGAAAGAGATGATTGGGCTTTTGTTAATCCATTGGCCCAGAGGCATGGTTCATTCACCAGCAGCTCTTTTCAAATACTTGAATTTTGCCAAATAAAAATTAACACATATGATAAAGAATAAAATTCGTATCTCAACAGGATATGAATTCAATTTTTATAGTCATTATAATAACTCCTTTAATAAATAATCTCATAAGTTCTTTATAAATATTCTTTAAATTCTTAGACTATAACTATCTTTAATAAATGACCAATGGCTAAATTTAATTTTTTTATATAAAAAAAATACTTAAAATTATCATTTAGAGCCAGATTTTGATGAATTCTCTATAGAGTGTTAGATATCAAGTATATCATGTCCAGATACAGGATGCATGATTATAAATACCTATCTCCTCCGTTTCTACTGATTTATGGTCCAAAATAGACCATATTCCAAAACTACATTAAACATTACTCCTAGCTATAAAGTAAAAGCTTTCAACCCATTCATTCTACATTATATTTTCGTGTATGTAACGCTATATATCATCATAAAATTCGTACAAATCCTATAAAGGAAAATACCCCTTAGTCAATCATCCTTTTTCGACTGCACGGGTGAGAACAATTTCAACAACTAGTAATGATTTATGGCCTACTAGTTAATCATGCATCATTCTATATAGATGAAAAGCAAATATAATTTTCTTCCAAAATATGTTGATTTCTTTACCTTCATATCCGAGGGTACCAAGAATTTTGGATATAATCGCTAGACAAGTTGGATCTCCGTCTACGACCAACACTCCCATGCTAGGACGAATTTGTTAAGATGCCTCGGGCCGATTCTTTTACTCGGCGAGCGTCAAACCCCATGGCGACTATGCCGGCTCAATTTATTGCAGAAATCATAAGCTCAAGGGAGCTAAAATAAAGAGTAAAGTATTGCATTTAATGTCATTCATCTGAACCATATGTATGTTAGATTCATTTTACAAAGTTAATTGGTAAAATCTTAAGCAATAATATCATTCTTTTCCATTTTTGTCAATTTAAAAAATTTATATGTAAGTCCCATAATTTCACCTCATTTTTAATTAAATTTTTATAGTTTATTTTCTTTTCATTAGATCCTTATAATTTCTTCAATTATAAATATTTATTCTTGCATTCATCATTTGTAAGAAAAACTGTCATTAGTGGCCACTCACGTGAGTTTTAATTAATTTTTGTAACAGAAACAAATGCAATTTGAAATGCAGCAAAGTCTCCAAAACTTTAGACAAAAATTAAAACACTTAATTTTTAGTTAATTCATGGTTGACTGTTGTTAATGATTTTATATCTAAGATTGTTTGTTTATTGTATATTTTAGTTAGAGGTTTCTTTGTTTGTAGTTGATTTTATATGCAAATGGTGGATAGGAGGAGAATTTTTTCCAATGAAGGGTATTTTGGTATTTTTCATATAGTAATAGAGGAATGTTAATCTATTTTAATATTTGTATTATTTTTTATTTCTATTTTAAAATTTTATATATATTTTGCATCTTCAGAAACCTTGTGATATAAGGCGCATTTTTTCCACGTAACCCTAATTTTCAATGCCTGATTAGTTGTATCAAGTGAATTGATTGATTATATTAAAGCATTTTACAGGAAGAAAGAAAATTCCAAATTCCTACTACCCCATCAATCAAGTCAACAATAAATTGACCAATAAGAATTGGTCTTAGAGGAAAAGGTTATAATTGTTCTAGATACAAAGGTCAAATGCGCTGATATGGAAGGGTGTTAGTTGGTGGCGAGAAAAATACGTGGAAGTGTGTGATAGGAGGAGGATTGAGAGAAGATCAAAACGACGTCGTTCAGTAGCCCAAGATTACGAATAAAACATCATTTTAGGCTACAAGACAACATAATCTAAATTGCATTCTATCCACCCAAGGAAAATAAGATTTATACATGATTGAAAAGAAACATAAACTAATAAAAAGTTATCTCAACTCTGTAAACCTTCCCTAAACAAATGCAAAAAAAAAATATAATATTCTTCTAATTCTATTTATAAGATTGAGAGCAAAATATTTTTTTTTTCTATTTATATAAGAATTTTTTTATATAAATATATAATTTTATCTTTCCACTTAAAATTGAAATGGCCTTGCACATACTCTAACCGATAAATGGATGAGAGCATACCATATCACAGGAAGGGCGACCACAAGTAAAACCCTCTGGTTTTCTCAAGCAACCTTCATCATCATCTGAAATGCAAAATTCACAAGAAGATTTCATATGATCTCTCTTGCTGCCTGGATGCCCGCAAAAGGAACAATGGAAGAGAGTTAAAAACTTGATGCAGTAAATCATTTTTAGTAGAATTTTCAAGAATTATCTACAAACCTTTTTTTTTAAAAAAAGAAAAGAAAAGAAAGAGAGTTAAAAACAATAGTTCAAAGTTACGCGGTTTATTCACCACCTCCTATACGAGATTGGACTATTACCTGGGAATGGGATCATATGTTGAGAGAAACGTATCGTGTTGTAGACTTACTACACATTGGGACTATAAAAGGAAAGTTGAAACTGTTCGTTTATTATATATATGGATAACTTCCTTCCTTAAGAAATATAGAGACGGTCTCTCGCATAACTTGTGCTAGATAGCTAATTAGCTCTTGTTCTTTTCTTTCTTTGTTTGTTTGTTAACTAACTAAATAAAACTATATTCTATGGCCTTTTCTATTGATTTTACAAAAGTATCTCACGTTTAAAACAGACTGTCTTTTTACCTTATGCGGATAACAAGACCCCACCGACATATTGCACGGCTGGTGCTTCTTAGGCGTGGGGATGTTCTCGTGCAGCCGGCTGACTTGGCTCCACTTTTCCCTTTTCATTAAATACTAAAATAAATAAATAAATAAATATAAAGCGGTGCATCGTCAAGCTTGCACGAAGCCCACATGAGATACCCGCTCTCTGGCACAACTGCAAACTCAGGGGGAGCGTCTCTGCAATTCCTCTCTCCCCCTACTCGTACTCGGCATTCCTTAAAATCCGTTCAAGGTTTCCTGCTTTTTCATTCACAATAAATGTTGAGCTTCTTTTCTCTCTTCCATTCCGCACATGGACATGGCTCTACTATAGTTTAACAATTCCCATTCTCTTTCCTATGACATGCGGGGCACCAAAGTCGACATGCAAAGGCCTCAAACTCACCTTCTTCTCTTGCTTTGAGAGATTTCCAGTTTGAAGATTTTGATTATTATTATTACGTATTGTAGCATTGGGATTGTTGATTTTTCTTAAGCAACGGGAGTAAGTGATGCAGAACGACGAGCAAACTCGTAATCTGTTCGGAATTTCTCTCTCAGACAGACCCAAATGGCAGCAATTTCTCATTTGTTCTTCTGGCTTCTTCTTTGGATACCTTGTTAACGGCATCTGCGAGGTACATATCATGCAAACTTGCTCCTTCTTTCGCTTCTTAGACTTCCTGATTTTTCTAGCTTATTTCTTTCTGAACAAACGGTCAAGTTTGATACTTTTCTTTCTTATACTTTAAAATTTATCGACCATTCTTGTACTCTGTTTCCGTAGCATCTGAACACCGCTTTTTGAGGAATTAGGTTCTTTATACAGCAAATTTTTGGTCAAGGATTTTCCTGCCTTTTGCCTTCTCTGCTTTTGGATTTTTCCAGTCGGAAGTTGGACTTCATTTGGACATTTTCTGTTGTTCTTTCTGAAAATTGAATAATTGCAATGCTTCATATGCCACACTCCCCTGATCTATGACTAGTTGTAGTAAAGTCTTTACTATGTTTCTGATTTTCAGGAGTACGTGTATAACAGGCTCCATTTCAGGCAAGCTTGTTCATCTTGTTACTGTTTTATATATTTCTTTTCTCGAGGACTTGTCAATTGATAATGAAATGAGCGACTTGATCTCTTATTCCAGCTACGGATGGTACTTCACGTTTGTTCAAGGATTTGTTTATCTGTTTCTGATTTCCCTCCAAGGCTTCACAAGCAAGCAAATGGTGAACCCATGGAAAACCTATGTGAAGCTCTCCGCTGTCCTCATGGGTTCAAATGGTCTGACAAAGGGATCTTTGGCTTTCCTGAACTACCCTGCACAGATAATGTTCAAATCCACGAAGGTAAACTTTTTTTTTTTTTTTTTTTAAAAAAACCTTTGGAAGATATTGTTTGTTGACTAATCATAATGAAACACCATGGATGCTAATCATAATGAAACACCATGGATGTGTTTGATTTTATTCCTTTGTCGGTTACTAGGAATCAGATTGTCACCTTTAAATTCTTACTTATCTGGCCTGCTTAAGATATTCAGGCCGTCAAGTTGAAGCTAATCAAATCCTTTTGTTTTTTCTGATCATGAGGCTAACTGAATATTAGAATGTTAAACATTCAAATATAATCAGATTCAATTTTTGTACGTTAGGTGCTACCGGTGATGATAATGGGCGCCTTCATACGGGGTCTGAGAAGGAAATATCCATTTCATGAATATGTGTCAGCAGTACTTTTGGTGGGGGGCTTGATTCTATTCACTTTAGCAGATGCACAAACATCACCCAATTTCAGTGTCATCGGCGTTATAATGATATCCGGTGCTCTGGTCATGGATTCCTTTCTGGGAAATCTGCAAGAAGCAATCTTCACAATGAATCCTGAGACCACACAGGTTATTTTTCGAGTCCTGTTAATTCTCTATGTGCTTTTCATTTTCATGAAAAAGAAAAGGCATTCATGTTAGTCATATGTTAGTAGTATATTAAATACTTGTTTATTCTCAAATAACAGATGGAGATGCTCTTCTGCTCCACTGTAGTGGGTTTGCCTTTCTTAATCCCACCTATGCTTTTAACCGGAGAGTTATTCAAAGCCTGGACTTCTTGTTCACAGGTAAATGTGGAGGTCCATTCGCCAATTAGTATTTGCTACATGTGATTCAAGCAATTGTACAAGTGTATTTAATGTGAGATAAGAGGGAAAACATTGTGTATTCATTCAATTATTCACTTATTGCTTTGTATTCCTAAACTGAATAGGCATTTGCTTTTGTTGCAGCACCCGTATGTGTATGGCGTGTTGGTGTTTGAAGCGATGGCCACTTTTATTGGGCAAGTCTCAGTCCTCTCCCTTATTGCTATTTTTGGTGCAGCCACAACGGCGATGGTAAGTTTCTCTATCACGGGATTCTTCCGCTTCCGTTACGTCAGTTTGGACCACTGAGATTGAATTCATGCGCCAAACATACATTCAAGTCTCACTCGTGGCCCTCAAGTCCTTTGGCGGTCGCCATGTGAAAATGCAACATGTCATAAGGCCTCATATGGTACTAAATGATCAACATTAATCAACTTTTTTTTACAGAAGTAAATTTGAATTTCATTTGAAAGTTGACTTTTTATGTTATGACGATGTTTCTTTGGGAACAGGATAGAATGCTACGCCATTAAGGCTTTAATGGCATTTAAATGAGCATACATTTGAATGAATGTTGACTTTGCATCTGATATTCTCAGCTGCAAAATGTATCATATTATTATAAATGTATTGGATTGAATGCTATAGATTCATGCATTTGGAGAAAGAGTTACAGAAAAGAATATGATTCTATAAGGGGCTCATATACTATTTTTATGCCTATGATCACTTTTCTAAAACACAATGTATGCATTTTGAATGAATGTGGTGGTGACAGATAACAACAGCCAGAAAGGGAGTGACATTAATGCTGTCATACTTGATATTTACAAAGCCATTGACAGAACAGCATGGGACTGGACTTCTGCTCATAGCCATGGGAATCATAATGAAGATGTTGCCTGAAAATAATAAACCTAACAAGGCCCTACCCTCTTCTCCTACCGCTAATAGTCAAGAGCTTAGCACCATTCAGACAAAACATGTACAAGATGAAGAAAGGATGCCCTTAGTTTAAATGCCCTTTCCTATTCCTTTGTACCGTGATGCCCCCAAGTGTCATCTTTTGAATTTTTGTTGTTGTTGAAATCATCTTTTGAATATTAATTCTCTGCATTTACTATTCAGCAAGGACCATATAATGCATTTTGATTTCTTTTACATAAATAAAAAATGAAAAACGAGGGAGTGAATTTAATATGCACTTTCACTGCTCTTTTTGTGTGTGGTTTTAAATGCATATTGCGATGTGACGGTCGGCGGGGCATCATAATTCATAATCGTTATCAATTCTATTGGGGGGGGGGGGGAATTAAATTTTTATATCATTTTAGAGTTTTGCTTCAAAATTGATATCTTGAATTATAAGCCTGGTTCAAGTCTTCATTTATTTTTGGAAATTTACCCAAATAAATTAATTAATTAATGTTGGAGATTCGCAATCAATCATTATATGGTTTTTTTTCCCGAAAATCTGTGGCCTATTAATAGAGGTAAAATTTGATGTGTGTGTGTGTGTATGTTGTCTTGGATTTTGTCTTGGATTGCTTGCTTTGTTTATTTATAATAATTTTTGACGTATTTATTTTATTGGTAATAGCAATTTGTCATGTTAATTAGTGGATCTCACAGTCACACTCACCTTTGTAATATTATACTCCCTCCCTATCCCTAAGCATAAGGCACAATTGACCTAATACAAGTATCCAGAAAGCAGAGTTCAGTTGACGTTTTTTTTTTTTCTCCTTTCTAATTTTACCTTCAATTAAATGTCTATCATTTTCTCAACTTTAAATTTCTTACTTGAATAAGTCGATCTTAATCATTTATTAGAGATATTTTAAAAAATATTTTAAATTATTTCTAAAACTTTATAAAGTAGTATATTATCATTAAGGATATAGTGTCAAGTTCACCTATAATATAGTTCAGTTTTCTAGTTATTTTCTTAAAAAATACCTTTAAACTATTAGTGAAAGAGATTCCCACGGCAAATCTACAAAAACACACATTCATTCTCTTTAAAATTTTATATTTTAATAAAATATTAATATTTAATATAAAATCTACTAATTAATCTGAATAGATTAAATAAATTATTAAATAAATTATTTATAATAGTTGTACATTAATTTTTTTAAAATACTTATTTTAAATATGTGCATTTAAACTCTCGATTGAAATCACCTTTATATATACCATTATATAGAAATAATTTATAAAATAATTATAATTTTAAAAAATAATATATATTATATTCTTAAAATTAAAATAGACTCTATAACTTTTATTCTCTCTTGTAACCCAGTAAAAACTAAAAAGTGACCAAGTAAGAACAACATGGTTACAGTTTAATAATTCCCAAAAAATGGGTGACACTGAGATAGAATGTAGAGGCGGCGCCACCCCAAGGCTCTTATTGGCGGCGGAGGAGGAGGGCGGTGAGAGACCAAAGGAGCCAGGGAGAGGAGAATATGTAAAAAGCGTAATATATGAGGGCCTTGGCGCTATTATCACCTGCTTCTCGCTCTCTCTCAGCTCCTCCATCTCAGCTGGTCATCGCTCTGGTATATCATTCCATTACAACATTTCATTTTCTATTCAAGTTTTTCAAAATTAGACCACTTTTTTTATACAATTAGGTGGCCCACTCAGGCATTACGCCCAGTGTTTAAATCTGACTGTCACTTATTAGTTCTTTATAAATATCTAAGGTATACTATAATTATTATGATTTATATCTGCTTGTCATATATGAAACCAATTTTACGGCGTGACCAAAGAGTGCAACTGTAAAAATACAAGGGCAGAATTCCTTCCTCTTTTCTCAGCTTTGTCCTCAAATAGGAGGATCATAAGACTAATTTAAGCTAGGATAAAGGACAAGTCTTGGATAGAGTTCCGTGTGTTTGATGTGAAACATCTGGGAACAAAAAGCTAGAAGGGGCTGACCAATCCGTGGTACTAGATTGGAGAAAACACTCTTGGGAGGATTTACCTAACTGCCCGCTATAACCTTGATCCGGATTAGTCACCGTGCCTAGTAACTACATACATAGATACCGAATACAAAAGAAAACAAATTCAAGGCAAAAAAACATTATTTGATTGAACTTTCTTACCAATTTGATCTTATAAAATTGAATTATATTAAATTTTGTTGTACCCTCTGCCATGAATATTCACTGAATCTTATTGTCAACTTCCCATCCAGAGCTACAGTGTTTTGTGGTTGGTGTAGGTAACAAAAGGCCGAAATTATATTTTTTGTTTCTCATCACAAGAAAAACGCTCAAGCCCAATAAAAGTCTGGGCCAACAGAAGCCCAATTCATCGTCATCCCACCTCTTCCTATCACTCAGTGGATAAATTGTTATATTAAAGGGTGAAACATGTAACTATTTAGAGTATGTTCAATTCCTGAGAAGTATCACTTTATTATAGTTCTAGTCGTAATATTTGGGGAGGCATTCTAGCTCTTAGGTGCCTAAGTTTATACTTGAGGGTAATAGACGGCTCGCCCTGCCTGACATTAGTATCGCCTAGAAGGAAGGGATACTTCACACTGCCATTAAATTATAGGTGAGCCCAACACCTTTCCAAAAAAAATTATACAAAAAAAAGGATCACATTGGTCATAGTGTCATCTAAATTGAAGATTTAGGCACATTTCATCTAGATTGTCAAGATCATCCTAATTGAGACACTTTATATCTCATCATTATTTATTAAATTTTCATATTTCTTACCTTAAATAAAACAAGATGCAAAACCATGTTAAGCAAGATGACGGTGGAAAATCCAAATTAAACAAAATGTTGCATGCACTTGGGTTCTCATGTCAAGAAATACAATTCAATTCTGTCTAGTTGTAGTTGCAATATAAACTTTGCAGCTCATCATGTGCAAATTTGACCAATAATTTATTCACAGTGGACATGCTGGTTCTGGGGTTTGCAAACCTTGTGGCAGATGCAATATCAATGGGGCTTGGGGACTTCCTGTCAAGTAAGGCCGAGAAAGATGTTATTGTTAAAAAAAAGGCAAGCAACTAAATGGGATGTTATGAACCAGACAAGTGAAGGGCTAAAGGAGTTAAGCAGATCCTATGAAGCTCTTGGGATGGGAAATAGTCACGCAACCATGGTATGTATGAGAAAAACTTGCCCTTTATTCCAATCTATTTGGCATAAAATTGATTATATTCTGAGTCCTAGGAAATGGCTTATGATCATTGTATCATTGGCTGTGTGCTTATTTGAACAAAATAGTTGGGATCAACTTACTGAACTTGATTTGTTTCTGGTAGGTTGTGAACTTGTTTGCAAAATACAACAACATATTGGTGGACCAGAGAATGGAAACTAACAGGGAAATGCTACCGACCGATCGAGAAGCTCAGCCATGGAAGAATGGTCTCGTGACCTTTGTTTCGTTCATGGCGTTTGGCTCTGGTTCTCTACTCTTTCGTCATTCTCATACCATTCACAGACAATGGTTCTGTCAAGTTCATGGGATCTTGCATTGCCACCGTCTTAGTTCTTGCACTTTTGGGAGGAGCAAAGGCATTGCAAGTAAGAACTATGTCTCCTCTGTTGCTTTCACTGTCTTCAATGGATCCATAGCTGCAGCTGCTGCTCTCTCTCTCGGATAGTCCCTTCAGCATGTGACAAGCATAGAAGAATGATGAAACTAACAAATCGAATATTCTAGAGAAATACAAAAGAATATGATTACGCCTGCGATCTACTTTGAAGAATGTAGTGGTAGGAAAGGACAGAAAGTTCTTAGCGTTTTCTTTTGCTAACTTCTTCTGGGTAGTGTTTGCGTATATTGAAACGGAGATATATGATGGTATGCTAACTTTTCAAACTCTGTTTTGGCACAAATTTTAAATTTTATCAAAATCACTACTCTCCCAGTGGCTGTTTCTAACTTTTCCACTGGTTCTCGTGCCGATGATTGATGGGATGCATTATACGTCTCATTTCCCCAAACTTGGTGTTTATTTTGAAATGAGGCAATCTTTTTTTCTTCTGGGGGAGGGGGGAGGGGGTGTTTCAAGGAACTCTAGACAAATCTGTTGATCGATTTTCATTATATGCAATGTTATCATGAGAATATGATATATAATAAAGAACAGCAACAATTAGAGATAGATTTCAAACCAGTAATATACACAGATCATCGAGCAAAACAAAAAGGAAAAAAAAAAAAAATCGAAAGCAGATTTCAGTCCGCGATTTTGAACCATGAATTAAATCAGAACCAGATTTCATTTCCCAATCAGTGTTCTTCTATTCTAAAGAAAATGTAAAAAGTAACTATTGAACACCAGAAAATGGAGACGGGGTTGAGGAAGCTAAAACTTGAGATGCAAGTTAACAAGAAATGTTTTAACTTATTGATCCCGTCCAGTAAGAGTCAGACCTCAGTATACCCAAGTGACATTTATTTAATAGGAAAAGGAGACTACAAGTGACAGGATTATCTATCTCTCTTCATCTAAGGATAATTGCAGAGCGTGTTCTGCTTCTTTCAAGAATAAGCGAGTGAGTTGCTTCTGCCCTCGCCGATATACTATAGCAGACCATCTGTTTCTACTCATAAACTTGTGCTCCTCAGTCTCATTGCTGTTGCTGCAGGTTTGAAAAACACATGAGGAAGAAAAACAGTTAATGTAATAGTAGATTCAAGATACTAAAGAATAGTAAATCCCATCTTATTTCTTCTTCTCTATTCTCCATTTCTCTTTGAATGCCCTAAATGAAAATCACTAGTGTTAGTAAAGAATATAGTTATAAAAACTCAGGTGCTCTAACGGCAACGCCCTCTCTATACACCAGAGCCCCTTCTCTCATTTCGTCAATGCAGAGGATTCATGACATGTACCAAAAATTCATACCTCGAACTATTCTTCAACTGGTGGTTATCATCCGGGCTATCCATAATAAGGGCCTTGTTCAGCAAATCAGTTTCGCTTTCCTCCGTTCCAGAACCCTCTTCAAGATCCATTAACCTTACATGCAGTGAATTTCGTTGAAGTATATCGCTTATGTATGCTTCACGTAAAGCTGTCAGTAATTATTAAGTATTTCCTAGCACTTACTTAACTTGAAGAAGATCAACAAGCAATTGGAACGCTCCAGAATCACCACAAACCTCCCATACTGCTGATTGAACATCCGTATCTGATAGTTCTCTCCCCCCTCCAGATCCAACAAGCTTTAGGGAAAAAAATTAAGTTAAAACGTTGGATTCAGATATAAATAAGTACATATTTTCTTCTGGGAGAAGTAATATAGTGTTTTTAATTCCATATATAAATAGATTTCGCTCAGGCCAAGAAATTTAGCCCGCATATGTGTTGTCACTTTCATAGAGACTGGCAATGGAAGAAATAATGTTTCACCGTTAATGATCATGCACCAACCAAATCAAAAGGAGAGTTTTGATCATGATCTTCTAAGAAGGGAAAAATAGTTATGCTGCAAAGCAAAATGCACCTCTTCAAGCAGTGAGGAAACTTTAAGGATCTCATTCTCCTGCATGGCAATGATCCTCAAGGCTGTCATAAACTTCTCGGGAAAAACCAGCTTATTTGCATAAGATGGTGTCTTCCGTTGACCACTCCAACTATAATTGCAAACTTGGTCCACCTTGCACTTGTCATTTCCCCCGCCTTTTTTGGTGCCTACTGGAAAAAACCCATGATCCAGCAAAGTCTTGGGTAAAAGACATCTCATCTCAGCCTTCTGTAAATATAAACAAGAGAATGCAATTGATTTACAGTATCAGAAAAACACACCAATAACGATAATTACTAGAACTTTTCCAAACTTAAAGGTATTCTACAAACACAAATAACAAGTCGTACAGGAGATATATGTTACTTGCATACCTGGGCTTCAAGAAGCTGACTTTTGGCCTCTGAGCAAGATATAGAAGCAATTGCTTCTGCTGGATAGTGGACCTAAAAGGACCCAACATCTCTGATAAGCTATGGTACATAACAGATATTTATATAAAATGCAATAAAAAATTCAATCCCTAAAGATATTTACCACATCAATATGAAGATGAAGATGGGAAAGTTAACTTCAGTTGCAAATAATATATAATGCCATAGACTACAATAAAGAAGGGGAATAATGTGCTAAAGAGAAATTTTGCTGAGGGTGTGCAAGGTATGTAAAGTGGAAGATGTTACCATGAGATAGTCATCTGGGTTATCATCGATCACAAAACCATACAGATAGAGAAGTTCCTGCAACAAATAGAAGAAAATGAAAACCATTCAGCAGTTTGAAATGAACTTTAAGTGTAAATTTTAATCTGCATTAAACTGAAAAGAAGGTCCCCTAACTAAATTCATGCCTTTAGAAATATATGACGGTATATCTGCAAATATATCACTAATTGTATGCAATACAGAGGTAAACTTTCAAATCTAAATAATAATGATTAAAATCGGAAACATTTTTTCCTTCTGTTTATAACCTTGGGATGTAGCAACAACAATACCTCATTTCCTTTGTTGCCATAACTAATGGAAATTTCTTGACCAATCTCCAACGGATTTTGTGCAGCTAACCGTTGAGAAACTAAATATCAGTCATTTTATTGAATGATGAAGCTAACAAGCAAGAAGACAGAGAACAATATTACCAGAGAGAAGGTACATGGAAGAAGGAACATGTGTGATTGATCCAGTTCCATCAATTTCCCAAGTTGCTATTGGCTTCAGATCTGAAAGGCCAATCAAGGTAAGTCACACAAGACGTTTGAACTAAAAGTTTTAAAATTTTCCAAAGAATCTTGTATTTGTTGCTATAAGTCAAACCATGCTGCAAATAGCCATGCATACATGTATAATTGTATATGCAGGTGCAATCTTGTTTAGTTATAATGTCAAACAGAAGGAATAACTGACATTTATTTGAAATCTTTCTAATTGTCAACTTTCCTTTTGGATCAGGATCCAAGACATAAGTCATATATGACAGACTGTTACCATGAAAAACAGAAGAATGTAACGAATAAAGTAAAACCATTTAGATACAGGCTTAAAAGAAAGGGATCTGAGAAAGTAGATAAAGAAAAACAGCAAAGGCTTTGTTTTGGTATATAATAAATGTAATAAATAAGTATTATCCATGATAATTGCACAAGTTTACAGACGTTCATCAGGAAGACAATCAACAACCCAAGCAAAAGATAAAAGTCTAAGAATGACTTTTGTCTCTGAGAATTGATTTTTCTTCTTCTAGCTATATCTAAACCCTAAATTTAAAAGGGGGAAATCAGAAGAACTCTACAAATGGAGAAGAAAGAAAGAAAGAAAGGTACTCAAAAAACAATAAGTGAATTGAATTGAAATGTATAGGTTTCATTTAACAGCCTACCATGGTTGCAAAAGTCAATGCCCGGGACAAGACCCTCCACCCAAACTGGGTCTCCTTGTATTTTGTCATAGGCCATGTCATTGACTTCCTCATAAGATTTTTCAACCTGGCTTTCTGAAATGAAACTTGCCAATATTATCATGATTACTGACTTATATTCAGCAAAGGCTAAAAGAGGATCAATCAAATTAATTGAATATTAATCAGAATATAATTAAAAAAAATAAGAAAATAATGGACTTGTTTTATCATCATATTCACCATTTATTGAAGTCTTGGCACTTCCATTGACTGAAATGCAACTGTCAGGTGTTTGCATTTTTGGAAATACAAAAGAATGAGGAAAAGGGATGCTCAAAGCACGACTCCAGAATACTGAATTTGCCCTAGCATTGAGGTGAATCTGCTGTCAGCCTCCAAGGGTTGAAGTTGTGGTAGTTGACATAAATCTATAAAAATTAATTATTTAATGTAATAATAAAGGTAGAAGTACATACCAAAGGAAATCTTCAAAGCACACCTCACTAGTGAAACAGATTAGACAGAAAAGAAGCAATTTTAGTATAAGATTATAATTTAGCCAAGAAATGACTATTTGAAAACATATCTTACAGAGTACTAAGCAGTTTCATGGTTCTCATATCAGGTAAATTAGCAAGAAAATGAATTAAATACAACATTGTAGAACAATTGGAATGCAAAATCACAGTCCCTACAACAAAATTAATATTAATATTAATAATAAAAAGCTAATACATACGTCTCTGAACATCCATTAAGAGTCAAGAGCTTCTTCACCAAAGCCTTTACTTTGGTCTCATACAACGACAGCAAGTTTTTCTTCTGCAAGATGAGCCAATTCACATATGCTATTAAGTGAGATAGGAAAAAGCTTGTAACAGACCATATTAAACATACTAAATATACTTACCTTAAACATTGAATCAACCAAAATTTTAACCATACAGATCTCCATTACATCACAGAAATCAGCACTAGAAAACTAGGTATGGTCTTTATCAAATCATAAGCTTTATTAAAATGGTTAATCATTATCAAATCATCAATCAGAAGATAAATCACCTGCAATTCAGTAGCACGGAACAACGTTGTTCCCCTCAGCTCTTGAAGATCATCATCACTAAACCAAAGTGGATTTCTGAAATTGGCTGGAAGCATGTCAAGGTACCTAATTTCATTTTCCACAAATAAAACTCACAACAAACAATAAAGCAAAATTATCAACAAAAGTCAAACATCAACCAAACATACGGCTTCCATGAGGAATTATGACGCAAGTGCTCCACAGTCAAGAACAAAATCATCAAGAACCTGTCATCTACTTCTCCTTCTTCGAACATTGCCCTGCATTCTGGGCCAAGAAGAGGATCTTGCAGTACCCTCATTGGAGTTATCGCTAAATCTAGCGGAACAACTAGTAGAACCCCTGCTTCATGGAGTATTCAACATTACTTTCTCTATTTTCAAGAGCTTATAGAAAGGAGATACATTTGAGGTGGAAATGTTCTTATGAACTCAGAAACATTTTTCTTATTTTTCATGGCATAGTATAGACTTAAAAAAATATTAAACGCTGAGTTCTGTATGGTAGCATTAAACTAAATGCATTTAATAGGCATTACTTGATTTCGAGATGGTTGCAGACACATATACATCCTTTGTTATCTAATTAAACTTATTGAATCATGTCTCAAGCAAATATCACAAGGAAATGTATTTCAAATTTCCTGAAGTTACTTAATTTAAATCCCCATATTTAACAAAGAATACATCAACCCGCGTCAAGGATTTACTGATCTGATACTTTTTTGCCCACTTAAATTTGAAAATTCAAATCCAAATTCCTTTGATTAAAAATGCCCACAGCCAAATGCAACTGATATCATTCTGGTCACATGGTATATGCATAGCTACAAGTAAAAGTCATCTTATCATGCAATGAATGATATACTTTTCAAGAAAATTTAAATTGAAACATGCCGGTCCACTGATTTGCTTTTCATGGATTGATCAAATATGATGCGAGCTTGTTACGTTACTGTCAGCCAGAAAGATCGATTATTTATGCTCCAAAAGCCAAGCGTATACTTTGAAGATTGCATGTTTGCCCCAAAAGAAGAGCGTGTACATTCAAAATTCCAAAAAAAAAAAGGACACACTAACAGAATATCTCATCCAGCGCTACATTTTCTAAGTTTAGCCAGCAATGACAAAGTTACAAGTTCAGAGCTCAACTCCTGCAATCAACGCTATATTTACATTTTCTCATCTACTGGGGGGAGAACATGCAAAGCAATCGTAAGATGACCCATGCTACGTATACTCAAAATGATCTCTAAATATACTTGATTTTAAGCGTTTGGAAGATTGAGATTACCATCAGAAACATCTTCAGTTGAAAAGATGCCAAACCCTTTTCTGGAATCACAATACTTGATGTTGCAACCTTGCAGTTGAACTCCATTCGCCTAAACTCAAAACATAACAAATTTAAACTAAATATGTGACAGACGCAGCAAAATATCTGCGTTCTTTTACTGATTGAAACTGTTTCAAGCAACCTGTAGCCACTGGAGGAACGCTTCGAGCTTGGCTTCATCTGAGCTCGCCATGGTGACCGAAAGTGGGAACGTAGGTTTGTCAAGTTTTTGCAAAAGCGTCAGACTTCGAAAAGGGTTCGACAGAAACAACAACAAAATTGTCACTGTGCACTTGGCTCAACTGTCAGGCGAGAGGTCTAGAGTTCGAACAGGATATCACTCAAAAGGGTTCTCTGACGTGAAACTGACTCAGATAAAGTCCTCCGTCTCAACAGGCTGATTCAGGAAGGATATCGGTGATCCATACAAAAAAAAAAACTAACAAAATAGAGTTGAGGAATGCTTGTTATTATCATTATTCTATTGCCAAAATCTATGAGCAATTTTGTTTTACCACTCACACTCCCCACCTCCACTTTAGGATTTGATCCGCAATCAACAAATTTCTTTTGACTTATAATTATAATTATTATTGTATTATATATTATTATAAAATACAAAAGATGGGTTAAGTCGAGGTTTACATGGATTGGATATGATTTACCATCTTCAAACACAAAAAAATCAAATAAAATCACATTTTTTTGGTAAGGAAATGATCCAAAATTCCTTTGTTTTTGTTTTTGGAGCTTGTAGTTCATCACCTAATTCTGTTTAATTAACATCGGTTTGTTACCCTGCTGTACAAATAGGAGATGGTTCAAACTCATACACTAATACAAAATGGTGCATTAAGACTTCAATGCGAGTTAAGTGAAAAATAACAGTTAACATGATCTAAGAGAATAACTGGCAAGTAACAGGGAAATTTTAAAATTTTTTAGGACTGAAGGGTAAACGATGCTCTTCTAAAGATCTTAAATGAGATTCATCTAAGTGCCCCGTTTGGTAGCAATGAAAAGCAATCTTCCCTTTCATTCCATTCCTCCAAAGTCCAAACTAACAAGGGGTTAACAGTCTTGTCTTCTTACCATTCCTTCCCGAAGGCGCTATGAAGTGAAGATAACGGGCAAAGTAATCTTTACAGCTGTAAAAGTGGAAGTTCCTACTTCCAATTCCTGCAAAGCTCTGAACACAAACGACGGCAAAGCGGGTAATTGGGCCTTCTTCAAACCCCAAAATTTATCGTTAACGACAATGCAACCAAGATGCTTTATCATTGACGTTACCTTTGACATTCCCTCCTAATAGTAATATCATGGCGCCTCCTTCGCACCCAACTAAATGCTCATGATTCTGGTCTTAGATCTGACTCGCTGACCAGGACCCGGAAAATACTCGCATGTCCCCAATCATTTAAGTGCACCAACCGGTGATCGATCTGAACTCTAGCTTCATTGTTTCCTCTTGTAGGAGTTGATCCGTGGTAACTTCTATTTTCCTGGACGGTTCTTGATGCACTGTGTTTACCTGTTAATTGTTGATATTTCAAGAGGTGGTAGAGCTATTTGCATGTTGGGTGATTGACAAATTTGGATCTTGATGCCTTCCGATGGATGGGCCTTTATGTTTCCGTTGTATTTCCTTGTGCTGGAATCGTCTGGGCTGGAATTTGTTTTTTCATTTTCCTGTGGATTTATTTTCTGTGAAGCGCAACTTTTTGAAGAATTGACAATAAATTTGCTCCAATCATGTGGCATTTCCATATTTTAACTTTTTCGTGTTTTATACTCTGTCTAGAGAACACAAAATGGGTTGAGGTTGTTGAATTTGTATTTAATGGGCCCTCTGTTTCCATTTATTTGAGTTCCGGACTTCTAGGAAATTTAAAGTAAAGCAACTCACTTAAAGAAGTCATATGAAGGGAATCTTCTCCTTTTCCTATGTTCAGAATTTTGAGCCATCCTAATTTCTTTGTGTCTCTCAACTTGTTGTGCAGAGCAACAACGAAAAGCATTATAAAGATTCCCTCCCTAGTCCAAGAACTCTGAGGTTAGTCTTGGGAAATTAGTAAGTTCGTTCCTTACCCATTTGGGAAGCCACCGTTTTTGAATTCACTTATTTTTGCCTTAGTGAATACAACTTTGATTTCACAGATTGCCTTATAGCACTTCTGTCTCTATATTAACTTCCACTCATATTTTTTGTAATCCTTGCCTCTTTGGCCTTAAGGAGAACAAATATTCCTGAGAACAGCAAATGATTTTGAGTATAACATTGAAAGGAAGACCTTGGTGAGTTTTGTTGATCTAATTCAAATTTGGCTGAAACTGTGAGCTTTGCTTGTGGTTGTTCAGGTGTTATAATTATGCCAACTTTCCTTTTTTATGTGCACAATATAATCCTGTATGCTTGTTAATCATTTGGTTTTCAAACAATCTTTGATGAGCTTTAATGCATTTCGATTTCTGTTCATTTTGTTTCAGAAACGAGCAAGCTCAACAATTTCGTCTAATAAGATTGTTGAATAATAGAGTTCTCATAGAATGAAGAGTTTAACCTCACCAATTCAAAGTGCTATGCCGTCTCCTCTTTTTCTATGGAGGTTTAAGGTTTGTTAATATATTCATGGATTCATCTGCCTTTTGTTCAGACCTTATATATCTGTGTGTTACCATAAGTTACACACTTACTAGGTTCAACTATATATAGAACTTTATTTAGGGGTCTTTCTTATTTAAAATGGTATCTTTAGAGCAGCTCATTCTATAATATCTGATTGCCCAGAACTTTCTGCTTCTATGATATCTTTATTTAATCTCCAAATTTGCATTTGTTGCAACATCTATGTTTGACTCCAGTGTTCCTTGGCCATGTTAGATGGGCTCAATCTCAACCTTATGGAAGAGTAGTATAACCAACTCACTGTTGGACTGATGTTAATTCGTTGACTTTTTTTTGGTCAAATTAATTATATTTATTTGTATGTTGATATTGGATACCTTTCATTAAAAACATTTTGCAGTTTGCTAACTCCTGTGGTTTCTAAACCTACCGATTTGTTTTCTCAGGTGTTACTCTTTCTGATGTGGGGCTTTATTTGTTGCAAGGTTAGAGTTTTCCCTTTTTGCTTTTGTAATATTATTGGTCTCCATGGATGAAATTGAGTTACTCTTGTGAAAAATCCACTATTACTACTTTACCTATTTATGACTAATACTCATCCAGTTTCTCCCTTTGCATCAGGTTGGATGGGATTCTGTCATGAGAATGGACGCAAATTTGCGAAATCTTTTCATATATGAGGCATTTTTGTATTATAATCCTCTTCTTCTTGTGGTGAGTTGAAGTTATTGCCCTGTATACGTTGTTTATTCAAAATATTGTACCTAATAAATTTAATTTTCATTATTACAGACTATGATGGTCTGGGTTTGGGGAGTGAACTTGTGGGTTTTTTCACAGTCCAGTGTAAGCTATGCAAAAGTTTTTGATCTTGATCAAAACCATCTTACTCACAAAGAAATATGGAGGGTACGCAGGTTCTTTTTCTTCAGTTTGGAGACAATGTGAATCCATTATATCAATGCAAGGCCAAATTCTTTAAAGTACATTTTTGGGGTCAATTTTGACAATTTGATTTCCATCAGAGTTGTCAGTATTAGGTATTCAGAGATATATGTATTTAAAATAATGGAAGCTCCTTTGGCAAAATCATACTTATGATGCGCTACCTTCTTGTTGGCAGGCAAAAAGGCAATTTAATTTAACCTTTTAAGAATGATATAGTTTTATTTATGGTTGAATGTAGGATTTGGAACAAAGTTTCATGCCATCCTGATGATCTAATGATATGAATCTTTAAAATTACGTTGGCATGTTGATATGTTTTTGGGTGTTTCCTTGCATGTTTCTGAAGTTGCTGATTGCTAAGCTTACTATATAATTTGTGGTGTGACCATGGCTTTGCAGAAAAGTGAAATTCAGCAAAAAGATAGTCACTGATCACAGTTATACATCCTAGAAATTTCCCTATTCTCTAGAGATTGAAGTGTCAAATGTGATAAGATTATTTTCTTTGGGCTTGTTTCTGTAGTTATTATTAGATCTGATCCATTTAAGAAATCAGATAATGCTTCTCTTATGTTCCATTTTCACCATAGCATCCTTTTGCATAACCATATTCTAATCCAGTCTTATAGATAGATATTGCCTCACAGTTATTTATGTACAAGTGGGATAGTACAACCTTAAATTTATTCTTTGCATGTTCATTCTGCAATATAATTCTTGTCTCTAGGTTTAGCAATAAGCAATGCTTTTTAGCTATCATCTGGCAATATTATTCTGATCTCTTCTTGAAAGCAATATCTCAAATTTCTTTCATGCTGATTGCTTTAAAGACTGTTATTAACATTATGGAACTAACAAACTTGAAATGAAAATATCTTCGTTTGAAATATTTATTAAAAAAGAAATAACCGAGATTCTGATGTTATGACAATAGTATGATTTATTTTTAACCCCTTTGGAATGCTAGCGCTATGGACATACTATCTTGTTTTGACATTTGCTGCTACTTTGTATGTTATTTGCAGTGTAGTATATGGATGACAATCATTGTCCCGACTAGCATGACTGCCTATCTCTATCTATATTCTCATGGAGAAGTATCATTGGCTGCCTCACAACCAGTGTAATATCTTCTCTGTCTCTTGTGTTGCTTGTAGCTTTCTGTTTTACTCAGCCAATTGAATTATATTTTTACTTAGATATTCCATTTTTTTTGGGTGAAACTATGGACCTTACTTGAACAGGATCTGTTTTATTTCCCTGTTTTAGTCTACATTTTCTTTCTGTTTCATAGATGATAAGATATAAACGCTTTTCATTTTTTTAACCTTTTTACTGATTTTGGGCAAGTATTAATTATAATTTTGAAAAAAAAAATCAAACATGTTAATTATTTTTTGAAGTAACTAGAAGTAAGTTTTCAAAGATGCCAGTAAATTGATTGATTCAGTTTTAAGAGAATTTGTTTTTCTATGATATGTTCTGACATTCTTATGCACATGTGCAGGTGCTTCTTTACATCTTTGTTGCAATAGTTTTGATCTTTCCCTTTGATATTTTCTATTTGTCATCTCGCTTCTTCTTCTTAAGGACAATGTGGCGGATAGCTTTCCCTCTGCAGGCAAGCTAAGCTTTTGCACTAATTTTTACTTCTACATTTAGATTATAAGCTTAGATTTTGTTACAGCCTACCAGTCTACGAGACCTGCCAAACAAGTAGTAAACTTTCATGGTAGCTCGTTGCACTTGTCCATGATATGGAATTTTGAATTTTTATGTGCTTTTTGATCCTTTTATAAAGCACCTGCGAGATCCAATACTAGGTTTCTAATTTCTTAGTTTCTTAATGTGAACTTCTCATTCAGATTACCTATAAATTGTTTAGTGGGTTTGATATTTTACTTTGTAACTAATTTTACTTGTTTGTAATGTACTATTTATTTCATTTTCTTGTGAATGTCATTTTTGTAATGCACAATTTGATCTTCACAGATAATGATCTTTTCAATTTCTCCATGCAGGCAATAACATTTCCTGACTTTTTCCTAGCTGATATTTTCACTTCCATGGCAAAGGTACAATAAATAACATAACAGTTGCTTTCTTGGTGACTTTCCCTTTTCAGTTCATGAAGTGTGCTATACCTCAAATGTCATCTAAGTACTTAGAGATTTTACCTTTCTTGGTCTATCCTGATGCTTTTTATGTTAATGAATGGGAGGATAACGTTCTTTGCTTACAGGTATTTTCAGATTTGGAGCGCTCGGTTTGTAGAATGGTTAATAAACAGGTAATTAATATATGCTTTAAACTTTGTTCTTGTGGTCTCCTAGGTTGAATCCTCTTTCAGGTTGATTTACATTTTAGTGTTGTTAGTCCAAGTATCCATTCCACATGTATAACACATCATCTATGATATCTCCACCATTTTATTTGATTGTAGTGGCCTGAAATTTGAACACATCTAATTAGGTCATTTTTTAAACATAAAGACACATTTTACACGTGCATTTTTTATTTATCATTGATCCTCCCTCTCTTCGTACAGGCATTTATGACTTCAATATAAATAGTGGTAATCTGAGTGGTATATAATTATTGTTTTGTCAACCACACTGTTGATGAAGCTTAAGCTATTAAGTGAAGGCCTTTGGATGGTTTTATTATAATATCTAACATGATGCACTAGCCCAATGGAGAGCTCTTCGGACTTAAATTGTGGATAAGACCGGCGCATAGAATGAAACTCCTAAGGCTATGGGCCTAATGCAAACCATCCAATAAGGGTGGCAGAAAATTTGGGAAAGTACACTAATTGTGGAGTTTGAAAGTTAAAAATTGATGCTTTTTTAATTCTTCTCACTGGTTGTTATTTTAATTTTCTTTCAGCTATCCATACAAAATATAGTGTTCAGTAGTCACATGCAATGTTTCTGTATGTTACTGCTATTAAAATCCGTACGGTGTATGGGATGTTATTTCTTACCCTGAAGAAGTAATCGATCTCTTGAATGTGAACTTTTTTTTTTTAATATTCAGGTTGCCACAATTGCATGGCTCGAAGCTGATTCTGTTTGTGGTAGCCATTCAATTGCAATACCGATGGTACTTGTGCTCCCTTATCTCTGGCGTTTATTGCAATGTCTTCGACAGTACAAAGATACTAAGGAAAAAACATGCCTTTTTAATGGTAATAGCTCTTGGTCACTTTTTCCCTATTGCCCATAACTCATTAGCATAATTTTTCCTGGCTATACTTTCTTTCTTTCAATTTACCTTGGATTTTTTTAAAGCTATAAGGATTTGGTCAAAGCATGCTAAAGACTTACCTCGTCTTTTAAAACTCTGTTTTCAGAGATGAGATAAAAAATTTCTTGTGCGCATAAACTAGTTTTAATGGAAAATCTTCTGTCCTCTCAACCCCTCCCCCCCCAAAAAAAAAATCCTTTTGGCTCCTTATATATTTTTCATGTGCTTCTGTATTTAATGCCGTTTTTTTTATGGATATTATCTTGCCTAGTCTTACAGACAAGGAACTTTATTTTATATTCATTGAGTGAGGTATCTTACTCGTTTATAAGATTCTCTACTGTCTTGTATAGAATTTTATCATTACTTGCACATTTTTATCTTTTTCTCCATCAATACTTCAGAATAATGGCTGTAACTTTGGTGTTGCCGTCATACTATTCCTCTAACTCCCACTATATGTGTTTTTCAGCATTGAAATATTCAACAGCATTCCCAGTGATTTTCCTTTCAGCCCTTAAATATCATGCATTCCCTGAGAAGTGGACATCTCTTTATCGGCCACTTTGGCTTCTCTCAAGTGTTGTTAATTCTCTTTATTCATTCTACTGGGACATTACTCGAGATTGGGACTTGAGGTACCTCACATATAATCTTTTCTTTCAGACTAAGAGCAGCAGACCTTGCAATTTTCGAAGATTTAATGATTTATGAATACCACACCTACTACAATTTTATATAAACTTGTGATGTAAACAAATTCAATTTTGTTGAGTTTTAAGATAACACGTGCGTTAGCCGATAAAGTTGATGGTCGGGTGCCCCCTGTTTATAAATCCTTCCTTTCAGTTAATTTGCTTAATTTTTCCTGTTCTTGTTTATCTACCCCTCAAGTCTTCGAAAAACTTTCTCTCGGTATGTCTAGCTATATTGAGATGCATTTTCCTTGTTTTACAGTAACTTTTCTCGCATATTCAAGTTCAACAAACCAAGTCTGATTTCCAACCTGTTCTATGGGAGAAAATGGGTAAGAATCAGATCATGAGTGTATTTGGCCCAACTTGGCTTGAACCTGCCTAAGGACCTTGTCAATTTTAAGTGGGAAAATCTTTATCAATTTGAGCCAGCCCTTATTCTCACAAGTCTTGTTATTTTTAACTTGCAGGTATACTTTTGGGTAATTGGAAGCAACTTCCTCCTGCGGTGCTCCTGGACATATAAACTGTCTGCCCATCTCCGCCATAACTACCTGACAGTGTTTACAGTTACTACTCTGGAGATGTTGCGGCGCTTCCAGTGGGTGTTTTTTCGTGTCGAAAACGAGTGGAATAAGATGACTCGATCCGGTGTTCAACTGACAGAAGTCCCAAGAGAAGAGGAGAAGTTGCTAGGCCCTGACAATCATCGAGTATAGGGAGGCTAAGCCCCTCCAAATTTTGTCAACATTTTCTTAGATACAAAGCCCCTCCATTTTTTCCATCCTTCTTCTAGGCTCTAGTGTTGAGGCTTGCATTCATATTCATTGATTTGATGAGTAGAGATATATAATATATGTACTATGTAGGCTTGCATTCATATTCTATCAGTTCATTGGCATTGACTATTAGTCTAACGAAAATATCCTTTTAATCTCAGCTTTAGGGTATGAAGTTTAAATCGTCCAAAATACTGGCAAGCTGTATTGTTTGACATTTTTTATGTAATAAACTTGTATTATGGTAGAAGGTTGGCTCTAAAAACTTTTTGTTCTATTTTACCTTAAACTAAATGATGGCATACAACTTGAAATTCAATTATATATTACAAAGTAGGAACTTCACTTTGATGGACGTTGAAGTGTGCTAACTACTGCATGGGAATCTTAAACGGGAAAAAAAAAATCTCACTCCCACCACTTGCAGTGACAAGATCTTTGCACTGCCACGCCTATTGAAAAGTATTTTAAAAAAAAACACAAGTGATGAAATGCCATAGTCACTTTATATTTGAGCTGATTTGATGAGATTTTGTAACCCCTTTTTCAAGGAAGAGAGAGTTTCTTTAACTTCCCCACTTAGTCCACTTACTCAAGTGTCAATCTGTGGAGAACAAATCAGGGAAATAAAGGAAGAAGAGGAACGTTAGGCCTGAAACTGAAAGTCTGTCTTATTTGTCTTTTCCAGAGGCCTTAATTTAGGCTCCAATAGATTACCTTCCTACTTTCAGCACCCATACCTAATAAAACAGACTTTCAATTTTTTTTTTTTTGGTAAATGACTTTCAATGTTTTTCAGTCATATAAAGAAATATAGTAATGCATGAGGTTCCTTTTTTTTTTTTTAATACTCATTCCCACTACTATTTCCTCTTTATTTCTTTCTTATTACTTTATGTGCAGTGATTTATTTACAGTAACAAGTTCTAAAATCACTCAAACAAGAGTAATCTCAATTCACTATTTTTATCCTCATGGCGTCGTAGCACTTTTGGATTAACTAATGGCGTCGTAGCAGCATGGATGGCCCTAGTGGCCATGTACCTAGCACATCCAAAGATTCTTTAAAACAAACAAAATTGTGGGGAAAAGTGAGACAATAGGCACTTATTAATTCAGATTCGGATAACTTCGCCCCCAAAGTATACTATTTTATGTGGACCATCTCAATCATATATTCAATTGAAAAATTATTTCGTGCTTATAGGACGCCATGAGATCAGAAGGGACTGGCTGTAGAATTTTAATTTCAGTTATCAAAGTTTAGAGAGAAAAAATTATTCTGTTATATCTTTATTTATCTTTTAAATAAATATAAATTTAGATTTTAAATATTATATAATTTATATGTTATGTTTGTATTTGAGATGAAAACTCACACCACTTATATTAATCTGAGCTTAATCCGCAACTGAACATATTTAATCTCAAGTTCTAATTTTATAATTAATAATCAATTTTATGAAACTATATTATGTAAATAAATGATAAATGATTTTACTACATGACTTAAACAAGTGTTTCAATTTATTTATTTTTTTAATCTGAACCATAAAAAAGATTTTCTTCTGAATTTATTTTAAATTCAGAAAAAATATGAACTCATTCAATTAAAATTAAAACAAAATATAATAAATTGGATGTTCAAAAAAAAATTTAATTTCCCAAAATCATCCTCAAATTTTTTATAATATCTATTTTATCAAGTTCTTCAATTTCACTTTATTATGTGTCCTATTTATTTTAACATCTTTATTTAATTTAAACATATAAAAAATAATATATATGATAAGATGTGATTGAAAAATTTAATATATAATATAATATAATAGATATAAGGAACATGTTACAAGTAAAGTAGACCTGGCCAAAAAAAAAGTATATTATTTTATGAAAATGAATCTTTGTGTTTTTAGTAAATCACAGTCCTCTAAGCAATATCCTATCATATGTCGAGGCAAAAAGGTGCACTTTTGTCACTTTTTATTCAGGTTTGATCATTAAGCTTAAGATGAAAAAAATGTCAGTACGTTATCTAAATAAAATAATTAAATTGTGAGACTTTGTATATTCTAACTTCTAAAGAACGGTTGAGACAAATAATACTCTTAATATCATACTATAAATTAAATTTTATATTTAAAATATAAAAAATAATAAATAAAAATTTAATTTTTTATTAATAGAATTGAGTCTAATAAAATATATTAATTTTTTTAACACTAAAATTTAAATTTTTATTAAAATAAATATTTACATTTAATATTTAATATTTAATAAAAAATAAAAAATAAAAAATAAAAAATAATTTTAATAAAATAATAAAAAGAGTAGGATCTTTTTAAATAAAGAAAGTAAACCATAACAATAATTTCAGCAGAAGAATCTTATAATCAAATGTTGCCACATGAAAAGATACCTGCAACAATACATTGGGATTATGAGACCTACTCTCCAGGGATAGTTAGTCATGCTAATTTATCAAAATCAGTGTCCCGTGTAGATTATATTCTCTTTGCCCTGAGGAATATGCCCCTCTTACTTTACAGCAAATTTTATTGTAAAAGAAGTAATTTTTATTTTTGAGACAAATCATTAAACTCCAGCTGTGGGGCTCTATACTCTATAGAAATTCTGTATTTTTTTTTAAATCATTACATAACTTTTATAACTAAATCAAGCTTATAAGAAATGAAATATTTGTGCATTGAGCAAAAAGCTCTGGAGAATTGATGTAATAGCTATTTTATAGTATAATATTTCACTCAAATCTCTTATTGATTACCCTTTCCAACAAAATTTTCTGTAAATAGTTTTCACTAGTAGTTAATTATCAACAATATCACAAGTCCTTTAAGGACCACACCTCTAAAAATTAATTGTTGTTAGAGTTAGAGAGCTTAATACCTTATAAAACATAATCAAATGAAATGTGTACATCATTGGATATATATGCCACATCCAAACTAACAGCACATGGTATGAAACTAGACAAAAGCCAAGGTGGCCACTTGCCAAAAAGGTGAAGTGTTTCTATAAAGAAATGATAAAGATGCTTACCATAAGATTGCTATTAATAGGTATGGAAATAAGTCACGTCAAACTAAGTTTTGACTTTAACTGCTAATTTTACTTGAGTTTAATAGGTAGTATGTTATAGATTTTTTTTTTATCTCTAAGCCTAACTTGTACAAATATATGGTATGGCCTGAAACTTATTTTAAAAATTTAATTTTTTTAATTATACTAACAGACTATCTAACAGGCCTTCATAACATGCATTCGTAGCATGCCCTCATAACAGGCCCCTAACAGTAGGGGTGTGCATGGGCAGGGCTGGGCAGGGCAACCCTCCTGCCCGGTGCCCTGCCCAAAAAATGCATGGGCTGCATTTTGTAGCCCGATGCCCGGTAAAAGCCCGAACAATTTTGGGCAGGGCATGGGCGGGCTGGGCATGCCTAAATTGTGATGTCATGCTCATATTGTGAAAAAAAATTGTAATTATGAATTTCTAAAATAATATTATATTCATGTGTCTTTAAGAGTTAAATAATATATATAATTCACTAAGAATAAGAGAACAAATATAATAATTAAAATCTTGAGATCCATTGCATATAAAAAATAAGCGTTGAAATCTAAGTAGTTTGTAATTATAACTTTGTATCAATCTCCCTAATATTGACAAAGATAAAGCATCTAAAACAATAAAATAAATAATTATAATTTGTAATGTAATCATATGATAATTAACAAAGTTAAAAAAAATTAGTATAGTTATAAATATTAAAAGATACAACTTACCTACTTATATTTCTAAAATTACCTTATAGTCACCAGTAGCTATCATATTCTCCATTTTAAGATAGAGAAAAAATAAAAAAAAATAAAGAAGGGGTGCTCATGGGCAGGGCAGGGCAGCCCCTATGCCCGGTGCCCAGCCCGAAAAATGCATGGGCTGTATTTTGCAGCCCGATGCCCGGCCCTGCCCGGTAAAAATCGGACTGGGTAGGGCATAGCGGGCCATGGGCATTGTGCACAGCCCTACCTAACAGGCATATTAAAATAAAATTTATAATAATATGTGTTAATTTAATGGTTTGACTCTTGTATTGTGTTCAATATGTAGTAGATTCAACATCCACTTATTACACTTTAATATTAAACATATTTTGAATAACAGGTTCAGGTCGCCTGATAGGTCTAATAAGTTTCTTAAAAATCCTGAGTCTAACCTCTTAAAAAAAATATGATTTCAAATAGATATAAATCTATATATTTTTTTAAACAAGCCATGCTAAATACAAATTAGGTCAGAAGGTTCTAATAGGTTGTTTGACCTATTTCTATCTCTAGCTATTAATACAAATAAGAATAGAGAGAGAAGAAGGTTATGGATATGCATGGGTGACTGTATATGGGTGGCCTTTTCTTGTTTTAAAAGCCAATTAAGACATTGTTACTCTGACCTCTATAACTACAAGTTTGTGTTTGTGAAGCATTAGTGATGTTTACTACTTTTTGAAAGTCTTCATGTAATTGTGTCCTCTCCTCCGTCACTCCTTCAGCACTGATCCATAATTTGTTTGGATTCAAATCAATTGATGCGCCTTGCTACAATGTCTAGCATATTCCTATGATGATTATGATAACCATAACAATGTGTAGATGAGTTCCATTTAATAGAACCTATCATTGTAAAATAATTTTTTTGCAAATTTACCTTTAAAATAATTTTTTAATAACAATAATTAAATACCATAAATTTAAAATGCTAAATGTTATCTATAAAAAAAGAAGTGCCATCGAACAAAATATTTTAATATTCCATCAAAAAATTACTTTAACATATTTAGTGTTATTGAAAAAACTCTTTAAGATATTAGATGCACTAAAATATATTTTAAAATATTAAATATTACTAAAAAAATATTTTTGATTACTAAATATAACTTAGGGTGTATTTGACTCAACTTAAAGGAGTATAGGGGAGGCATTTAAATTGAGGGAGGGGGAAAGATATGAAAGGATATAATTTTAATGTTATCTCATTTTGATTGATAAAAAGAGAGAGGAGATGAGAGAATTTAATATTATATTATTTGGTTTAAAAGATGAAAGAAGAGAAAATATTTTTATATAGATAATTAAAATATAAAAGGGTATTTTAGGGATATTAAAAATATTATAGATATAATAATTAAACAAAGCAAAAATTTAATATTCACCCAATTTTAGAGGGAATTGTTAGGAGGGGAAGGGAGAAAAATCTTAAAAACATTTTACCCCCCTCTTAAAAATTGTGTAATGTCAAAGATAGAAGAAGGAGTAAAATCTCAGCCCTCCCAACCCGTCACCCCTCCCTCCCAAATCTCTCATACGGAACTAAGAATCCATATATATATATATATATATATATATATATATGGCTAAATTAGATTTTAAGATAAAGTAATACACAATATTTTTAATTTATTTTTAAGTTATATTCAATATCTTAATTTTATTTAAAATATAATTTTACGCTTGATGTTTTAAAACTAGTGTTCCTATTCCTATTCCTCTTCCTCTTTTTTTTTTTAAATAATATTAGTTGGACGCTATTATGGTATCCTAGTTTTATTAGGATTAGTAACTGCTGCTCTGCATGGTGTGTCTCCTCTTTGAGACATATGCTTCCTTCCTCTTCCTCCTCATTGTGAATCTAATTAATCTAAGCACCACCGGGTGAAAAAATTAGTCAGGCTGCTCCTCTGCGCAAAATGGCCTAAGTGAATAAAATTCCAATGCTAGTCAAGAACAGAAAAAATTGCAGAAGTGAATGAAATACCAATACCAATACCAATACCAGACAAGAATAGAAAATCGCCTAAGTGAATAAACAACATATTCCAGAACAAAAAACAATATCACCATTGAAAGAAAAATAACCAATACCAGACAAAAGTTACAGAAAAAACACCAATACAAAAATAACCATTAACATAAAAAAAATTGAATAAAATTACAGGAAAAAAATCGACAAACTAAAGAAGAGGATGGAGCAAAACTCCAATGAGGAAGACATAAATCGTAGACAAAAATCAAAATTGAAGAACCTATCGGACAATAAAGAAATCAAATAAACTGATGAAGAGCCCCCAATCAAAAAAAGACAAACCTTTACCATATTGCTGTTAAGATTGGGGACTGTGGGTGGACATCAACACCTTTGTGTTTGGAAGTGATGGCGGAGGTTGTTAGAGCGACAAGCAAATGTCACTATTTTCGTCGTCGTTGCCATCGTGTTTTGTAAGTTGATGCCAGAGGAGGTAGAACGATATCTGAAAGGCATCTATTGTGTGAAGATGAGCGCGGAGACAATGCCGATGATGGTGCTATCGGGAAGTGACGGCCACCGAAATCACTGGAAGAGAAAGCAACATTACTTTTGGCCTTGGCTTCTTCAGCCATCGAAAGGGGAAGCCATATTGAGTGACGAAGGCAACCAAAATCATAGGATGGTGTTTTGATTGAGAAGAAGCACGAAAGCAGGGCATATCCAAGAGCTTCGAAGTGAGTTCCCAAGGCAGTAGAGACGGTGGTGAAAGGGGTGTTTGCCGGTGACTTGGGGGAAGGGAAGGAGACGAGTGAAGCAGAGACGATTCTAATGGACGTTTGGGGGGCTATGTTGAAATGGATGAAATTGCGAGTACCCAAATAAAATTAGAATATTAGATATAAATTAAAAATAAATTATTTTATTTTATATCTGATTGTATAATTCATTGTAAATAAATTAATAAGGGCATGCCTTCCCCAAAAAGAGATATAAAGAGTATCAAGGATTGCTAAATATAAAATATAGAATTTATGACAAAAAGGATACCTTTCATAAATTATAAATAATACAATTCATAAAAGAACTCAACCTTTTCACGCTTTAAAGTTTCTAATTAATATTAATATTTTATGTAAACCCGTCCATAAAATTATATTTGCATAATTCAATTATTTTAATTAAGTTATATGCTCATCACATGATTATTGTGATATATTTGCATAATTCAATTGTGATTATCACGCCCACAAAATTATATTTTATGAAAATGAAAACTCATATTTATTCAAATCCTTGCGATCAAAATGGTCTTCTGAAAAAAAAAAACTCAGAAATTCAGCTTAACGGTAGGGAATTGTCTGCAGTGTAGAGGATGCGTGCGTGGCAGCTTGTGAAGCCATCCGTACAGAGGCCGAATGCCAGACATCACGTGCCTAATGCCCTCTTATATGCATACCCGCCATCCTTTGCTAGTACAATCGCGCCTCATTGTTCTACTTGTACTACTCCCACTCTCTCTCTCTCTCTCTCTCTCTCTCTATTTCATTTCCCTCAGATGGGATGAATGATATTATTCGCTTTTACTTTCTCTTCTGTTTTCGACTCTGCATCTTCATCACCCCTTCTGTTTCTTCTCTTCACAAACATCACGAATCACCACCTGGCATGGTATTGGTCTCTCTCCCCTGATTTGTGGAATTGCCTTGTCCTGTTAAATCTTTCTTATTGTTGAGCTAGTCTGTGAAGAGTTTAAGCTTCAAATATTGACAAATAATATTCTATAAATATACGCGGGGACGATGAACTTGAACTTGATCCGCAACTTCCACCTTTGCTTCCTACTCACAATGATGAATCATTTGTTCTTGGAAATTAGCGATTGGGCGGCATGTTTTACGTGAGATTATGGTTGCCGTTTTCGGAATGTATTAAACGTAGATGCCTGTTTTACGACATGAATGCTTCGTTTCAATTTAGTTCTTTCCTTTTTCTTCATCCGGATTAAGTGAAACATGATACAGCGGTCTTCTTTTTGTTTCTCATTTCTCTGGGGACCAAACACTAGATTAAATTTTACTGATATCCTAACTGAGATAAATCTTCTGATTTCAGCTGTCATCCATGATATTGTTGCGTTGAGAATCTTCGTTCCTTTTCTGGCCAGCCGATTGAAGTATTGACTTCTAAAAAGAGTAAACAACTGTTGTTACCAGGTTTCTCATTCTGTTTCAACGAACATATAAAGCTTCAATAGTTTGAGGCGGTCGTGGGTAACTTTTCTACAAATCTCATCCCCTCTTTTTTTCACTTTGATCAAGAGCAACTTTCGGAATATGGTTGCGTTCGGGAAGAAGTTGAGAGAATCACAAATTCACGAATGGAAAGGGTATACATATATTTTCTTCTCTTTTGCTAGCTAGGAGTTCTTATACCAAATTGAAAATTATTTTCTAATAAGACGCTTTTAACTATTTTCAGAAATTACATCAACTACAAGTTGATGAAGAAGAAAGTCAAGGGATACGTGGAACAAATTGAGGTTGGAGCACAAAATCGCCATAATGTTTTGAGAGACTTCTCAAGGATGTTGGACACTCAGGCAACTATTCTGATTTAACATTACTCCCATTTGTAGGACTAGTGTGTGGAAAATAAATCTTAAATAATAGTGGGTTTTGCCGTACATATATAGTCCATTGTTTGCATCACAAAGTAGACCTTTTTTTTTCTGAGTAGTTGTCATGTAAGACATAAGATGAACTTCAGGTGATTCTTCACTGCCCATTGGCTACCTATGGTGATGTAGAGTAAGCAAGCATGCCATTTTTTTTATCATTCTTATATAACATGGAAAATAATGCAGTATATCCATTAATATATGCTGTACCTATTCTGATATCCCTAAACTTCACAGTAATTCTATAATAAGCTAGGGGAGAGACTCTTTTTATGTTGAGGGAAGAAAAGCTTATCAAAACCAAAGTCTGTGCTTAAAAGTTCCGTTTTTAGAACGACCATTAAATTTTGAGTCATATTTTCTTGTTCTTAAATTTCAGATTGAAAAAATAGTTCTATTTCTGCTTGAACAACAAGGTCTACTTGCGCATAGGCTGTCTGATATTGCGCAGCAGCATCATGCTCTTCTACAGCCGCAAAATAGTTTGAACGTATATCATCTCCAAGAATTGTACAGAGAGGTTGGACGGGATCTTTTAAAGCTTCTCTTCTTTGTAGAAATGAATGCTATCGGCTTGAGAAAGATCTTAAAAAAGTTTGATAAGCGGTTTGGCTATAAATTCACTGACTATTATGTCAAGACACGTGCAAATCATCCTTACTCTCAACTACGACAGGTTTTCAGGCATGTGGTAATGCTCTTAACCCTTAAAATATAAATTTTCTAAGCTTAATTCAGTGTGGTTAATGTTATTCCATTTTCTCTGCTTCATTTTGTGTCACAATAAGTGAAACGGAATCTTTTTTTTTTTTTTTCTTTCATTCATGTAATAGATTCTTTGTAGGGTTTTGGGGCTGTAGTTGGAGTCTTATCCCACAATCTTGCAGACCTTCGGGACTTACAACAGTGTCAAGGACGCTACATATCAATATATGATCAGCCTTCTTATTCTCACCCGGTTTTCTCTCTTGTCTATTACATGCATTTTAATTATTATTAACTCCTGAAACATTGAAGAACCTATCCCTTGAATCATAACATCCTTTTGACTTTTACAGGATCCTGTCCTTGATTCTATAAAAGTGGCAGTAGAAAGATTATCGAACTCAACAACTTTCCTTCAGTTTTTGGGAAGACATGCTTTTATCATGCAAGAGGAGCTGCCATCACCTTGTGAAGACCATGTTGAAGATGAGAGTCAAAGATATCACTTCATGTCACTTCTTCTAAACTTGGCGAACACATTTTTGTATATGGTCAACACATACATAATTGTCCCTACGGCAGACAACTACTCCTTGAGCCTTGGAGCTGCTGCAACCGTTTGTGGTATTGTCATTGGCTCAATGGCTACGGCACAAATGTTCTCTTCTGTTTATTTCAGCGCGTGGTCTAACAGATCATATCGGAGACCTCTCTTGATGAGTAGCATTGTTCTTCTTGTGGGCAACATCTTGTACGCATTGGCTTATGATCTTAATTCAATATCAGTTCTTCTGATTGGTCGTCTTTTCTGCGGGTAAGTATTTCCTATCCCACAATATTGCAAAACTTATAGCTGTATAGATTTTGTTTTTATGGCAAAAGATGCAGCGAATCATGATTATACTTCAAATAGTTTGCATAATACAATTGCATTAAGTTCAGACTTGTCCTTGAAGCATTCAGCAGTTGACATTCTATTTACGTTTCTTTTCTTTCTTTCATTTCTTAACCATGGCAGACTTAAAAGGAATTCATTTCTCTAATTCACCTTAAAATGAATGCAAAAGTCTTTTCACTCCCAAAGGAGTGATTTGAATCATATCAATGTGGTTAGTATATTGACATTTCAGGTTAGGTTCTGCAAGAGCTGTTAACAGGCGTTATATCAGTGATTGTGTACCTTCGAAACTAAGGATGCAGGCATCCGCAGGTTTTGTTAGTGCTAGTGCTCTGGGAATGGCATGTGGTCCAGCTCTTGCCTCTTTATTGCAGACTAATTTTAGGATTTACAAGTTCACAATGAACGAAGAGACTCTGCCTGGGTGGGTTATGGCTCTTGCATGGCTTGTCTATCTACTGTGGTTGTGGATTTGTTTCAGGGAACCCCCACACCATGAGAAAGCCAACCTTGAGGCATATCAACCCAATACTGGTATTTCAGTATATTTGTTATGTTAAAACATAAAAATTAAATTAACTACCTTCACGTTGAAAATCTAATCACTGATAAATTTGGTCATTTTTGCCCCTGCAATATAGATCGTTTACAATAGTTGAAAGGTTGATCTGGAGTTAAATATATCAATCAAACTTTTACGGTGCTTTTGTTCTATATTATTTTGTGTATCATTCTTAATCAATTGATTTTACGATATTCTTTCTATTGTCACAGTTCCAGTAATACACGTTGCAGTTGATACACAGCCACTAATAATGAATTCAGAAGCTACGGAGCAAGATGAAGTCAGAGAAGAGGAAGTAAATGATTGTTCTGAAGTTCAGAAACCTGTCACTTCTATTGTGGCGGCGTATCGGTTACTCACTCCATCAGTTAAGGTAAGAGGTTCAGAGACCTGTCACTTGTATCAATCAAACTTTTAACCTTGCTTCCAAATGTTGCATTCATCTCAGCTCATATCAAATGAACTCTGACTCAGTCTTGTTCTCTAACTGTGAAATTTGTTCTCAGGTTCAATTATTTGTTTACTTTATGCTCAAATATGCAATGGAGATTGTACTGGCTGAATCAAGTGTTATCACCGGCTACTACTTTTTCTGGTCAACCAGCAGCGTTGCCATTTTCCTTGCATGCCTTGGCCTTACTGTACTTCCTGTAAACATAGTTGTTGGAAGCTATATCAGCAACATATTTGAAGAAAGGTGATACTTCAAATACTATGAAGTAACATGAATCTTCCCTCCCTTTTCTTTATTCTCCCATCTTTAATTTCGCCTTTTCTTGTTGGCTTTTGCTTGCAGGCAAGTTCTATTGGCATCAGAAATTATGGTATGCATTGGACTAATACTAAGCTTCCATATTTTCATCCCTTACTCAGTGCTGCAATATGTTGGCTCAGCCCTGATCACGTTTGTATCTGCTGAAGTGCTTGAAGGTATTTTTGTTTCATTCACCCCTTATCTCTGCCTTGAACAACATGGCTTAGCATATGATATCTTGTGAACATGATCAAATAATTCAGGAGTGAACCTGTCACTTCTATCAAGGATGATGTCATCGAGGCTTTCGAGGGGAACATTCAATGGAGGATTGCTGTCAACCGAAGCCGGAACTCTGGCCCGAGTAGTTGCAGATGCAACAATAACAATGTCAGGGTATTTGGGTGAGGCCAATCTCCTGAATGCCACCTTACTTCCAGCTCTTGTCATCTCTATCTCATCGATTGTTGCAACCTGCTACACCTACAACTCACTCTACTAGCTACTCTTTTGCTTTCCCTACAATATGGGCTCTGTATATATTCCTAGTGTGAACTTGTTTTTAATCTGTAGAGAAAAAAAAAGGATCTGCATTAGCCAGTTTCTGCAGCAGAGGCATGGACTATTGTTAGTTTTGATGTTTCGTTAAGGATAATGAAACTTTGCTCCTCAAGTTGTCATCAGTTTTTTATTTGGTGGGTGAAGTTTAATTTTTCTCAGTTAACTCCCTAAAGTTTCATACATGATTTTGTATTTTCATTTAATCTTATGGGACCAACAGTTTGTTCTGCAATGCATGAAGATGTTGCTATCCTTGAATTATTATATACCTTTAAATCATGAGGACTAATTATATATGATGAAACTTTAGTAACTTGATTGCTAAAAATTAAATTTCATGGACCAAACCAATAAATAAAGTAAACTTGAGGGACCAAAAAGAATTGTTTATCTAAGTGAATTAACACTTGAAATCAAAATTAGTAGATAGCTTTGTTGCCCTCTTTTGCCAATAAAAATATGGACAATCCATAGAAGTTAAAAAATCGTCAGTGGGCACTACATATTTTGTTGATCTGAATTAATTAACAACATCATATAATCTAAGAGAGAATAGGCGAAAACCCACAGGATGAACATCAAGTTAGCTAATCAGCTTTCTTATAAATAAGGTCAAATTTGACATGGCAATAGAAGCCTAAAAACATCCCTAATTTCATCTAATTATGTTCTTCCAAGGAAGTTCAGCAACATTATCTATTGATCGCTGTTGCTAAATCATTTAGCCATTAGCACATTTCTAAGACCTCCATTTTAAAATAGGTAATATCTTAATTTTTATTCTTAATATTTAAACAATATTAAAAAGAAATTATTTTATAATGAACAAGATTTATCATGTAATTATTAGAATAAAAAGAATTATAAAATAAATAATAAATTGAAGTGAAACAAAATAATAATACTTTATTAGTATTATTTTAATAAATAAAATAATTTAAAAAAAGAATTTAATTAGAGATTAAAAAAACACACATAAAGTGAAATTATAAAAAAATAAAAATAAATAAATTTTAGCCGAACGTGGCCTCTATCCTTGAGGTGGGTATTATTTTTTTTACTTAATTTATTAAAATTTTATTTAAATTATATTTAAATTTAATTTATATTTTATATTTGGTTATGATGAGTGAGTTTTTTAATAAAAATTTTGTATATTAAAATTTAAATTTAAAATTTTATTTAAGTGATAATAAATCGTTTAGCTATTGGACCGTTATAATAATACACCCTACCTTCATTTCTTTTGTGCGCAGTGGAAGGATCAGAGGGGCGGCGTCCTCTTCGTCCTTCAACGCTGTTCCTCCATTTTTGAGTTAGGGCAAGCTTTGAGAATAAAATAATTACTCAAATCTACTTCTTTTCCTTAAGCTTCATTTACAAAAATTATTTTACTCAATTTTAGCTTTGGAATGGTAATATTATTGTGCTTAATAGAGTAATTTTTGAGATTAAGATTTAAGAAAAGTCTTAAATTTTAAACTATAAAAATATAGAGGTTAGTTAATATTTAATTTCTATGGTTTAATTTTACTATTTGATTGTTGTGAGAATTTAAAATAAATATTATATTTGAAAAGTTTGTGATTTATTTTATATAGAGTATTTTTATTCACTAAATTTGGGTTAAATATTTTATTTAGACTATTGAAAGTATTATTAAAACTTCCATCGGACTTTGAATAAATTAATAATTTATTATTTAAGAATTTTATATTTGAAACTTTAAACCTTAAATTGGCAATTTTGTACCATTTGATAAAATTGAGGATAATTGTTTGAGATGTGGAAAATATTTAAGTGGAGGTTAGAATAAATAGTTGAAATGTTAATGTGATATTAAAATTTTTGGGTAGTGAAAATACATATAAAAAATAGTGATAATAAATTTTATGTAATTAAACTAATTATTTAATTTGCATGCAATGTTGTGTAGATCAATTTGTGTTGCGGAACTGTGAGTGGTACTTTTGGCCCCTAAAGCTCTGAAGGTTAAGTTTGGAGTGAAAGTAACTATAATTAATTTATTTTATATGTTTATATTCTATTGTAAGAGGGTTTTTACCTGGTTTATTTATTTATTTATTTCCAGATATCGTAAGAAAAACAGTTTTTTGTTTCTCTCTCCATCATTCTGGACTCGCGAGTCACCGAGTCGATTTACAATCCGAGCAGAGGAGAGAGAAAGATAGTGGCGGGGAGAACGAGACTTTGCCCATGGCGGATCTACCAGACGTGCCTGAGGGAACGGTGCAGAACTTACTGGATCAAGAGACTCTGAAGTGGGTCTTTGTTGGAGGCAAAGGCGGTGTGGGCAAGACCACCTGTAGCTCCATTATTTCGATCCTTCTCTCCAGGGTTCGGAGCTCTGTTCTGATCATCTCCACCGACCCCGCTCACAACCTCAGTGATGCTTTTCAGCAACGCTTCACCAAGATCCCCACCTTGGTTAATGGGTTTACAAATCTTTATGCCATGGTAAAATCTCATTTCCTGAATTTTTGTTTTGCTCTTTTGTTGTCCTTGTCGTTTTCCCTCCTGAAAGAGGCTTGTGTTTTAGATTTGTAATTATGTCTTTATGATGAATCTGAGCATTATCATGTTCTCAAGTGTTATGCTCTATGGTCAACAGCGGCAAAAACATTGATGCATAGTTTTAGAGTCCCAGATTGCATAGTTTTGGATTTTTTTTTCCTATATTGTCTGGCCACTTTTTGAGCAATTGATAGTGGCTTACATGAGTGCAAAGGTTTTCTTAGAATTATTCCGAAGCCTTCTATATGTGTTGACTTCATGTCAATTGTTTACATGAAGAAGTAGGCTGTAAAACTTCCTGATATTGGTTGTTGTATCTATTTCTGCAGAACTATTTCCTGCGTCCTTCACATTTCAATTATTATACTCAGTACTTTTATATTCTCAGTAGTTTGCAGTCTAGGTCCAGTTTTTGTTGTAATGTTCATAATTGCCCGGTATATTTCCTCACTTTATATTATGATGCTTAATAGGAGGTGGATCCTACCGTTGAACATGAAGATGTTGGTGCTTCTGATGGAATGGATAGCATGTTCTCAGAGCTATCTGGTGCTATACCTGGAATTGACGAGGCAATGAGCTTTGCTGAGATGCTGAAGTAAGAAAAAAAATGCGATTGTGATTCAACAGTGACTTGAATTTTTCCTGAATACTTTAACTAAGTTTTGAAGTAGTTTGAGGAGCGTTATGTTTATAACTGTACATGGCCTGATGGACAACATTGTTGAATAAAAAAGATATTAAATTTGAAATAAAATTTTGGATGGGAATTCTTGAAAGAAGAAAGGCAATAATGGAAAGTAAATCATTTAAGGAATTTGCACCCAAATGTTTTTGGCCGCAGACTTAAGCAATTATGAGTATCCTTAAAATTTGGCTTGTAAGAGGAAAGAAACATGTTTCTTAAGTATCACAAGAATCACATTTGGCTATCCAGTAAGAAACATGTCACTTAAGTAGCACAAGAATAATATATGGCCATCCAATGTGTGACTCCATTTCTATAATGATGTGAGGGCATGTGGAAGTTGCTTTTCTTTCAAGTCTTTGATCTGCAGAATTTATTCTTGTTACTTGATTCATCTAAAATTTGTTAACTGGGTTTTTGGTTTAATTGATGACAATTTCTACAGATTGGTGCAAACGATGGATTATTCTGTTATAGTATTCGATACTGCTCCAACTGGTCATACACTCAGACTGCTGCAATTTCCATCAATTTTAGAGAAGGGTCTTGCAAAAGTGATGTCTTTGAAAAATAAATTTGGTGGTTTGTTTAATCAGGTATACTTTCTTTCTTAGTTTGAAGGTGAAAGAGTTCAGTGTTTTTATTGATTATCATAGTGCAATTTTCAAAATTTATAATCCTTATTTTACACAATATCTCCCTCAGAAGATTCGAGATCAATGCAATTGAGCATTTTTTTTTCTGTGTCACAGGATAATATGTATGTTGTTCACTGCTTTGTATTGATCCTACTGTGAAAATAGTTTTTTTCCCTTCTGCACTCTGCTTTTCAAGATGTAATGCTTGTATTGTTTCATTATTTAAGACCCGAAACTTAGAACACCTTTTGGTGTTCCCAGAAAATATATATCTCGTCTTCATAATATTTGCATTAAAGTTGCATACTTTGGTGTCTTCTGAATTACATTGTGTGTTACTGTCCATCTCACATCTTTTTAAATCCACCTTTGAAAAAAAACATAAACATATAATCTTCCCTATGCATTCTTGTATTTTTGTTTAATCTATTACCTTGCTCTCAAAATTGATAAGGTGGTGCGTGTTCACTTCATCCTTCATTATCTGTAGCGTAATAGAAAAAATTTTCTACTGTCATTGCAGATGTCAAGCATGTTTGGCATGGGTGATGATTTTGCCGAGGATGCATTACTTGGGAAGCTTGAAGGCATGAAGGATGTGATTGAGAGAGTTAACATGCAATTCAAGGATCCAGTAAGCTAAGAAGTTCTCTTAATGTCTTTTTTGTTTTGTTTTCAAACTGTCAATTGATTTTCATCTTTCTTTGAATTATAACATGTATTCTAAGAGATCATAAAATGAAGGTAATTAAAACTGGGCCGGTCATTGAATTTCTAAGGCACTAATTTAAGATTCATTGGTCGAACTGTGGTCAAATCAATTTTAATTAAGTAATCCCAGAAGACATTTTTTTAAGTTATCAACTTATTATCCCTTGCCATAATTTGATTGACAAGGATTTTTAACACGTTCTCCACCTGACTCCTTCTTACTCAGGTGGCTAAACTATGCCAATTTCCTTTTAATCACTCTTGGGTACCTTTGTTTACAGGACATGACGACTTTTGTGTGTGTCTGTATTCCGGAGTTCCTCTCTCTATATGAAACAGAGAGATTGGTTCAGGAACTAACAAAATTTGAGATTGACACACATAATATCATCATCAATCAAGTGCTCTATGATGACGAAGGTAGTATATTTGACATGTCCTTTATATTTTATATATTTTATTTTTCGTTGTCTCACCTTATCAATATCATTTCTTGATCTTGTACTTGCAGATGTTGAGTCCAAGTTACTTAAGGCAAGAATGAAAATGCAACAGAAGTACCTAGACCAGTTTTACATGTTGTATGATGACTTCAACATTACCAAGCTGCCATTGCTCCCGGAAGAGGTAAGCTATTGCATTTGAAACCAAAAATTATATATCATATGATAAGATATCGTAAAATATAGCTTAAAAATAATATAATTTAAACAAGATACTTGAGTATATTTAATCAAATACTTTAACCAACCGCCCCTGCATTTTCCTGATTTTCTCACACAACTTTGCACTATTTTGAAAACGCATATGACCCCTCCGGTGAAACTTTAAGAAACCCTGCACAGACTCCTGGAATGCTGTATGGACCTCCCTTGAATTTTTTTATCATATGCCCACGTGTGCAGATTTTTGTGTGGGTTCTAACAAAACTGAAAGAGTTCTGAAACTTAACAGTACTAGAATCACACAATGCCTTTCTACTATAACGCTGTACATTATTATGTGGGATCTTCAAATGATGTGCAAGGCATCTGTATGTCAGTTATTTTGCATTTTCTAGCACCAAACCTTCCATCTCCGTTCAGCATTATTCTTCTGGTGGACAGGTGGATATACGTTGTGCTTGATTGCTTTCTAACCATCCTCATGAATTTGGATATCTGAGATATATCAGTATATCATCAATCACCAATTGGACCAAAACCTGTCACCCCTGGATTGTATCCTGTGATTTCTTAAATTGAAAAAGTTCGTTGATGGTTCTTAAATTTTGGCTTTCCGGCTCTGGGTTGCATTGGATATGACTGCTTGGCTGTTGTTGTTAGCAGCGTTGGGTCTTTTTTTGAATTCCGGAATTGTGATTCATCCAGAAGGGATTGGAAAACAATGGTTCCTGCAATTCCAGCTGGGATCCTCTCCAATTCTTACATTTAAACATTGAATCTAGCTATTCTTTGTTCTCTTTCTAACATGGTTGCCAATTTATCGATGTCTATGGCCAAAATGAAAATTTGCATTCTTGCACCAAAGTAGTATGAAAATCCAAACTTTATCAGTTACTATTATTTTCTTATTTTTGGCAGCCTTTAATTATAAGCCATAGCAAATATGACAGGTTACTGGGGTTGAAGCTCTGAAAGCATTTTCATCCCATTTTTTGACACCATATCAACCTGCGTTAAGTGGAGATCCAGTAGAACGGTTAGAGCGCAGAATATCAACATTGAGGAAGCAGTTAAATGAGGCTGAAGAAGAACTAGGGAAACTGAAGACAAGCTGATTGTCATTTTTGGTCCACATTTTTCCAATTTATTTATTATCAGATAAAGCATCTATTCTGCTTTGAGCTGCCAAGAGAAGGTTAATCTTCTATTTTGCTTCCACTTCATGTTCAATTCCCCCTTACCCCACAAAAAAAAATAAACAGAGAGAGAAAATCCTAATGGAAAATATTGAGGTTAGCCTAATTTGTTGTTTGGAGTATTCTTACCTTGTAATTCTCAGATTTTCTTTTTCCAAGATGGCAGAACACATCTTAATATGTTAATTGAGGGTTTATTCTTAGTCCAAGACAATTATATTATAATTAAGCATAATGTAAGCATGTTTAGTATAATCAATATTCTTTTGTTCTTTTATCTCCCGCAAGTTGAATCAACACGAGTTTCTGGTTTGTCGAGTTTAATGTCAGATGACGGTATCCTGAACGGGATGTTGCTTTTAATTACAGAGCTGAGTTTTGTAAAACAAAAAATCAATCAGTAATGACAGTTGTTTCTTGAAGAAAGGAAGGATAAAACCTTTGTGTAATGGATTTATAGTATTTATATGCTTCTTTTTCTAAAAAAATTATTACTATTAAGCATTACATTATCCATTTTCTAAAATGGTTTTCTATATGTTATATGTTGTCCTTCTACTGGGGAATTTCATAAACCCGTGACTTTTTATTTTTGTCCAAACTAAAACAACTCTTGAAAAATCTTCTTCTTTTTTTTTAAATTACTACTTCCAACTCTCAAATGCCTTGTTGGTCAGGGGAAAAAAATAAAATAAAAGGAGGGGACACAACTCCCTAAGATGCCTTGGGGTCTTTGGTGCCTTGTTTTCTTCTAGTTTCTGGAATGACACTGGAGAGCCAAAGATCTATGAATTTAATTGAATACCTTAAAAGTTAAAACTTAGCATTACAAGCTTAACATGGTGAAGGAATGGGAGGGGGAAAGGAGGAATGCCTGTAGAAATATATCAACAGAATATGTACACAAGGATAATAATGTGGTTGAGATGATCAAATTGGTTTAAGGCGCTAGCTTAAGGTTCTGGTCCCGAAAGAAAGGAGTTGGTTCAAATTCCACTCTCAACACAATTACTTGTTTTTGGTCATAAAAATGTCATGTCTTTGACCTAGTTCAATGCTCATTTCCGTATAAAGAGCTACAGCAAGGCACATTAACAAAAGTTGATCTGAGTGGTAAGCGGGTCAATATCGCTTAAACGAGGTCTCGAATTCGAGCCTTGATGTATACAGAAAATTTCCGTTAGGAGACTTACCTACCATAGTTAGGTGCGCGATACAAGTCAGATCCAGATGTAATCGGAGTAAAATTCTGGTGAATTAGGTGGGCAATAAAAAAAAAAGCTACAGCAAGCCACGTCTTGTGCTTTTCCTTTTATATTTGGCATGCTTTTTATTTCAAATTTTCCTTTTATTTATTACGAGGAAAGAGATGGGAAGAACATAAGTGCAATTTTTTCCAGGAAAAAAACTTGGGTGATTGTCATATATACTTAAAATACATGTTTTAAACCAAATCAAGATATACGTATTTTATTTATTCATGATTTATACTCCAACCAACATTTGTTATTGATGCCTTTAACCTTTTCCAAATTTTAAAATCCACTTATTCTGATTTGACTGAAAGTACTTCAAGTATAGTTTTCTAAAAAGAATATTTGATTTTGCTTCAAAAATCAAAATTCGAAAACCCTGAAGAGAAATGTATTTGCACCACATAAAAAGGTTTAATAAAAAGGCTGATGTTCAAGTTGAAAGAAGATGGTAGTGTCCATGGCATTGAGAAAGTTAAATGCTAAAACCATAGACTGAAAGCAGAAGCAAACTAGTACGTATGGGTATGGGAGGAGGTTTAGAACCAGAATCAAGAACAAGACAGAAATTGAGCAAAGAATATTGATTCCATTGCTAACAGTGCCTTTTCTCCTTTAACCACACTCAACTACTCGCCATGGCAATGACTGGTAGAGGAAGAAAAGTGGCTCGTCTCGTGTGCCCAAAATGATTAGGTTGGTGGGAGCATAGAGAGAGAGAAGATTTGTAAAAGAAAACAAAGGAAAGAGGATCTTGGTCAGAGAAGCGACAGAAGGATCAAAATTGCCATACCAAACCTTCTACATATTATATTTGATCATTCAAAATTAAAACTATTACATAAATTCATATATTAGGCCAATCTGATCAATAAATCAAGCCAAACCGGGCCTTGTATACCCAATAGCCTGTAGCTTGATTCCATGTTGTCAATAAATGATACATAATTTTAAATTCTTAATACCAATCATAGTGCACATAGTCAACATTGATTCTACAATGTAATAGCAACTTCAACACCAACATCTCTTGTATTATAGAGCACTCATTATCAATCTATCACTCAGATTTGTTCCAACTACAAACTAACCACCATGCAAGGTTGAAATAAAAACCACCACGTCCTTGTCTTCTAATGATGAGTTCAGCTGGCCACTCAGCTCCCAATCACAATCGTTCACAAGGACTAGAACTCCGGGCCTCCTGAAACGCAAACCATGAAAAATCAAACTATTAGTTCACACTATGATTACATGGCTCTTCCTGCACTCTACTCTCAGCTTAAACCTCAAACCCATGTCCATTCCCTAGTTCTCCATCATGCCACAGAGTAATTTTCTTTTAGTTGTAGTTGAAAAACCTGGCTTCTTATGATAGATATTACAAAATCCAGAAGTATTATTTGCCTCTCATATTCAAGCTTCAGTTGAAAAGATCAACAACACAACTTACACAGTGTCTCCCTTCATAAACATTTCAGGCCTCTCCTTGATCAAGTTTGTCCGCACCCAAGAAAGCAAATCTTTCATAATTAACTGAGAAACAAGATAAAAATATTGTAATATTGCTAGGCATGACAAAAGAAAGCTCAATTCAATCAACTTTTATGTCAGTCATAGACTACCTTATCTGATCCATTTTGTGGCTCAACATTGACATTATGAATCTTCTTGGACTCACAAAGAAGCTCCAATCCCCCACTGTATTGAACCGCAAACGTTTCAGCCATTTTAACAAGCACTTAAAATCAGATCAAAATCATAGGTTTCTAACCAGAAGCCGCAAGTGTAAGATAAGAAAAAAGAAAACAACAGGATTGCCAATAGCTTGAGCATTAATTAGCGACTAATAAAGATGCCTGGTAGAACCTCACTTCAGAGATTTCCATTAGAAATTTCCAAATACTAATATTAACATTAAGATAAACTAGAATGGCATATTTCCAAAGTTCCTTTCATTATCATATACTTATTTTGTGCTCCATGGACTCAAATAGCCTACAAATATGTCAATGTAACTCAATCCTAGCGGCAATTTGTCCTTCCTATCCCACTTCCCCAGGCGGGAAAAATCAAACCTTGAAGGGACATGCCAATTATAATCAAGTTCCCAACTGCCGACCAAGCCACAAATTATTTATGATTCCAAAAGAGAATTCTGTTCAACACGGTGTTTATATCAAAGAGGACAAGAGAGTTTTCCAAATTCCAAAAGCCAATTTCAGCGGGACACTTATAGCGCGAAATTGGGCGTATCAGTAGCTGGGTTATACAGAGGGCTTTATTCTAGTGTGTCTAGAAAAACTTCAGGATGAACTTCTAATTATAGTTTAACTACAGCTAGCTCCTCATAATTCCTTACAAAATTGCCTTCTAACACGGCAAGAGAAGAAGACAATATGAAGGGAACAAACTGGTTCGCGTGGGCATTAAATTCTACGATAGAAAGAAATCAACCAAGCATAAAATTTACAGCTTTTGCAATGAAGAATCAAGTAAAATGTGAAAACAAGACGAACAAAGAAACAGATAAAGAATTTGGACGGATAACATAAACATACCCGAATTCTAGCGTGAGTTGCATTATATTGCTTCCTCAGAATCCCAAGTCACGAGAGAAACGATCTAGCGAAGAAAAAAAAAAACAGAGAGAGCTTCAAATTTTATTCCTACGCAACATCGGCATCCATCTTTCATCAAACGAAACCCGAATATTGACCATCCCCGGTGTCACGGGATATACTGATTTTTTTCTTAAAAAAAATACATAATCTGAGAAAGTACCCGGTTCTTTATCTGTAAAAAGAAAAGTGAAACTTTAGTAACTAATAAGTAAAGTAATAATCAATTAAGTATTGTCACTACTTCAGCATCCTTCCTTAAAAAAGCTTACAAGAGATAAAATAATTCGGACCAGAATTAATACAGCAAATATGCATGTCAATACTTTAGAAGTTTAGAGAGAAACTGAAAGCAGGGATTGATATCGAAGTATCGAACAAAACAACTCCATCGAATAGCCGAAGGGAAACGATATATGCTTACATCTTGAATTGTCTTGACGATGTCGGTTTGGAGCTTGCCCCGGGCACTTGGGCACGGCAGAGGAATTAGGGTGGTGTATAAAGACCGTGACCCTACTATATTCTGATAAAAATATTTTATTTAACTTAATAAGTATAGAATAGAGTTAAATATTAAATTATAAAATATAATCCATATATTTTTTAAACTGAATGCCAGGCATAGAGTTTGTCTTGTCTATGAGTACCCTTTTTTATTTTTTTTTATTTTTTCTTTATCTTAGAAGGAAAAATATGATATCTACTGGTAACTATAAGGTAATTTTAGAAATATAAGAAGTTAAATAGGTAAGTTGTATCTTTTAATATTTATAACTATACTAATTTTTTTTTCTTTTTTAATTTTGTCAATTATCATATGATTACATTACAAATTATAATTATTTATTTTATTCTTTTAGATACTTTATCTTTATTAATATTGGGAAGATTGATGCAAAATTATAATTACAAACTACTTAGATTTTAACACTTATTTTATATATTCAATGGATCTCAAGATTTTAATTATTATCTTTGTTCTCTTATTCTTAGTGGATTATAGATATTATTTAATTCTTGAAGACATATTAATATGGTATTATTTTAGAAATTCATAATTGCAGATTTTTTTCATAACATGAGCATGACATCATGATTTAGGTATGCCCAGTCTGCCTATGCCCAACCCGCTCATACCTAACCTAAACTTATTAGGGTTTTTATCGGATATGGTTAAATATCAGGCTATAAAATATAATCTATATATTTTTTAAGTAGGATAATGGATAAAAAGACTCTCCTACCTAACTCTGCCTGTATACACTCATAGAGGAGTCGAGCTTCTCAAAGGATCAAGGGGTTAAAAGTTAAAACTTAAAACGCAACGCATAGTCGCTGGTACCGGATCCATGCCCGACCGGTTCCTAAATGGGCCAGGCTGCCGGGGTCATTCGGGTTCATGAACATCGTTCAGGATAAAGATCAGCATTTTCAAGACTGCGCTTGACACACTTCTTTGTCCGGGTTCCGGGATCAAAATGCGCACAATGGTGTACACAGTGAACGAGCTGTAAAATCGTCCCCAGATGTCCCAGACACTCCTGCTTAAACAGTTAAACTGGTCTAGCTAACTCACTCGAGTAAGTCAGGAAACCAACTATCAAGATCAGATCCGTCATTCACGAAACGACAATAGCCACACCTCACCACTCCACCGATCTTGCTTTTCACTATCATATTTGAAATTACGCAACTTCTCTCCAAATTTCCCGTTCCTGCCATCTGTGGTCGTTTCCAATAGGCACAGCTCAAATATTGGATATGAAGTTAGGGTGTTTGTATGAGTAGGTGCTGAAGGAGGCGAATCACTGAAGCTATGGAGGCTTATAAAAGATGGGTCAGGCAAAACAAAGAGTTTGTGAACTCTTTGGAGTCTTTGGCCAATGTAAGCTATCATTTGGATCGACATTTTTTTTCTTAACATCATGCCTCTTTACATATTCTTCCATTAATGTAACTTTCTGAGCTCATCATGAAATGAATTTGGTTCAAAAAGGACGGGATTGATATGATCTGGGTTTAACTACTAATAATATGCGGTTGTTATATTACAGAATGATAGAACAGTTTATGGCACCTTTTCATTATCTACCTTTTGGATTGGGGAACGGAGAGCGGGAGAGGAAGAGATTCTGTATTTGTAATCCCACTTTAAATTGCACTACGTTTTGATGCTCTTGTCAGTGGAAGAAAATCTTTGTTTCATGTCAATTCACTTTTTAAATATACAAGACCTGCAGACTGTTGTGCATTCATGTATTTGAGTAGTATCTGGTCTTAGCCGCGGGATCTTATACCAATAATTATCTTCTTGCTTTTGAATTGTGGTCAGGGGATGACGTGGCTTCTTCCAGAACGGTTCTCTGATTCAGAGATTGGACCAGAAGCAGGTTTTGTGAAATTTTTTGTAACATTTAGCTACTTTTGAGTTCATGATTATATATGATTCTGATATGATATTTTAATAAATAAAAGAAGTTAGTTAAGGGTTAGTTGGGGTAATTAGTTTTAGGAGTGATGACCGTTAGCAGCTAATGACTATAAATAGATGGATTAGGGACTGATTGTAATAGGTCTTGGTTAATGTAAATGTGACGCCCTGTTTCTCCTCTCTCTCTCTCTTCTCTTTCCCTCCCTTTCTCTCTCCTTTCAGAATTACAAAGACACTTCTGATTCTTTCTCTCTTGCTCCAAGGACGGATACGTTCTGGTGATGAAAAATTTGAAACTAATAAGTTTAGGCAGGCCTGAGAAAATATAGAAGCTTCTGTCTCCTATAATATATATTTATGTCATGTGGATTTTGACTGTAAGAAGTTAAAACATAAAAATAAAATAAAATAACATTGATAGTTTACCTTACAGAGAACTTAAGTTTTACAGATTCTAAACATGAAAATTCTTGGAGTCACATTAATTTTATGTAGAGATATTTGTTCCCTTTGTATTTGAAAAATTTCTGATTGTCTTTTCTTTTCGTTTACTTGTTTTAAATTTTTGTCTCCTACTATGTTCCTATTATATTTAGTTGCAACACATGCAGTGGTAACTTACTGAGGAATCTTTAATTTTTATGCAGTAACAACCATTTTGGGAATTATCACAGCTACAAATGAACGTATAATTGATACAGAACCTGCCCAAACTATTACAGGCTCAGTTGAGCCTAATTCATTTCCTTATCCTTTATGTTTATCTGCGATAAAGGATTTGGAAACACTAGTTGAAGTTGTGGCACAACAGTACTATGGCGATTATAAGAAATGGAATTTCCTTGCTGTTACAGAAGCAACCAAGTAAGCACGTGGTGTATTCTAGTATATGTACTTTCATATTACCCATAGGCTGTCATAGCTGTATAACCATTGATCCATGTCTCTTGCCTTGCATCAACCTAACTCAGAGTGCTGGTCCGACTGTCTTTGTTTTGGAAGAGTGGATATAAGATGCTGCTACAGGGAGGGGAGATGCCTAATGATGAGAAGAATTCAGATAATTCGACTCCTCAACATCAAATAGGCCATTTGCCACAACCTAGAGGGCATCTTGGGTCTGGTTACATGAATAATAATCTTGTTCAGAACCCATTGAATCTTGAAGGAAAAGCACTCTCTGCTTTAAGTAGATTTGGAGAAAGTGCTAGGGTTTTGTCAGATCCAACATGGTTGGGCCAGGTTAAACACCAGCATGAAATTATGAAGCCTCCTGGTAATCTGTCTTAGTTAATTTTAACAGGTCTATAATTGATTATTGTTCACCACTGAATCAGCTAATACTTGCTGCTGTTTATTTCACATATTCAGTTGTAGAGAGACCTACACTTCTAACTGTAATGTCCAAGAAGGGTCTTGGTGGGATTTTGTTTCTAATCGGAGAAGTTTTGTTTATTGCTAGACCACTTATTTATGTTCTTTGTATTCGGAAGTTTGGTATTCGGTCATGGACCCCTTGGTTCCTGTCCTTAGCTATTGACTGCATAGGGACGAGCATCCTTTCACTAGTTACTACATCTTTGGTTGGAAGGAAGGAGCATGTGTTTCATCTTTCGGCCTCTGAGAAGGATGAGGTTAGAGTTTCTTTAGAGCTATGCCATGTTGACATGTACGGTGCATTGGGCTTATCAGTCTTCACTCCTTTGCATGAGTCTAAGTTCATTAGAAGGGTCTTATGTGCCAATAATACTGGTTATCACATAAAAAAGATTGATGCTGAAATAGTTTTACTTCAGGTTAGAAGACGGAAGTTGTTATTTGCGCTTTACTTGGTGAGAGATCCATTCTTCAGCAAGTGTACCAGGTAGAATTGATTTCACATTTTCTTTTTTCTTATCTTCAGTTAAAAAAATTCAATGGGCTTACTCTGAACAGTGGGAAAAAATGACAATAAAATGTCTTCCTAATCTCTCAGGTCAAAACTGGAAAGCACTGAGAAAATCTTGGAACCAATACCAATTATAGGATTTCTTACAGGTATGCTTGATGATTTTTTGTTTTTCTACTTGATTGATTCCATTCTGTCGGCTTCAAGATATCGTATCATTATCAAACTCCTAATACTACTTCAAGCATTTGATCTTTTGTTTCTTTATATTGTCACAGCAAAAGTCATTGAACTTCTGATTGGAGCTCAAACACGATACACTTACACGTCAGGATCATGAGATTGTAGCCAGAAAATAAGGTCTCCCTATCCTCCCGGATTTAGATGTCTATTCCAGACTTGTTCCAAATTTATATGGAGGAGATGCATCAATCTCCTCGTCGAATATCAAGAAACCGAAGTTTCAAACCTTTTTCTGGCTCAATAACCCCAGATATGGAAGTTGCGGATGAGGTGTAGGCCTTTTTCTTTTTTCAGTGGATGTCTCTGGAGAGCTTTTGTTCTTATCCGCTACGACTGTGTTGTAGATAGAATTACACGTAGTTCTGAGCATCAACTGGACGAGTTATTTTGTGATTCTTTAGCTCTAAATATTGTAGTTCGTTCTATCTCGGAAACATTTAACTCATGTTCAGCATCCTTACCTGGACAATGTTTTGGCTCCTCAAGAAAACGGAGTGTAAGTGAACAATTATCCGCGGGGACCTTGTCATGCAGCTTTGATATTACAGTAGCTGCAAAATGTAGCTTTGAATTATTGTTACCAGTAAACTCTTTTCTTCTCCTTATATGCTTCTATATAGTGTATTTATTAAGGATTGGGATTCTTTTCCAAGTGCAGTTTGAAATAGAATGAATGGTAAGGCTCCTAAACAGAACCATTTAAAGTAAAGCATGTCCGTTCCGTGTTTATTTCTTCTTCCTAGTGCTTCTGCTGCGGAAGTTTAGATTCTCGGTATATCTGTAGATATTATATTGAACAATTTAGATTTCATTAATTATTTTTATTTTATTTATTTTAAAGGAAAAATCATGAAAAATATAATTTTCCATTGATGGTATATAAAAAAAGATATCGATTATAATTATAAATGGAAAATAATATAATTTGGATTATTGAAATTAGTCAGGTGGCTTTGTTCTTTTTTAAAACAAAAATTGTATAATAGCCGTTAAGAAATAAAATTCTTAGAATATCGCAAATTCTCATGGGAATTGTTATAATCTATCCATATCTATATCTATATATATATATATATATATATATGAATCCGTAAGCGGCTCAATGTTGAATCACATCGTTGCCTCAAAATTATAACTTCAAAATAATTTTTTTACTTCAAAATCATTTTAACAGTTTAATTTATATATATAGTATTTCCATTTCTACTAAATTAAAATTCAAATTATATCTTCGATATTTAATCATAAATTTTCAAAAATTTGTTTCTCATCTCTCCCCAGTCCCGCAGCTTAGTCTCAATCTCTAAAAAGAAAAAACGAAGCATGTTTGCCACGTCAGTGATTTAAGTCTTCCATCATACTTCATTACTTCGGACTCGCAATTGCTTCCGCCATTTCCTTGACCTGAATGTGAATGTAACCCACCCATCAGATGAAAGAGATATAGAACAGTTGGTGAGCGTGTGATTCCCAATTACAGAAATTTCATACGAGACATGCCATTAGCCACCTAATTACCTATATGCTACAGTGGTCAAAATCCATGCCACAAAAATATTCCATTAATTCTCTGTCCTCCCACACCAAGACCGACCCTGGGAAACAAACTGTAATCGCTGCCGAAGAACACCGACACAAATACAATAAACAAAACGCATCAACGATAATCCATAAACAACCCTATAAGAGATATCAACATAAACGACCCATAACAGCTCAAGGCTTGTGAAATTCATTATATAAACACACATCTAATTAGAAGCCAAGAAAAAGATCACAAAATTCTGAAGTTGCAATTAAAAGAGCTGAAAGAAGCACATGAAAAGAATCTTAAATCTTCATATAACATTCTACAACAGTTATGTCTCACTCAAGTTTTTCCAGTTCCCCCATTCTCTCTATGATTGCCTGCAAGCACAAAAATAGGTATAATTTTAACCGATATAACGGACTGTAATTGCATCAAAACTTGCAGGAAGAACTGGCGCAGTTAAAGCTTTGAAATCATTCGATAGCTAATAGCTTAAAGATTAGGGCACTGCTGCAAAGAGGAAAAAGGTATATAATAGATGAAATAGCAAAGTGGATGGAATCAAATCTGAAGACCATATCATCAAAGTAACTCTAAAAGAATGCATACCCTCTTGCTTGTTTCTTGCAGTTCACCCGCTAGAATGAATTCGTCAAGAATAAGATAGACCTTCAAGATAGATAAGCAACTATGTGAGAACATAATAAAAGATGATCTCGAGGATCCATTCAACACTGATAAGTAATAGTAGTTCAACATCTCAACCACGAAGCCAACAGAATAGATTGGTCACATTGAGATTTGGCATCAAAATACACTCACGGGTGGATGTTTAAATAGACTGTGCTGCAGGGTACTATAAAGGAAGTTTGGAGACAAAACTAACAAATTCGTCACAATGAGAATTGGCATTAAAAAATACCTGCAGGATGTTATGGAAAAATAAATGATCTACCAAATTGGTCATTCCAGGCAACATGTTTAGCCAATATTCTGTTATGTTCCCACAAGTTCAAAAGGAAAGGCTGCACAATCCAGATCCAAATCCAAAATTTAAAAAGCTATGGTAAACAGAGACTTAGCAGATACAGATATCCACATCCACAATCAAATGCCGTTGTTTTAGACATAAAAGATTTGCATAAACATAGGCATAACTTTCCTTCCTGCTTGGTGGCCAAAAACAGTTATACAGATAACGGTGTGGTAGAAGGAGGCAAAGAACAAATATCATGACCGACATAGATCTCCTTCATGCAAGTTTAGGTAGACAATACAACAACTGCATTAGACAAAATAAGGAAAATAAACAAACCTTGTGGAAGTTAAAAACCAAATCCAGTTCACAAACATTGCTGAAAAAATGATCCAGTATTTCCACGAATAAATGAATGCACTCTAAGTATGCCAACTCGTTGTCAGTGATGTCAACACAAAGAGAGAAAAAGAGGCCAGCATATCGCCTGTAGATTATCTTGTGTGTACGAAACTGAAAGAAATGTTATAACCACATGGTCATAACATAATCAGCATATACCAAAAGTTAGAACTAGTCTCAAACAAATTGAGTGTCAATAAAGAGGGAGGAGAGGGGCACTTTCCTGTCAATAAAGATGTAAAGAAACCCTCCAAAACCTCACTTCATATAATTGCATTCATCACCAAATTTTCAATGTGCGTTTTGCCCATAATATTATCCCATTGATATGCTATGTGGAAAGTTAAAAAAAAACATAATCTATGCTTTGTACGAGAAAATAATTCTCATCCCCATGAATTGTTCAGACTAGAGATATAACACCGAACATCTATGTAGAACAAACATGATCTGATTTTTCCTCTAATGCTAACTTCTGCACATGTAGTTCAAAACAGTAGATACAAGATCACTGGCTACAAGTTTTCACCTCAACGAAATTCGTAAATTTGGGGTCGCGGTTTACCACCAATCGATGAACCTGCAAAATGATCATGTATAAACCTCTACAATAAGACCCGAGGAAGAGCCAAAAGCAGAAGTCTACCTAACAACAATTTTAATCTGTTAAGAAAAACCATAACTGATCGCACCTCGTATTCAACCTTGTGCTTCTCTGAATCCTCAAGAGGAACATAGTATTTAGCCAGACGGGTCTTCCCCTGTCTGTTCTGCAAGAGTATGAATCGGATCTGGAAATTCGGAGTTAAAAAAAAAACATATAAAACACGAAATCTTGGAATCTGATAAAATATCGTGTTAAGTGATATGGATTTATCACCATTTCCAGTAAATTATAGCCGACAAATCTATTTTCAAGTCGAGTTTGAATCCGGCGATCACTGCAAAACTCTCAAGAAAATATCGCGTTAAATGATATGGAGCCATCACTTGAACAAAAACCGAACAACTCGAAAATTCCATCAAAACCGAACAGGGGTAACAAAACCAGGACTAAAGAGCATTTCATCATAACGACAATCAGAAACAGCATATGCCATATTCAGATTTCTATCGCAACCGAAATCATCCAGGTAGGAAAAGGAAAAGAGAGAGAATAATTGACCGGCAAAGCTACCTTCCAGAACAGAAAACGGCGATACCAGCAAGGCAGGGATTCAAGACACTCCTCTTTCCTTGGCCGAAAAATTCACTATTCCTCACTTCTGTAATTTTCTGGTCCCAAATGTGTTTAGACGTGCGACCGCGACAGCAGGAGCATACATTATTTAATTTAAATGTTTATCATTATTTATTTTAAAAAAAAAAACACTAAATTATGGTTCGCAGAAACCAAAAAGTAATTTTAATTACTCAAAAAAAAATGCAAAATCAACCAGACAACACAAAATTGCAAACTAAATTAATTTAAGGAAGTAGCCTGATTGAACCAAATCACGCCTAAAGATAAGCACATTTGTACATTCATTTGGTTTGCAAAATATTTGCACATTTTTACATTGGAATTCTTTTCGCCTCAAGAGATTGTTGCATCGGATTGCTTTTCTCTTTTGAAATATTTCCTGGCAATTGAAAACAACTCAAATTTTTTCAAATTTATTTCTTTTTTGTGTTGGAGACGTAAATTACCCGCGAATGCCGGACCTCACATCACATACTTCTCTCTGCCTCTTCTCTTCGTCGTAAAATCTTTTAGCGAATTTCTTTTCAATTCTCTTCCTTTCAACAAGCTTTCAGAAATGTACATTGTGTTTCCATCATCAAAAGACCCTTCAAGCACGTACGTGAAAGAAACAAGTTCCTCTGTTTTCCCCTTGAATTTAATACAAACTTGATCGTCGTGATTCTACTTGAATCAAATCCATCTCAACATTTTCATATCCAAGAATTATATTGAACTATTCGGAATCGCAAAGGACGAGAAATTCTTCTGCATGGATCATAACTATGGCTCTTCAACGCCATACCGGTATACCAACCAGTATCCGTACCCTTTATATCAGCCACGTTCAGGTTTAGATCCATATTCACTTCCTCCTCGCTACACATATCCGTTCGGTAATCCTTCACAGCCCTTCAGACGTAAAACATGGAGAAACTATCTTCTATTAATTTAATTGACTAGGTGCTGCCATTATGTATCAGATAAGTTAAAACTCGCTTTCCATGACTTTGTAGGTGCTAATAACTTAATCCCGATGGAAATTGCCCTTAAGGTTGCTGAAAAGATAAAGGAAAATGAGAAATTTGCGGTGTATATTATCATACCGATGTGGCCATAGGGTGTTCTATCCTGGTCTGCCACACAGAGGATTCTATTTTGGCAGGTATGTATCCTTGAAGACATGGAAGACAAATATTGTATTCAGAAAGTATTTGATTGCTTGTTCAAATGATTCTAATGGGAATGCTTCTAGATAACTTATGAAACAACTTGAAAGTAGTGTGATTGATTGATTCATTGTTTGATTGGTGTAGCAAAAGACAATGCAGATGACGTATGAGACAGTTTGAAAAGCTTCAGTTGAGGCTGGGCTTGAAGCAGCATTTGCTCCACAGGATTATTTAAACTTCTTTTGTCTCGAAGATGGCGAAATCATAGATATTGTATGATTTTAGTAGCATGCTTGGAACTCCTCCTCCAGCAAATAGTCCTCAAGTATCATTCTCTCCCTCTCAGTGGCATGCAATCACTCTGGACATCCAAATTTCTTGTCTGTTGTTGTGATATTCACAGGCGTTTAGTCGAAATAGCCGTCGTTTCATGATTTATATGTTCATTCAAAAGGCATGATAGTTGATGATGAATACGTAATGTTGTGGTCTGCAAACATCAATCAACGCTCCATGGAAGGAACAAGGGACAGCGAGATTGCAATGGGAACCTACCGACCTGATTATACTTGAAGAGACAACGTTCTTATCCACGTGGCGAGGTATTACCCGGTCAAGGGCCACTTACAATTTTGATTTCATATTCTCCTCGTAATTTGTTTTTTTGACCTGTATTCTGCTTGCAAAACTATGCTGGGTAGGTGCATGGACATAGGATGTCACTGTGGGCTGAACACACAGGAACACTTGAAGGTTGCTTCTTACGGCCAGAGAGACCGGAATGCGTTAGAAGTATTAGAACAGTGGGTGAAATTAACTGGAAGCAATTTGCAGCGAATGAAATTACAGAAATGAGAGGGCACCTTCTGAAATACCCGGTTGAAGTCGATCGAAATGGTAAGGTTAGATCCCTTCCTGGCCACGACGAGTTCCCCGACGTAGGAGGCATAATAGTTGGATCATTTCTTGCCATCCAAGAGAATCTAACCATTTGATTCATCGCAAAGAATCTACAGAATGAACCATACTACCTGTAAATACTACCTAACATTGACATTGATATTGACATATTCGGTTATTGCATGCCTTTTTTGCTTCTGTACGTTAGGATGGCATGTGAAAGAAACACGATTGACTCTCTTTGGTCTTTCTTTTATGAGCCAATCAATTTTTATGGGGTTTGTAAGCAACAAGGAGAAGGATTTCTTAGGCAGAGTGGTGAGTTTGCAGGTTCGTGGATTGGCGTCTATCATTATTGGGTGGGGTGTGTTTTGTTTAGGATCTGAAATATAGATTAAGGAAAAAAACTTATTTTAAAATAATTTTAGAAAATAGATTTGTATGAAAAGTCATTTTTAAAAAATAAGTATTTAGATAAATAAATGTCAAAATAATTTTTTTATAAGTAAAATATTATAAATGACATGAAATAAATAAGAAATGAGAGATAAGATGATAAAAATTTAAAAAGTTAAAATATTTAATATAAAAAAATTGATGAATTCTGATTATATAAAACAATAGTTTAAAGTAACCTAAACTATAGTTCAATTTAAAAATAATTTTGTCACTAAGATTAATAGTTGGGTATTGTCATTGTTTGGGTTTGGGTTTAAAAGTAGTTTTTTTCTTTTCCAAACATACATTTAGAAACTAACGCGATGGGCTTGTTTGAATTTATTTTTGAAGAAAAATTTATAAAAAAATAATTTTAAATAAGCTCTTATAGAAAATACAAATAAATAAATATTTTGATAGTTATTATTATAATAACTTTTATGATTGATAAATTATCAGAAAAAGTATAAATTAAAAAATAAATAAATATATACTACTATTCATCTTCATCATCAGCTTCTTCAACGCTGACACCTCCAGTTTCTTCCTTAGCAAAGTTGTCGATGATTGTTCTCCCATGCTAACGTCGACAGTTGTTCTCCTATAGGGATGTTGACGACAATACTTCCAATCCCCTTTATAGCAACACTGACACCTTTAGTCCCTTCCATAGTCGTGACTTCCTCCATTCATCTCACTCTCTACCTCCCATCGCAAAAACACATAGATCTGGACAAAGGAGAAGAAGATGATGACAATCTAACGAGATAGCAACACCAGCAAGAGTTGAAGATGATAATGAGTGATTATTGTCGACAGAAGAGAGAGAAGACAAAAAAAAAAGAGAGTATTAAAAAAAATAGAGATAAAATTATAATTAGATAACTCATAAATTATTTTTTTACCTAAAAATTAATTCTCATTAACTTATCTGAAACTTAAGTTTGAACAACTTATAAAAAAAACTTTTGTTACATTTTTCTTAAAATCTAAAAAATTTAGGTTAAAAATCCTAAAATTTAGATGTAACCAAACACTCATGGCAATTTTGGCTTAATAAATATTTTGTAATAATAAATTGTCCATAAATCCAATTCATCGGCAAATTCCGAGAATTTTGACAATCTAAACAAAAATTTATTTATTTCAAATTTTTTTTTTCAATTCTTGAGAATTCTTAAATAAATAACTTGTCTTTCTAATATCCCCAATTAGGGGTGTGTATGGGCAGGATTGGGCAGGGCAGCCCCCCTGCCCACTGCCCGGCCCAAAAAATGCATGGGCTGCATTTTGCAGCCCGATGCCCGACCCTGCCCAGTAAAAGCCCGAACAATTTTGGGCTGGGCATAGGGGGCTGGGTATGCCCAAATTATGATGTCATGCTCATATTGTGAAAAAAAAATGTAATTATGAATTTCTAAAATAATACCATATCCATGTGTCTTTAAGAGTTAAATAATATCTATAGTTCACTAAGAATAAGAGAATAAAGATAATAATTAAAATATTGAGATCCATTGCATATAAAAAATAAGCGTTGAAATCTAAATAGTTTGTAATTATAACTTTGTATCAATCTCCCTAATATTAACAAAGATAAAGCATCTAAAAAAAATAAAATAAATAATTATAATTTGTAATGTAATCATATGATAATTAACAAAGTTAAAAAAAAATTAGTATAGTTATAAATATTAAAAGATACAACTTACCTACTTATATTTCTAAAATTACCTTATAGTCACCAGTAATTATCATATTCTCCCATTTAAGATAGAGAAAAAATAAAAAAAATAAAAGAAGGGGTGCTCATGGGCAGGGTAGGGCAGCCTCTATGCTCGGTGCCCAGCCCGAAAAATATATAGGCTATATTTTGTAACCCGATGCCCGACTCTGCCCTGTAAAAGTCAGGCTGAACAGGACATTTTTCTTATGAATTAGGTAGGATATAGCGGATTATGGGAATTGTGCACAGCGCTATCCCCAAGATTGCCTTAGCATTTCAAAATGCAGCTAAGCTAGAGCCCCACTCGTCACCACCAACTTGCCAAGCAACCATCGTCGTATCCCTCCTGCTTAAACCCTAATGTCCCTCATAACCCCCCTCACCCACCAAAAATCATCCACTGTTTCACTCGTATTCACGCTCCTCACGCGCCACCTCTCCTCGGCCCCTTCTTCCGTCACCCCTTCCAAGCTCCACGATTACTACTCTTTCGAATCCCCCGCGTTCCCCGCCTCCCAAAACACCACCCATACAATCGTCAAACCGAAGAAAAAGCAAAAACCCCAATACTGTCCCCCTTCATCGCTTGATCGAACTGGGCGAAAGCCAGTACATTCCAATTTGCCCTTTGATTTTCGGTACAGCTACACGGAAAGCAGCCCCACAGTGAGGCCGATTGGCCTTAGAGAGCCCAAGTACTCGCCGTTTGGACCGGGCAGGCTTGATCGGCAATGGACAGGGGTTTGTGCTCCGGCTGTGGACCCAAAGGTGAAGAGTTTAGACGGAGAGGAGGATGCGAACTTGACGGAACAGAGGATGAAAAAGAGAGAGTTAATTCAAGGTAAGCCGCTTACTGCAGCTGAGAGGAAGGTACTGGTTTCGAAGTGTGAAAGGAGCAAAACTAAGAGGCAAATAAACTTGGGTAAGTGCTGCTTTTGGTTTTTCCTTTTTGGCGTTCTTGGTTTCGTTATAGTTCTGTAGGTAATATAATCACTATATTGTATATTATAGTTTATGTTTGGCAGCAATGCTGGAGTTCTTCACATTGCTGAGCAATAGGTCATAAATTTGAATTTCAGTTTTGAACTAGAAACTAGAAATTCTAGTGAGGTCGGGTATGAAGTTTTACTATGCGACCTAAAATTGTGATGGTGAACGATTTTATCTGTTTAATTGCACATTTTTCATGTTACAGCAATTTTACACAAGACAAAAGCTAAACAAATTAAGCAACACTTTGAACTGTATTTTGCCCTCCTTATCTCTTTCTCTGTCAATTATTCAACCCCTTCGTGTGCTTATGTTCCTTTTTTGGCTGCAGGGAGGGATGGTTTAACTCACAATATGCTAAACGATATTCATAATCATTGGAAGCACGCAGAAGCAGTTAGGATTAAATGTATGGGTGTACCTACTGTGGACATGAAAAATGTTTGTATCCAGCTGGAGGTATGTATCTCTTTAAAGAAATTTACATTTTTCTTCTGATAATGTTGTATTTGGGATTGAATGAATCCTATTCTGTTCTGCTTGAAGCTTCTATGATGCCTTGTTGTTTCTGAGGGATAATGAATCCTATTTTGATCAAGTGTAAGTTAGATGCTGTAGTAATTCTTATCTTCAAAGTCAACTGCTTATGAATAGCACTGAAGCAAATTTCATTTTCTTTTTGCAGGATAAAACATTTGGAAAGATTATTCATAGACATGGTGGTACCCTTGTATTATATAGAGGCAGGAATTATAATCCCAAAAGGAGGCCTGTAATACCTATCATGTTGTGGAGACCCCATGAACCCATATATCCAAGACTGATTAAGACAACAATTGAAGGCCTAAGTATTGAGGAAACAAAGGAAATGAGGAAGAAAGGATTAGCTGTCCCTGCTTTAACAAAGCTTGGTATGTTCTAGTTGTATTGTAGATTCGCAGTTGCTGATTTGTGCCTGCACAGTTGCTGATTATGACGTTTATTGCAGCCAAAAATGGTTATTACGGTAATTTGGTACCCATGGTGAGAGATGCTTTTCTCTCATGTGAGTTGGTTCGGATTGACTGCCAAGGCCTTGAGAAGAGTGATTACAAGAAAATTGGCTGCAAACTTCGGGTAAAGATGAGTTAATTTTACAGTTCTATTTTAGGTTGTTCTGAGGAGCTATATGCGATGTTCTCTTTTTGATATTTCTTATCTTGTGTCAGTTTGTCACTAGCATAGAGCACCAAATCGCGGCAAGCCAATAATCACCTCGCCACCATATAGGGAATGATGTGGTGGCCTCCAAGTAAAAAATTGAATTAAAGAACTGAGAAAACAGTGTCGCTAAGAAAAATTTCAAGCAAATATGTCTTCACTTCAACTGATTAATATGGATATATGGTCAGTTTATGAGTTTTTGACCACTGAAAGCATGAAATAAGTTGTTCTAGAGGCTAGACTCTATTCACCATGGTTGTTCTTCCTCGCTCTCTGCCTTTGGAATTATTTATTTTCGGTTTTTACTTTATTTTCCTGAGGGTGAAGTCATTTACTTTTTTAATGACAGTAACAGCTTCTATCATCTGCTTTTCAAACCGTTTGCATAGAAGATTTAATTTCTGGCTTTCAAGTGCGTTCCCTTGAGCTCTGGGCCTTAAGTTGTTCGTTGCTGAGTATGTTATTTTATAAATGCAGGACCTGGTGCCTTGTATTCTGGTGACATTTGACAAAGAACAGATCTTGATTTGGAGGGGAGCCGATTACAAACGCCCTGAGGATGGATACTCATTTACACATCGAGAATTGTTTGATGATTCTGATGACAACTTGGCCTCTGGAGAAGAGGCACATGATAACTTTGATGGTAGAAGCAGCTTATGATATTAATGCTGTGCCGTCTGCGATGGTGATGAAGTTCCATTTTTGACTATGCAAATCGCAGCCGTGAAGGAGAAGTTCCTTTAGGATCGGATTGAAGCGTCATCGTTAAAAATAATAGTCAAATAAAGAGGAACTCTCAAGAAGCCCGCGTTGATGCTTCTGTTTGTCCGAACATCTATTTCTGCGGCTGATCTGTGCGATCTGGAAGATAAGGATAAAATAGTAAATTTAGCTACAGCTGACATGCGGTTTAATGTGCAGATGCTCTGGAATATGCTCTTATGTTATGCTATGATACGCAAAGTAAAGTCGCATGATGTAGGAAGCTACACTTTATTGGGAAAGAGCTGAAATCGTTATCATGTGTGTTTGTGGGGCTGCTGGAATTCGTGATCCTAAGAGCGATTGGTCTAGCTTACACCGTTATTCTCAGTGACGAAAAAGTACGTAATATTAACAAGAAGAAAAGGAGCTTAAGATTCCAAATGTACGTGTTTTTTTTTTTACCCCAAAGAAATTATTAGCTGGAGAATTGAAAATGCGGTTGTCAGGGCCCTTCCTTAGCCAACATGTTGTTGGCATTCGACACGCCTCAAATCCCCCATGGCATTTATCACTCCTGTCAATTCCTTGCTGGGTCATGCTGCTATAATGGTTACATTTAAATTTGTACAGTTTCTGATTTGCTCTTTTTATATTTGCTTAAAGAAAGAAATAATCCCCCCCCCCCCCCGCTCGCACATTTTAGCTGATATTTTAATTTTAATGAGCCGGATTTAAAGCCGTTGACCATGTGACGGTGCTGTCATACTTCGCAAACCCATGACTTAGGGATCTCATCCCTTAAAAATTGGCATTGCTTCCATTGAAAGGGGGCGAAAGTGGACGAAACCAGGTATTGTTGCCAGCTAATGCTATACCTCCATCACAGCCACGTGCCCCCGACAACAGCATCTCTCCTTATATTTTCATTTTCAACCTCAAAGGAGGAGGAAGAGACTAATTTTATATAGGAAAGAGGAACCTTTCTAACAACAATTCACGCATGCATTTATCAAATATCAATCCTTTTTTTATTATTATGTTTACTGCAACCTAATCCTCACTGTTATTCCAATCTATCACAATAACAATTTCATATCTACAAAATCATACCAATTAAAGGATTGTTTTGGGGATCATCACCGTCTACTCTTATCTTCTGAAAAAGCGCTAAACAACATTGATTGATTATTATATGTTTGATTAAACACCGAATCAAAACGCTCAAGGGTCGACAATTTTGTAACATCTTTTACCCAACCATGTTAAGGTCCTTCCATCCAACAACAATTCTTTTCAGGTTAAACTCAATTAATTAAGAAAATCAAAAGGAAAAAAAATTGACTGTCCAACAAAAACACATGAGCAGCCGGCCTAATCTCGACCACGTGGTTGGCAACCTTACGCTGCTTATTTAATACTATCATCCACTTGCAACATGCAGGGATCTTACGCAGTAATCACTGAAGTTCTTTCTTTTAAAAAAAATATTTATGTATAACATAAAGTTTCCTCAACAAAAAATCCAATTTTTTAAGATAAGAAAATATCAAAAAAAATTACCTCCTCTAATTTTTTTCCGATGTTAGTTTTCTTATATTATAACGCTAACAGATTGATTTTTTAAATATTTTAGTTAAAGTTTAAAAACTCTGCAGTGATAATAGTTTTTAAATTAATAAAGAGGTTTTATTAAATTTGGGAAAATCCCCCATGAAGACCCTGGAAATTAGCAAATGCGAGACTCTTACATTTCCAAATAACCCAGAGGTCTGACATCCATTTTGGCATTTTCAAAATCAGCATAAAATGACCAAAATACCCATATACTCTCCTCCACCGGACTCTGCTCTTCCTCCCTCTCTTCTTCCGCCGCTTCCCTTTCCCGGCCACCGCCTCGCCTCCCAGAACTGGAGAACGTGTTGAAAAGGCTCCACTTATGGATCGCCCAGATCGACGTAGGCGAAGAAGAAGATGGCAACCCAGATCAACGGAACCTTCGTCTTCGTCGTCGTCGTCTTCTTCTCTCTCTCTCTTAGATGGAGACGGAGAACCCAGATCCGTGACCACGCAAGTTGTTTTCGCTTGATTAAACCTCTTACCCATTGCCAAATAATTCCCCTTTCCTCTAATTAGATGATGATAATATCTTCTTCTCCTTTGTTTGTGTTTTTTTAAATGCATATGAAGAATGCACGCCTTTTTTTGGGAGAATTAAACAGTCATACCTGAGAAGGGACCGACTTCATTGGGTTAGTGGCTTTGGTTGAGAAGTACCCAGTTGCTGAGAATTCAATGAATTTATGATATTTCTATTAAATTTATTTTATGAACTCTGATTATGCTTTGGATGGCAGATTCATGAATAAAATCCTAGACACTCATTGCTTTGGCGGGGGCTGGTTTGATGGCGAGGGAAGGGAAGAGGCGGAAGGAGATGGAGGAAGAGCGGAGTTTGGGGAGAGAGGAGAGATATTTCAGTCTGATTTTCAAAATGCTAGAATGGGACTCCACACGTTTAGGTCATTTGGAAATATTAGTACCAATCTGTAATTTGATAATTTCTAGAGTCTTCATGGGTAATTTTCCCTTAAAATTTTGAATTTTAAAAAATTTAAAAATAACCTCAATATAAATCATAATTCCAATTTCCAACCGAGATATAAAATTATAATATTTTTAATGCAAAATGTGGTTCCCCTGACGCACGCACGCATATATCTTAAATTTGAAAATATTTTATACAGATACAAATTTTTCAAAATGTCAAAAAGACAAGGGCTACGTAATTTTTTGATTTTTTTTTTAGTTTTTCCCGGAAACTAGGCATATATAAATATCCATGCCTTGTCGACATAATCCTGTTCCGCGGTAGTATTCGATTTCCACCCACCTTTCCACTTCTTCGATTTGTCCCGTTGTATAGCATCTGCCTGCTGCTTCTGCGTATTCTTCTCTTCCTTCACTTCCCATCGGAGCTAGCAATGGCAGACCATGGCATCACCTCCCCTCTCCTTTCTTCCCAACCCTCCGATCAGGTGGTTCTTACGGTGAGCGATGATGCCTCTGAACGTTCATCGACTCAATCACACAGTGGCAGTGACAACAGCAATTTCCAACATCATGACGACCATCGGTCGAACGGCAAAACCCTAGTGGGTTCTTGCAACCCGTTCCGATCTCTCGGGTGCGAGGACTTCTACGTGTCTCAGCCCACCACGGTGGATCCCTTCCGCAACAACACGCCCAACATTGAGGGGGTCTTCGAGTGGTTGAAGATCATCGTTTGTTTGCCAATTGCCTTGGTCCGTCTTGTTCTCTTTGGGCTGGCTTTGTCGGTCGGCTATGTCGCCACGAGATTGGCCCTTGAGGGATGGAAGGATAAGCAGAATCCGATGCCGAGATGGAGATGCAGGCTTATGTGGGTCACCAGAATGTGCGGCCGCTGCATACTTTTTTCTTTTGGGTATGTTGGATTTTGCCAATAATTATTTTTTAATGCCAACTTAGCTAGTGAGAACTTGGAGGGATATATAAGGTTGGGCCGTAGGGGTTGGTATCGTTTGGTAATTTAATCTATTCCTTAGATTAGGTAATGGCACATAACACATAGCGACCATCCTTACGTTGTAAATATGAAGCTATAATATCGTGGTAGACGCAGCGAATATGCTCCTCTAATTTATCTAGCTTCGGTCGAATCACGCAAAAACAATAATAAATGGCATGCAGGTCTTAATTTTACTTGAAAAGCAAAGTAGAGAAGCTATTGGGTGAAGGAAAGAAAAGCGGAAGGACGTGATTTATTGTTTGCGTAAATGAAGCATGTAACTTTCTTGTTATTACAAACTGTAATGTTTGGTTTTCTAAAACCTATATGATTTACTGATTCATCAAAAAATTTATTTTTCAATTTTTTAAGTTTATTTGTCATTCGGGAACTAAATTAAAGAAAAGAACGACCTCATTCTGTCGTACATAAATTCTTAATGGAGCCTCGTTTTTAAATATGAAATATAGTAGCCTTCTCTATTTCGCTGTCGTTCAACTAATCATACAAGTTCCACATGCATCATATAATAGCCTCCTGCATTTAGAGGCGGTCGATCCACTTTTCCTTTTGAAATATATACTCCGTAATAAATTGAGGAAGGATAGAATATATGAAATTTTAATTGACTGCCCACTAACTACAATTTGCTATATACGCGAATGTGTGTAGTGTTTAGCTTAATTAGGTTCTGTCTTTCTGGAGCTAAAGGCTTCTCTAATGCTGCAGTCTTCTGTCCATTGCAGTTATCAGTGGATAAGACGGAAGGGAAGACCTGCACCAAGGGGAACTGCTCCAATAATTGTATCTAATCATGTCTCTTACATTGAGCCTATCTTTTTCTTCTACGAATTATTTCCTACCATTGTGGCATCTGAGTCCCATGACGCCTTACCTTTTGTCGGCACCATTATTAGAGCAATGCAGGTAATTTGATTACCTATCTACATTTTGTGTGCTCTGTTTCATATATAAGATAACATGCAGTGGTTTGCATTTTCTAGTCTTTTGAGAATTGGATGTTCAAACAGGAATTGGGTCTTCTCTGTCACATGGTTTGTCCTTTAAAATCATTCATTCAATCTAGACAAAACTGTATGTATACATATACTACAGGGAGGGTGGGGGGGAGAGGGAGAGAGAGAGACCCATTTTGAGCATGGTTGAACTATGAAACCTTAAAACCAACCTTCCACTGGTTCGATGACAAGTTCAATTCTAGGAAATTTGATATTTCATCTCCCTTTCATGTTTGTAGGTCGTATATGTCAATAGGTTCTCACCGTCATCAAGGAAGCAGGCTGTCCAAGAAATAAAGGTAGAAGTTTTCTATTAGTTTATTTGTCCTCATTTCATAAGTAATCTTTCAAAAAGAAAAAAACAATCTCTGTACTTTTCTTATTGTCACTGTTGTGCTTTCAAAGACTAGGTATCAGTTAATGCAAAAACACAATACTGATTTTGTAAAAGGATAGAGTGTGTCACATTAAAGTTTGATTAAGAATAATGCATACTGTTCAACTTCAAAAGTTTCAGATATTTAAAGTTTGGAACTCAACAGAAAGACGAAAGAATCCGCAAACTTTTGAAGACCAAGTGGTAGATTGGTTTGGGTCATGGTTATCAAATTGTTAATGTTCATATCACGAATAGGAAAGCTTATTTCTAAATCTGAATTGTAAAAAGCTTTTGAATCTTAAGATTTAGTAGCAAGTAAGATATAGCTGGAAAGATAAAATATGGCATATGGATGCCATACGATATGTCTTAAGTAGAATAAATCTGTTTCCATAGGGAAGAAAGTACTTAAATATAAGCTGATAAGCTCATTAGTCATAAATTTTTAAGTAACAAATTTTTTGAAATAATTTCAGTTGATGTCTTCTTCTTTTTTCATTAAAGGCGCGGACTACATTTAACAACAACACAACAATGCTGTGGACTTATATCCTATCTTTGTGGCTCATTGGAAACTATAAGATTCACACTCTGAATCATACAATTTTAATTACCATGTTTTGGTTATGTTTTGCTTCATATACGTTGTCATATTATCAATTTATAAGCTATGTGATACAGAAATCTGCTTTTAAGGATGTGAATAACAGAGAAGGGCTTCTAGCGATAGATTTCCTCGAGTACTTCTGTTTCCAGAGGGAACCACAACTAACGGCAGAAATCTTATTTCTTTTCAACTTGGTGCATTTATTCCTGGTTACCCTATTCAGCCTGTAATAGTTCGCTATCCTCATGTACACTTTGATCAGTCATGGTAGGAAACTCTTTATGGTTGTACTATCATTTTTGTTGTTTCAACTGGTGTCTGATCACTTTCTTTTGGCATGCAATTTTTCATAGGGGTAATGTTTCTTTAGCAAGGCTCATGTTCAGGATGTTCACTCAGTTCCATAATTTTTTTGAGGTATACTCCCCTTTGGATCGGTTTCTTTGGAGGTGGTTTTCTTTTCTTTCCTCTCTCTCTCTCTCTGTTTTTTAATCGTGTTGTGCCTGCTCCGCGGGGGGTGGGGGGTTCCTTGTTTGGTAAGCTTGTTCTTGAAGTAATTTAAACCATTCTCTCAAATGACGCAGGTAGAGTACCTTCCAATCATTTCAGCTCTGGGTGATAAAAAGGAAACTGCTTCACAATTTGCTGAGAGGGTGAGTTTATCCCCCTGTCACCATTCAATTCTTGTTTTCCCCTTTTTTGTTTCAGGCCGCATATTTTAGAAAAAACTCATGAGGTGAGAAATCTATGCTTTAAGATTTCTTAATCTTATTATTTTTATGATTGGAATTGAGTGGAGGAAGAGAAAACTTGTTTTTGAAAAACAATTAATCTCTAAATTCAAGCATTTTCTCGTTTAAGAATGAATTTTATTTACTGGTATCCATTGCACCTGCCTCTCATGGTGCATAAATTATAATTTATTTTAATTTTTTTTCTTAAAAAAAAAATCATGTTATCTCTTCTGAGTTTGGATTGGACTATTATTGTGCTGGCTTTGATGTTTGTATTTAGGTTATTTCTCATGTTTCTCCAACTTCAATACCTTGTGTGGGTAATTGATTACTAATAAACATGGACAAATGCAGACCAGTCGTGTCATGGCAACTTCATTGAATACTGTGCAAACAGGACATGCTTTTGGTGACTTAATGCTTTATATGAAAGCACGAGAGGCGAAGCAGGTGCATTTCTTAACACTCGTTTTAGCAATTTATCTTCATCCTAGTTGCTTTTGAGATCTTAAAATTGGTTCTGTTCTGTGTTTTCTAAACGACTGTTTATTCTCTTTGATAGTGCATTATGTCAATCTGCATTATTCTTATCATTTGTTGCATTTGTTCCAATCCTGTCTTTTCTGCTAATATTTCACCTTATTGGACTTTTCAGGAGAACCCTTCAGTTTATATGGTTGAATTGGCTAAAATGGAATCAGTGAGTCCTTAAGATTAATGCTTTCTATTTATGTTATGTAAAAATAGAACTATCTTCTGTTCTTTGATGATGTGGTCAAGTTCCTGGTAAATTACTTTTCTTTCAGCCAGTTCACATAGGTTTGTAGGTGTCTAAACAAGAACCTTCCTTTCAGTTTTTCCTTTCAAATTTTGCATGTACAACAGTATTGTTCAGTTTATCCAACACTTGCTATTGACATTTGGCCCTCGTGAGCCTACAAATTGAAGGGAACCATGAATTTAATTGTAATCCGAGATTCTCAAACTTCGGTTGTTTCCCATATTCCATTTTAAGATAATCTAGTCTGTATTTTTTTTAAAATTGCATGACATTACTTGTCACCTTTGATAGAAGGCTAAAGTAAAGTTGTTTTTCTTTTCAGTTCATCCGTATAAGCAGCCTGGAAGCTGTTGAATTCCTGGATAAATTCCTTTCCATGAATCCTGATCCCAGGTACTATTGGATCACATACTCGTAATCAACGTGGAAAACTTTTCTTGTATATGTACAAGGGAAACGATATTTGTTATACTGCTGAAATTCTTGGTTTGATGTGATATGAAAAGTGATCAAGTGAATGAACCCTTGTCCATATAGGCATTGTTGGTGATGATACAGTATATATGATTATAATTTCTGTGCCACACTAGGGCACTTCTTTACACAGAATACGCGCACACAACATGTGATCATTAGCATCCCTGTGATGTATTCCTTTGTGGTCTGTCCCGTTTTATGTACTTGTTAGTGACCCACATAAAGTCATATGTTGGTTAAACTGTTCCATAAATATGTGGATTTAATGAAGTTTTTATTCTGCTTGCAGTGGTCATGTTCAATATCATGACTTCTTGAGGGTTTTAGGACTTAAAGCTTGCCTTCTAGCTGATGAGGTTAGTTAACAAATGGCTGCTTTCTTTCTCAACAATACTATTTGTTTGGGTTCATTATAGTTTCTTTGTGTGTTTTGCTTTGCCAGATAAAGTAGTTAATAGAATGTTTAAAACCAGCAAAATAACGGCTCATTGATTTATGTGATTATGTATTTTGCTATTATGTTATTGAAGCTATCACTTGATTAAGTGCAATCTCCCTTTCAATTCCAAAGTAGAAACCCATCCTTAGCAATTATTGTTTTTAATCCCTCAGCCCCTTCTTCCTTCTTCTCATACAACAGGTGAGTTAAGTTGTGTGATCCTCGACGTGTGTGTTTTTACATACATATAAATATACTCTCAGCCAGAGAATCATTGAAAAAAATCCTTAGTTCCATTGAATTTTTCAGAAAGGTGGCAGCAGCAATAAGTTAGAACGTCCAAAGTAATGATGATTGGGTAATTAGAAAGCTGCTGGGGTATATATAAACTTAAAAGAAAGGATAGGCGCATATCTTATGTTCACTTTCCTCTTTTTCCTCTCCCCCTTTATATGTAGCCAATTCATACCTTTTTGCTTGGAATGCCAAGTTTCTTTTCTCTGCTGCTTTGAACTATTCTCTTTACATGATTTAATATTTCTTTTTCCTGCTTTCCTTTTCTGAAGACGATCATATTGGATTGCAGATTTTTTCATTCATTGATGTAGAGAAGAATGGAGCAATTACATTCAAACAGGTAACTCTCTAATCTACCCTATTATGCTAGTTAGAAGATCACAGAGGTGGTACTCCACCGGCTGAAATTTGCACTGATTTGTGGGCAGAAAGCTTGTTACTGCAAATTTGGGTTTGATTTGATATTGTTGCTTATAATATTCAGCTCTTAGTGACAGTTATTGGTTTATGATTTTCTGCCAGTTCTTGTTTAAATCTGCCCATGTCATGAAGCAGCCATTATTTCACCAAGCATGCCAATCAGCTTTTGGTGAATGTGGGGGTGGCATAAACAACTATATCGTAGAACAAGAAGTATTCTACTTTTTCCTGTTATTCAGTTTGCTTTGAAGTAAATGTTAAAATAATCCTAACTTGTTCTCCTCTTTTCCTTTTTAAAATCAGTTGCTACATATCATCCGACCTGCTATCCCCAGCTTGGAGGAGGATGAGGTAACTCGCTTCCGTTATCCTTTTTCTCAGGATGAGGTTAACTCAGATTCGTCTAGCTATCTATCTGGTTTGATTTATTATAATTGGTTATGTGCAGGTTCATGATCTGTTTGTCGTATTCGATACTGACAAGGATGGTAAAGTAAGCAAGGATGATTTTCTTTCGTGTCTCAAAATAAATCCTCTGCTGATAGCTCTTTTTATACCTCATCTGCAACTGAAAAACTTGTTAAGCTGTACGGACGAACAAGAGGAGATAATATGATGGGTAAAAGGTATCATAAATATTTGGAGTTTTTTTTTGTTTTCTGTTGGCGTGTCTTCAAAAAGGGACTAGGGTACGAAGTTTCTGGTAATTGTCTAAAGTATGGGGTTCAAGGGCTTCTTTTTTATAACCTTTGCCCTGATGAAGTACTAAAAGTCCCAAATTATTTGGTTCCTATGATTTCGTTTGGTGGGTCAGTTTAACTGAGTTTTTGTTTTGTCTGGGTTTTGTAATCATCTTGCATTAGGATTTTCATGATTCATGTAAGGTGATTGTGATGTGAAATGATTTGTAAATTCCATGTTTGTAACAAAGAATGAAAGTACACTCGAGGATGCAAACATTATGAAAAATCGATGGTAGAATACACAGACATAGGATCCTATTCAATTAGAGAGATTAATTTTCGTTTATAAACCTTTTTTTTTGGAACTTATTCCTTTTGTTCTTGGATTTCTTATATTATGCTTCCATTTAACTACTTGACTCTTCTTCTCGGGGTCTGATGAGATAAAAATGATGAGGATGAATGATTAAAATTGTCTCAAATCCGCAAGCCCTGTGGGCTTTGTAAAATTCAGCACAAGAAGGCCAGTCTCATGAATGGGGCTTCAAAATTCACATTCGTGTGATGATTCAGCTTCGTTTGGGTCAATCATATTCTCCCATAATCCTCTACAGCGTTTAAGGGGAGGCATTTTAGTTTTGGATATTTAAATATATGGTTAAATTTATTTTATCTAATATTAATATCTCTTAAAAGAAAGGGATATTTTGCTTTCTCTTTATATCTCTTTAGATCATGAGTGATTTTAATTTATTTTTAAAAAAATTTATATAAAAAAATAATTCTCCTATGTGACCAACAAATTTTGGTTAGGTCACTAGGTTTTTTGAAATATGATATTTTGTATGTGAACTGGATCTTATGAATGAAAGGAAAAAATTGTTGAAAGAAGTAAAAATTATTTTAATAATCGGGTCTCGAAGGATTAGTTTTTAAGTTATGATAATGTCGCTCGGTTTTTCTTTTTTTTAAAAAGAATATATTCTCCCATGAGGCCGCTCTCTAGTTATTTGTATGAGCCACGTCATCATAAAAACGGTGCAATTAACCAATCGCTGCCGTGTCTAGTCTCGGGAGCAAAAATTAACTTCCACGTATACTATACGAACCGACTTCATTAACATTTTTGATTAGAAAAGAACATATGAACCAATTTAAAAACATAGGTGAATTATAAGGACTATATAATTAACCTCTCCGTTTGGGTTAATGTCTAATTTAAAATTTAAAAATAAATAATAAAAAAAGTCACTTTATAAAAAAGAAAACCTGAACCTCCTCAAAGTTGAGCTATTATTAAAGCAAAAGGCGAGCATTTTTCCTTTTTAATGTTCATTTTGCAAAAAAAAAAAAACAAAGGAAAAGGGAAAAACACATAAGACAAAAGAAATCATATCACTTTAATTAATATTCAAGAAATAAATGATAGTAATACATGATTTGATTTTAATTGTAAAAAGAGTTAGATGATTTCAATTTTATTATTTAAGGACTTGGATCACAATTTTTAATCTCAATTCGGGATTGGAAGTCAATGGAGGACAATAAATGTTAAATTAAATAGTCGTTTATAATTCGTTTTTAGACTGGAAAAAGAAAAAGGTGAGCCAGAATTTCAGATCTGAGGGATGTGCACGAAATTTGAGGGGAAAGGAGAAGTGAGAAGAAGCTGGAAATGAGCTCACAAAATCACGATTCCCGAAGATGTGGTTAGAGCCGTTGGATGAGATGGGGTTGGAGAATGGAGCCCCGCATGCTTTGAGGTGGGCACCTGAAAGAATGGGAGGCAGGCGGCAGACCCTGCGAGATATGGCAAACAAACCAAACCTTAGTACGTTGACATAGATGGCATCCTCCCTCCATGACTTGTCCCTTTACCTGACACGTGACTCCCACATTCTGGGCCCCACCTCTCTTAATTCTATTTATTACTATTATTATTATCTGCTCCTTATGCTTGTTAGGGTGTGACTCAAAAGCCCCCAGACAACACATTTAGATTACTCCACGCTCTTTTTCTATTACAACACATCTATAAAAGAAGTGAGGGGTGTTCCTTATAAATGACGAGTGTTTTATACTGTTTAAAACGCAACTAACTTCATTAATTGGTCTCCAAAGTGTTGCCAACAATGTATAATATTCGGGACAAATGCTTGTTTAGATTTGGTAGATAAATACGGGAGATGGGTTTTATTTCTAACTGCATAAGTAAATGCTTTTAGGGTATCAGATTGTGATCGCTACCAAGTAGTTATTTCCATTCTAAATATACAAAGTTGCTAAGATGGTCTTTGAAATCGAGGGAATGAAAGAACTTCCCATCTCTACCTTGATTATGGGAGACTTGAGAGGACACTGTCTTGTTGGGCATACATACATGATGCGTTTTATTTGTCACACACACACACACACACATATATAATAAAAAATAATATATATCATAAAAAATATATTTATATCCTATAAATATATAAATTTTATTTTTGTCGTCGTCGTAAAAACTCATTCAATAAGGGATCTCGTAAATTCTCTATAAATATTTTTTAAATTTTAAAATTTTATCTTAATTTTAATAGAAATTTAATATCAGACTTATTTAAATTTTTTGTATCAAATATGTAGAGGGCGCAATTTCGGGGTCGTTTAGTATTTTGTGCTGTTTGTAAGTGGAAGGATACTTCAGCACCATTCCATCCAAATGCGTCTTCCTATTATGCCTTCCACTATAGTCATCGAGTGGAGATCTACAGAGGCGTTAGATGTTCTAGATTCACAAAAATTACCTGCCCATCCATCCATCCATCCACGCTGGAGCTCCAATAGCTGGCGATGAAGCTATGCTGCCTGCAGATGGTGATGATGGAGGGAGTTTCTGTTGTTTTTGTCTCTTAAAAAAAAAGATATACAAGGACAATAGTATATCACCTGACAAATAAATTTAATTAATTTCACACAAGTCTCTGTAAGGAAAATATGATATTTTGTGAGATCAGTGGGAGAAATGCGTTTTTGTTGTAATAGTAATACATATGATAGGTGGGGGCAACTGAAGGAAAAGGCCATATAGCATCACAGGGCTCCAAAAAGGTAATAATGACAGCATGTTGCGTTTTCGGCCTGTGATTGGTCCCTTATGTACGTTATTGTACGGACCGATGTTGACCTCTTCCTAACTCCTCCCTCCTCCTACTCCACTCCTCCACATCTATCTAATCCAACCTTAATTCAATCATTACCCCATAATTCTTACCTTCCCCCAAACCCCACTCAAAGTTAATTCCATCCCTTAGAATAATATGCCAATCTCCTCTCCTCTCATTTATTTAATTAATCAGATGAAAATTTATATGTCTCTACATGAAAAAAAAAAACAATTTCACTTATATCTTAGAGCTATTACTCCTTTAATGCTTCATGCTGCCTTCTCATTTATTAGTGTGGGAGGTTGTTCCTTTAAATGCTTCCCTCAAGATTAATATTATGTAAAGATATATTCTACCTACTGGGAAAGTGAATCTACTTTATATTTATATATACATAATAATTTGGAAAATATGAAGATGATAAAAAGAGCGAATCCAAAGTCTTGAGAAAGATTAAGGATTTCATATCGTTGACCGAACCAAAATAGGTAGCAGTAATTATTAAATATTATTATTATTCTAAAAAAGGGATGGGTTGGATGGAGTGTCATTTTCGTAGAGTTCTGAAAGTAAAAAAAAAAAAAAAAAGGGCTTCTGTGGGCGTAGAGTAAACTGGGGATTTACCAAAACAAGAATAGAAAGAGGTTTGGAAAACGCATTGCTATTTATATGATTTGTTTCTTATTATGGTGGGGGTGGGGGCATTGATGCCTTCCATTGCAAGGCGGAATAATTCCCTTATTTCATTATGGAAACTTATTCCCTCTCTACCTTTCCTCCTCTTCAATCATATATATATTACTGCTTTATATATATATATATATATATTATAAAATTATATTATTTTTATATAAATATATGATTAGATTAAACTTAAATATTGTTAAACTTAATTGAAAGCTATTCATATGAGAGTACTTTTTATATTCACACAAACTTTAATTTAAAATCTTATATATAAACGGTTTAAATTCTTTTTATTAAGAATGCTTCTGGATAGTTTTTTTTTATATTTTATTATTATACTTATCATCTCTTTGTGAATGTATTATTTTATTTATTATGTACATTTATGGAAAAAAAAAGGAGAAGTCAAGGAATGAATAAGTCAATATAAGTCAATGCACTCGTAAAATTCCAACTTGCTTTGCTGTTGCCACTCTCTCTCTCTCTCTCTAGCCATTCCCATTCTGGGTTCTCTGCACTCTATTGGTGACCTCCTACCTGTTTCCCTTGTGTCTTCTTTCCTTTTCTGTACACCCAACTATTTATTCTCTCCTCCGCCTTCCTTCCTTCCTCTGAGCATTTCTGGGCTTTCCTTTGCTAATTTTATGTAAATATCTGATTCCTTTTCTTGGCCATACATACACACCAGCTTTGAATTTTCTCAGAACTAGCTATTTCTTGAAATTGCAAATATTGCTTTTTCTGGCCTGTGAGTAATCATTATCAAAATCCACTTCTGCATCTGGATTTTTGCTCGCTTTTAGTCCCTTCCCTGAAAGGGACTTGAAGATTTTCTGGATTTTGCTTTATTTGCTAGCTGGTTTTGGAAAATTTGGGCCTCTCTTTAGCTTGACTTCGGATTTTTTCCCTGGCATGGTTTTTTCCTCGCAGAGTTCATGTTGGGTTTTTTCATTGATATAGATGTAAAATACTAATATGATGTATTTTCCTTTCTACTTTAGCTAAAGGCTCGGATCTGCTGAAATTCACCAGTTCCTCTCTAGAGCTTTCTGGGTGAGTAGTATTTTATTATTTCTCTGATCATTGTAAGCTAACAAGTTCCTCTATATTTCTAAAAAAATTTCTGGTTGGTTCATGCTTGAATATTTTCTCTGGGTACGGATTCAGTATTCACAGAGATAGAGAGGTAGAGAGATGGTACGAGGGAAGACTCAGATGAGGCGTATAGAGAACGCCACGAGCAGGCAAGTGACTTTCTCAAAGCGCCGTAATGGGCTACTCAAGAAGGCCTTTGAACTCTCAGTGCTTTGTGATGCTGAGGTGGCTCTCATCATCTTCTCTCCCAGAGGCAAGCTTTATGAATATGCTAGCTCCAGGTATGACTGTCACTTTCCATGGCTTCATCATCAACTCTCAGTTTTAGTTTTCTACACACACAAACACGCCATATATTTTATTGTAATATCACAACTTGTTTGGTAGTTGCATCTGCATCTTCTCTTTGTGCCTTTTCACCGTGACGAGTTCAGTAGCTCAGTTTTTCTTCATATACCCATAAAGCAGATCTGGAAACTTTGCTATTACTCAGATAAAATAGTTATCTCATTCATGTTACTTTTAGACTATGAGAAGCTAAGAAGTAGTTCACTACTATTAGGGAAATTATAAATATTACATGACATTCAATACTTCCTGATTTGAGTGAGAGTGTGTGTTTTTCTTTGAAGCTAACCTAACTACGTAGCCCAAACATAACATAACTTGCTAGCTCCAGCTTTAGTTTTCAATATTTAAAACATTGAAGGGTAATCATAAACAAGAAATCAAAACTAATTTTAGAATCCCTTTTCTCCCCATATATTGTATGTCTAAATACATCTTGTAAAATGATGTTCAAGTGCCCAAGAAACTAAAATGTTCATCAAACAGCGGACACCGAAAGGATTCTAATTTTTTATGCACAGCACCTGGAATTGTGATTTTTATTATGAATATGATCATTCCCAGCTAATCCTGTACCTCTTTAACCAAACACAGGAAAGATAAATTTGAAAACAAGAACCGTACCATAGATTCTTTTTATGTATGTACTACTCGCCGACATAATTAAATGGATGGGATTCTATGCAACGACTTGCGACGCAGGATCATATGCCTCATGTAGTAATCGTCTTCTAAATTAGAAATATTATATATTTTTTTGGTCTGCAACAAAGTAGGGTCAGAATTACTATTACTACTATCTCTAAAACTATTTTTTTTAATCTACATTATATACTACCAACGATGTGAATAAGCTTTGTCCAACTAATATTTGTGCCCAAAGACAGCAAAAGTGATGTTCCATGAAATAGTGTGCCCCGTGATTACTACAGTTTTGAATTTTCAATCAAACTGAAGGTCACATAAACCTCTTTCCAAGACTGTTTGCATGTTTCTTTATTATGAACCAGAAAACTTGTACTTCTGGTTTGTTTTCTGTCGAGGGTCTCTAGCTATACTATTTAAAATTTGAATTCTGGGGTGTATAGTAGCTAACCCACTTTGAAAGGTACCTACCTCTAAATGTCCTTGTCTTTCTCATTCTATTCCTTCTTATTGGGGTGCATGTGACCATCTTTATTACAACATGATATTGCAAGTTCTTGTACGTACTACAGTATCACTTCTGAATAAAAGCTCCTAATGGTCCATATTTGTCTTTCTTGATCATATGATAACAGCTTGGCGATTCACCATTTCACTCTCGCTTTGATCTTCCCAATTTTTGACAAAGAATCTTTGACTAGTTTTAGTTCATAGTTACTCATATTAAAGGTAACTTGAAGCTCCGTTTGAAAAAAAGAACAGGGTAACAGTTAAAAGAAGTAAGTATCTAAGTTCATGACTTTTTGAATTCTAAATTCCAATGCTTAGCAATGGATCTGTACTATTTACTTTGTGCTATTCATGTATAGCACAATAATTAAACAACTACTAATGTGATGAAATGTTAATGAATCACATTGTTCATTATATATATCCGTTGCATGGTTATGTAGTATAAGTAAGACGCGGCCGTCAATAATATGATAATGAGGTCAGAATAAGCACTTGTCAAGTGAAAATTCTGATAGCAAATATACTAAGAAACCCTCATGATTTTCTTAGTCATTTGCCATGTCGTTGATAATGAATCTAGTTATTGATTTGGTCCGTGCCTCATACTGGAAATCATAATTGCAGTTTGTGTAGCGCAATTTGAAACCCTAAGGGGTGCCTATGAGGGATGAATTTAATGTAGACTCTACTTCACAAACCAATCAAACTTGTTTATTTAGTATAAAGGTTGAATTCTGAATTTTACCCAAGCCATTGTCACAAAATATGAACTGAAACTAGAACAACGTCCTTGTTGAAAGATTTTTGTTTTAACAAAATAAAACAGAATCCAAGAGTTACGGAAGAATAACAGTAACTGGACAAGGCATCCAACTTTTATAGTTCCTTTTATCCTAATTATAAAAGCTACTTGACTTTTATTCAATAGACCTAGGAAATCAAATAAATAAATTAATTATAACTAATATAAGAGTTAGTTGATTAATTTGGGTAGATTGAACTGTATATAATATGAATTTATCTTGAGGAGTTAAATTTAGTCATAATTAACTGATTTATTTGGCTTCTTATTTCTTCACTAAAAAGTTAACTAACTCTTATAATTAGGACCAGAAGGAGTAATATATATTGATGATGATATTGATATTGATAATTATGATATATATACATATATACAAATATGGATAAAACTAATATCATGTTAATTATATAAAGAATAATTAATCAAGATTAAATTGAGTTAAGTATAATCTTGACCGTGTGATAACAATCAAACCTTAGTGAGATAATCAAGCTTTTAAAATGATACTTTTCTAGTTCTAAATATAAGGTCTAATTTTTAGTTACTACAAATTAGGTCTTATGTTTAGCATTGGGGGAGTATTTTGTTTTTTTCTCTTTTACATGACATTTAACATATTGTTTCTTTCAATTTTTGACTTCTATTATGGGTAATAGTTGAATTTCCATTGAGTGATAGAAAAAGATTAGTATTTTCTCAAAAACTTCAATTAACATTATCACAATTAATCATGAAAGAATTATTTTACATTTTTTTTGTATGCTGAAATCAGATGCTAATGCAGTTTCATTATATGTTAATGAAACTAGCTATTCATAACTGCATCAAACTATTGGAAGGGTGAAGTCTCTTTTGTTCTCAAGCTCTATAATGTGTATCAAAATAAAACTAATCCATTACAGTTTAGGAGGATAAAAATAAATATGAATAAAATGAAAAATTTAATACAACATACTACCTCTAGTCCTTACTATAGGAGTAGTTTGAGTTTTATATTTGGTCATAAATATAAGATTTTAATCTATTTTATATCTAATATTTATCATTTTTTTAAATTAATTTACCAAACTTATAAACTGATATATAATATAATATTATACATGAGTATTTTAAAGATATTATATCTTTAACTGATTTATTTGACTTCTTTAATATATCTAAATTAGTCAATTAAATTTTATATTAAGTACATGAGGGAGTACGTAAGTACATTACTAATTTCTGTTTTACTATATCACACTTACTATTTTATAAATCTAGGCCCTTGATTTCGATTCAAATTCTTCATTGAAACAGTGCAGGAAGGATTTTTTGTGTGACATCAATTAGAAGGGTTTGAATCTTTAACTACTACATATGCCACATCTTATGCCGCTTGAAGTAACCCTAAGGGATTCATGAAAGAAAGGGAATTTGACCTTTATCTAAAAGGTTGGAGAGAAATCAGGACATGAGCATAAGTAATCTAAATTATATTTTTTTCTTATAATAATCTTTTAAAATTTTGGTTATAATTGAATATCTTGTAACAATCTATTCTTCATTTTCATCACCTTCACTTATATAACAAAAATTGAAAAAAAAAACAATTCTACTTGATTTCCTACTCCTTTATTTTCATACCTGCTGATTTTTTTTCTTAACATTTTGTTCTCAAATACCAGTGATAAAATGCAATATGACAATTTGTACGGTTTGGCTTATTGCTTCTCTAGGATTAGCTTACCGTTATCATCTTTATGATTGTTTTTTTACTTTGCAATTAATTTGCACCAGCTAAACAAAAAGCAATTTTTAATTTGTAGACTGTTTGAAATCAGAATGTTCATGTTCAGAAGATGCCATATAATTCTCTTAAGTTCTGGGCATGCCCAAAATATCAAAGCAATTGTTATTTAAGATTTTTTTTCAAAGAATATAAGCTGTTTCTTGATGTAGTGTTAGCTTAAAGATTGACAATTCTGTCAAATGTTAAATGATAATTGTTGTGGACACAGTGTATGAATTGCAAACCAAAATTTAAAGCACTCATCCACAAAATATGGCATTCACAATATAATAATTCTTTACAATATGAAAATTTGTAATTATTACAGTCAACGCTAATTTATTGTTATACTCACCAGCTTGTTTGAGTCTACTACATTAGACTGTTCACTCTAACATCTAACCAACTGATATGTGTTTTTCTGTTGACAATCAAGTGCACTACATGTTAAGCAAAGAAACATGATTGTTAAACTTCATAAAAAGTTAGTCTCACACACACATTATTGTTGTGTTGAACTTCAAATCCTATATTATTGGATAGCTTTGCATCCAACTTCCAGCTTCCTAACTGATTGTTTTCAATTGTAACCCATCTAATCCTGGAGGTGTTCTGTCATTTTAGATATTACAATCTGCATTATTCACAACTCTAAAACATGAATTTCTTTCTGTTAAAGCTTAGTTAGCTTGGCTTGAGGAAAGTTGATGAAATAGATAAGAATAGAAAATTTATTTCCCTTCCTCTCTATTACCTTCCATTACCCTCGGTACCCAGGACATACACTTAGAGGCCATACCATAAAAAATTTTAAAATAAATTTTCTAAATTTAAGAGACCTCTAGAATAAACAACATAGATATGCAAATGCTTCTGTTCCCTGGAGTTGAGCGAATTAATTTTATATATCTCATGACTGAAACTAGGAGGGTCGAGGTCCGGATGATCAGGAATGAATATATGATATCGACTATGATGATTTAATTTCTGAAGGATTAGTACCTTGAAAGATTTAGTTGAGCATATTACCGATAAAATTTCACATCTTAAAGTCCAGTTTCTAGTTGAATTTTGAGTGAATTATTCTCCCATTTCCTAGAAGATAATTTGATTAGAACCTAAAAGATGCTGTGCAACTAAGTTCATTTGGACTGTACTATCATACCTAATACTTGTATGATTGAGTTTTCTATTATTAAGGGAGAAGCATTACATAGAGATAGAAAACAAGCAACACGAAGAAGGAACCTTTTTAATGAGGCTGTTTTGGGGTTATCTCATGATTCCTAGAGTATCTGTACATTTATTTTTATAGTAAAGAGGCTGGAGACCATGTGGTAAGTCTCAAAGGATGGGAGAGTATTTCTCCACATTTATTTTTATAACATGTTACTATCTTCCAGAATTTTTCTTAAAGGGCTTTGTAGTTCTGAAATATTATTTATTCCAAGGGGTTTCACTACATACTAGGTTTCACTTCTCACATGTAATTAACCAGAATATAATTCACCTTACTTGGGATATTTTTGGTGATCTTTATGCTTTGGTTCATGATCACTGGCCTCTTGTTAAAAGTCAGGACTGATAAAGAGGCAGTACAATTTAATATGAAGTCATAGAAGCTCAAACCTGTAGTAAATCAAATAATTAAGTAGCAACTAATCCTCATTCTGAACATATAACCAAAACCAGACCGAGAGATATTGTCCTACCAGAAAAATCGTCTATATATGTACTTGATGACTGATACTTTGATAGAACTTTTGACGGAGTCCTACCCGAAAGCAAGCTCATAAAGATGGAAAATTAAGGTTTACATAAAAACTACATTAGATTATCATACTTCTAACGTCTGACCTCAAAAATGGTACCGGACATGTTAGAAGTTTCTACTTAGTTACATGTTTTGGAAAGGGTTAGAGGAACTGATGGTACGGTTGAGTTGAGTGGAATGAACTCGATACACCGGAAGTTAGGACGAAAGTTCGACTCTTTTGAATGGAAAAAACCAAATTGAAGAGTTGGTTATTTGTCTATTTGAGCTTGATGACGATTGGGTGTAACTGAAAATGATGTTAACTTTCAACAAGTTAACCCCTCAAAAAATAGAAAGTTGACAAGTGGTATTTCTGACTTATACAAATATCCTTCCTTAAAAGAGAACGTTTGCAAAACATTAGTAAATGGGCTTCGTCACTTGTATCATATTCTAAGCAATTATTTCCATTTCTAGCTTTATACAATTGTTTTATATTGTTTGCCTCACGTGTTTTCTTTTGTTTTTGGGTGGCATTTTGTTGTTTGAACTGTGTTAGGGTCATCCCTTATATATACACAAGCTATTGAGTAGATAAGTGTTGTGATATATGTTTGATTTAATGCAGCAGCTTGCACGAGACAATTGAACGCTACCGCAAGCATAGCAGGGATACTCAAGCAGCCACCAGATCCAGTGAACAAAATATGCAGGTAATCACTCATTCTTCACCTTGCTATTACAAGTTCATTCAAACAAGTTCTAAACATGTGCATGCATGAACCATTAAAAGAATTTAGGGCACTCGTCTAATAAATGGGGCAATTCCATTAGTGTTAAAGACTAAATTATATCAAATCCCTTTAAGTAGTACTGTAGTTAAAATCTTATAATTCTTTTTTTAAAGATATTATTTAATTTTGTTGACAAAAATACTTTCCATTCAACTAAATCAACATAAAAGAAAAGAATATAATTTTTTTATTAAATTTAACCCTAAAATTAAATATTTAGGTTAATTGAGGATCTTTTAGCCAAGAAAAAACAATCGCACTAAGATGAACCGTAACTCTTTTATTTCAAAAATATTTATATGTATATAAAAAATAAAAGATTTATATAATGCTCTTTTTATCACTGGAAATAAACCATCTGAATAAATAGCAATATGTGACTGGAAATTCTCAAAAACCAGATTATGACCTTTTAAAATAATAGATACTCTCTTTATGATATATTTGTGCATTATACATGAGCAACTAACCATAATTCTATATTGGTAGGTGGTAGAAGTTGGAGACTGGATATGAATATCGTAAACGTAATGCAAAATAAAAGATAATTATTTTTCGATGATAATTAAAGATATAGTTCTATTCGAGTCTAACTAGTAAAAGAAAATTAAAGGAAAAACACTATAGACAATATAAAGTATCAGAAATGACTAAGTTTTCGACGAAACAAATTTTGACTAAATTATTTTAAAATTGTAAAATAATTAGCTTCCCAGACAAAATTATATGATGGAGTATTTTGTTTAAAAAAATATAAATTACCAACATATAATTGATATAGTGGTGTAAGGTCCCACTATATTACTCTAGGTCTCGACTTCAATTCCTAAAAGAGACACCTATGTTAGGAGGGGTCACTACGAACCCTAAAATTTGGATATCTGGTAATAGAATCCGGTTAATATTATAAAAAAATAAATATAAATTAAAATTAATCTCTCTTAAAAGTACCTGTTCCAAACATAGGATTAATTTATCTGGATTCCATCAATTTTCTCTCAGCCATTAGATTATTTGCATGCATCTGAAATGAATCTGTTGTGTGTCACAGCATTTAAAGCAAGAAGCAGCAAGTATGATGAAGAAAATTGAGCTTCTTGAACTTTCAAAACGGTTAAAGACCTACTTAAGATTTCTGTGTATCTTCACACATTTCTTTAAAAAGTCAAACATTATATAGAATATCACTAATTATATAAAGCATGTTACTGCATTTGTAATTTCAAATATTTCTCAGGAAACTCTTGGGGGAAGGTTTAGGGTCATGCTCCATGCAAGAGTTAAACCAGATAGAACAACAGTTGGAGAAGAGTGTGAGAACCGTTCGAGCAATGAAGGTTCCAATACTAAACTCTATATTATTGTGCTTTAATTTAGTTATTAATTAGTATAAAGTATTAATTTATTCTCAACTTGGAATTCTCAGAATCAGGTTTTCAACGAACAAATCGAGCAACTAAAAGCAAAGGTAAGCTTTCCATATATATATATGTGTGTGTGTGTGTGTATGATGTGTAGATAAAGAAGACCGAGATTACTGCATTCAAATTTTTTTCCTCTATATAAAATTGCAGAAGAAAATAAACTATGAAATTTGAACTCTTCCCATTTTGTACTTGATTTCTTCCATATTAACCTGAATTCAGGATACTTGCCAAGAAAATATAGGTTTTTGTTCTATTTTCGCGAGTTCTGGTCATTGAAACCATGTTCTGAATTTCTTTCAGGAAGAAGTCCTTGAAGCTGAAAATGCAAGGCTCTCTGAGAAGGTGAAATCGCCCTGTGGCTACTGTTTGAAAATTATTATTTGCAATTATATTTGAGTTCTTCTACAGGAGAAATTATGATTTGAAATTTCTGATAGCAAACTGAAAAAGTTGTTTTTAATCACCTAGAAATTTTTGGACTTGTCTGGAAATTATGAGGAAAGTGAATTAGGAGAAGATAGAGGGAAGTTCTCACTTCATTGTTTGAGTGATCAGGGAAAATAGTGGTGATAAGTTTATAACCTGTTCCTTATTGTTTAGAAGGTACAAGGTAATTAACCAATGGAGTGGAGTGAGGATATATAAATTTTCCCATTTCTAATATTACTTTTGTGGAAGAAGATTAATATGTAGAACATTTGGATATTAGAATGGGTACAAAAATATTTTGATGTTTGGCGCATTGGCATTCTAATTTCTCAGGACTTGAGAAGTTTCTTTATAAATCACATGAACTTGACACTATCATCAATTCATCATCCCTTTTATGTCACATGATGAATAAATACTTAGGAGACGGTTTAAGAAGCCAATGAAAATTTCTCAAAGCTGGTACAAGGACCCTAAGATCCCCTTTGGTAGATTTTCTTGATTTACTATGCCTCCAACTGTTTTAATTAATATATGTTCCAAGCGAGTTCTGTGAGAGCAGATTTCTCTTCACCTCACTCTATTACTTATTTACCATCTAAAATTTGATTCTAGATTTTGTTCAATAGAACTCCTCTTTAAGCTTAGTATTTTCTGATTACAAATAACTTCTAATGCTTTTCTCCATTTCAACCACCCAGCAGTATCCTATGCATAATATTCCCATTGATTTCACTGGCTCTTTGTATTATCATTCTTAGATACATGAACTTTGACACTTGTGGTATTGTCTGATCTCCAACTTTTACCTTCAAACCATTTCCAACTTTTGCTTTTGTTAAACTTACCGTGCATATATTCCAATTCCATCTTACTTGTCCTCAAGTAGAAACCCTTTAGCTCCTTGCTTTAACAATAGTGATCTCTTTTTGTAGCAGAAGCGTAAGAGTCATTTATACTCACAGCCTCGTTTCCTGGCTGTATCTAGTAATCTACATATCAAACATGAAACTGAATTGATGTTCATTTTCAGTGCGGTATAAAGCTACAGCAAGCAACAAATGGTGAGCAGCAGAGAGAAAGCCAACCCTATGCAGAAAGCTGTCCAAGTTCAGAGGTGGAAACTGAGTTATTCATTGGATTACCAGAAACCAGAGCAAGACGAAGCATTCTGCCTCCTCTACCTCCAAGGTCTAGTTGACCATTTTTAGAACTCTACCTCTCTGCAAATATTTTAAAAGAAAAAAAATAAGGGTAAGCCCAACATGTTGTTTAGTATTGTACATCAGAAATGTCTGCCCCAAAGGCGCGCACTCGCTCTCTCACACATTGGGGTAAATAATAATAGTGATGATGGTGATTATGCAAGTGACATTACCATTTTGTTTCGTGACATTGCTCATGCTTCGTGATATTCAGTAACTTGCGTATTGTATATTTGTACTACTAGCCCTTGATGTTTTAGAATCCGAGAAATTTCACATCAGCTGTATATCTACTGGTAAATAACATTTTTGTGTTTTTTTTTTGGGTGTGTGGATTATATTTAATAGTTTCGTACAAGTTATTCATCATATCAAGTGTAGGACTGTAGGCAGTGCTTGGGATCAAGGCTTATGATACGTACAAAAGGGCAGGCAGTGAAAGCCATACACAAACTATAATGGGCAAATAAGTTTGAACAATATTATCTTAGGGTCTGCAAATGTTGCTTATTGTGATAGTATAAGCAGCGTTGAATTATTATTATTGTTTGGGTTATTCTTTATTTCAAGCGCATGCTGTATCACTGATAATGTCAGATGGTGGTATTTGATATGTTTAGGTACAGGGTTATAAAGTGAAAGCAATATATAACCCAGTAAGCAAATAAATTACTAGGGAATAATCTAGTCTGGAAATCGTGGACATGATCGGTCTGAATTATTTTAAACTGAGAATCTGATGCAAATAGGTAAGGCATCGTCTATCAAGGGAAATGACTATGCTTAGAAATTCATTGGCCTACAATGGTTATGCAAATTTCGTGTTGTAGATGGGGTGGTTTTTCTCTGCTCTAAATAATAACGATGATGACAACCACGACTTCAGAATGAGTTGTATTGCATTGCAGGAGGAGTAAGGAATTCAATTAGAGTCAGATTTATGAAAATAAAGTGAAATGGTTTGGAGTTATAATATTCGTGACTTGTAAATAAGATTTAACATTGGTTGTTTGTATGGAGTTTAGCGAATGAATTGCATTATTTATTAATAACGATTAATGAATACTATGGCTTGTGATTTGTTTTTTTTTTACCAGCTACTTTTTTTATACAAGGCTTGTGATAAATTTAATGTGTATATAAGAACTTAAACTAGTTAGTATCGGGTTTTCAGCCATGATACAAAACATAGGAAAAATACAAGGACTTGTCCAAAAAACTAGTCAATTTTATTAATATCTAAAACAGACATTATCATTGCTGAAAAACAATTCAAAGAAAAGGCAAATTACCCGAACACTATCCTGTCATAAAAAAACACTAATTACAGGAAACAAACGTAACTGACCAAAACCAGACGCAATAACCGCATCAACCGTTGGATAATCATTTGAATGGGGCGTTGCAATGTATTCTTGACATTTTAGTTGTGAAATCATTTGAAGAACTGGCAAAGTGCCGAATCTTCCACTGATTTCACAACACAAATATCAAGAAATGCTCTTGACAACTCCCCCCCGCCCTTGTTGCTGATCATTCTGCAAATCAGAGTGAAATTGTTATGAAAAAAAAGAGTAGAGTTTGTGAGTGAAGTAAACAATCCCCATCCCCATGATCTAATCCATTTCTTGAATTTCTTTTCACATTAAAACGCTCAAATGGATAACAAAATCACTTGCTCAGAAAAGAAAAGGATAACGAATTTTTTTCTTATACAAAGGGGGAGAGGAAGCATACCGCTGCCATAGCTGGGAGAGATAGCCCAAAAATTTCATGGCTGAGATGGGAAATAATTGAAGGGGTACTCCCTATTTATATAGGGTCAAAATGACAACTAATTAAAAAGGTGTAATATCTCTCATTTATTGTGAAATATCTCCTATTTGCCCCTTAATTAACAATTAAGGAATTAAATGCTGATTAAATTTCTTATTTAATGAGAAGGCTTCCTTATTTTTAAGGCGGATCTAGATCCAAAGTCTAACACAAACAAATTCAAAGGTAAAACCAACAAGAGAAGAAACAAAACAATAAGATCATACCAACCTTAGAGGTCTGATATCATCGTGATGAAGTTTCCATTTGATCAGTTTTCCCCATCGTCCCAAAATCTGAGTTTCTTAGTCATACCACTATCTCTATCTTTCTTGATCCCTTTTTTGCCTCGTTTTAAATACATAGCAATTGATTGCATAGTCTACGTCGAAAACAAGGGAAAATTTTATTTTGTAATATAAGAAGCGATTTAATTTCCTCAATCGTTGAAACTCGAATTTGAATCGAAAATATATTGCATTAATCCTAACTATATCATAGAAGACCGACAAAGTAAATAATTAGATAAAACTCGAACGTAATGTAATCGTATTTTATATTGACATGATTTAAATATTAATTTATCATATTATAAAGAATTAATTTCTTCTATTAGATACAATCTTATTAATAATATAAAAATTTATAGGGTTAAAGTATGATTTTGCCCTGAAAGTTTTTACCCTTGAAAGTTTTTACCCAAGAGTGCTAGTTGTTTAGAATTTTTTTTTTGAGCAATGTCACCTCAAAAATTTATAAAATGTAGCAATATTACCTTGATCATTACCTAAAATTAAGTTTCACTATTAATTGACTAATATGCTGATATAGTATGCCATATTATATCCACATCATATTTTATTTTTAGTTAAAGTACAAATTTGCTTTGAAAGTTTTTATTTATGAGTGCTAGGTGTCCATAATTTTTTTTATTCAATATCCCCTAACTATTATCTAAGTTTAATTTGATCATTAATTTGATCAAATATGCTAAGCTAGTTAGTACATAAATCATTAACTTCCTGTTTTTCCCAAGTCATATTTAGAAATAAGGAAAAATTATCAAAATATTGCTCTCAAGAGACCATACTCTGGCAATCTCTTGAAAAATAATATTTTATTTCCAAAATAAAGTATAGTTGCCCAAGAGTGATACTTTATTAAAGACAAAGTTTATGGAATGCATTTTTTTTTTAACTTTTCTTTATTTATAAATTTGGCTTCAAAAAAATAAAGTGGATAGCACATGAACTAGTTAATTTAGTATATTTTATTAAACTAATAGTTAAATTGAACTTGGATAATGATTAAGGCAATGTTGAACAAAAAACTTCTAGATACCCAGTACTTCTAAGTAAAAACTTCTAAGGTAATTTTGTACCTTAACTAAAACTAAAAGATGATGTTGATGCTATGTGACATGCCATGTTAGCGTGTTAGTTAACTAATTGTTAAACCTAACTTTGGGTAATAGTTAGGACAATATTACTACGTTTTGTGAATTTGTAGAGCAATATTGTTCTAAAAAAGCTTCTAAGTAACCAACACTCCTATGTGAAAACTTTTAGGGCAAAGTTGTCATTTAACTCTTATTTTTTATTATTTCTAAATGTGTTTTTGTATGGGGAAATAACTCAAAAAATAAATTCTATAACAGAATTGTATTTTTTTGCGAAACGTTATTGAGGCTGGCTGAAATGTAAATTGTTGATGAATTTGGATGGCGTTGGTCCATAATAAATGAAAATAGCTGTAGTAAACAGTAGGAATGAAGTAAATTAAAAGAGGTGTGAAAATGGTCTATAAAGTAAAATTTAGAAAAAACGTTTTAAAAAAAGGTAGAGAGGGCAAGAAAAATGAATTATATTTTTGTTGAAATAAGAATCCCATAGTGGAAGTATCAAAGAGGGAAGATTTTGCTGCATTTTTGTGATGCTCGTTTGTGTCGAAGTAGAGCCCTAGTTTTGAATTGCATTGCATAACATATAATAATAACACAAGTGTAACTGTGAAGAGAGAAGCTATAATAATGCAGTCCAAATGATCGAAGTGACACAATATATATATATATATATATAATGTTGACGATTAAGCATGCATGCATATATAAAAGTAAAAGCCAAATATGAGTTTTGATATAGAGAAATACAGGTGTGTGTGTGTGTGTGTGTGAGAGAGAGAGAGAGAGGAATTCGTCATGAAGTGATTATGATGAGTATCAAAGGAGCCAGCCCTGCATCAAGTTAGTTTCAGCTAGCATGTTATTGGCCCTATTGGAAGCATTATGATTAGATGTCTCTGCAGCTTCCACATACTGATGATGACGGTACCTGCATTATTATTAATGATGCATACATCATTCATGAATGATGATTAAAACTAACTTTGAATTCTAACTACATACACATAGAGGCACACATACCCAATATGCAGGAATGGGTTATGGGAAGGTGGCAAGGCAAAGTTGGGATTGGCAGCTGATGACTCACAATGTCTGCTCCATATGCTCTCTATGCTCTTCACATTATATCCCTCTGCTTCCACCTGCATGCTCTCCCAATACATGCATACATATATATATATCATCCCTCAACAGCATTATAATATATATATCTAACAAATTACCTTCAGTCTCAGTTGCTGATTCATGTCTCCCAGGTGGCGTTCCTGCCCCATCAACTCGCATTATAATTCATGCAAAATAATTATAAACCATATATATATGTGTGTGTGTGTGTGTTCCATGCTGTCAGTTATGAATTACCTTTCTGCGTAGATCTTCCATTTGTTCCATCATGATCTCTGTCTGCAAATTCAATTCAAGCATGCATGCATTGTCATCTAAAATCCTCCATTCCACCCTCACAAACTCATTTAATCTCAATGAAAAGTTTATATATATAAATATATATACCTTCCTTTGCCTGGCTTGAGCTAGAGCTCCTTCAAGCTGCTTCTCTAGATTCTGAAGCTCTTTCACATTCAGTGGTCCCAGATCTTCCCCCAGCAAATGCCTGACATACATTTATAAACCTTACATTAATTACCAAGCCACACTTTATCATGACATCCATCATATATACTTAACTTTTTGCCATAATTAATCAACACTAATAATATTTTCTAACCTTTGAGTCCTCTGAAGAGACTCATACTTTGCCTTTAGGTTTGACACCTCTTGGCACCAGCTCTGATTTCAAAATCATAATTAATGACTCCATCATAAAATTGTGAAACCACAACCAAAAAGCAAAACAAGACCTCCCGAAAGTAATCTATTTAATTTATTCCCGCAGAATAATATTAGAAACAAGTGAGAAATTTGAAAATTAGGTGGAGTTGTGAAACATACCTGGGTTTCAAGCTCAAGAACATTGGTGTCTTGAGAAGTAAAAGTGCACTTCTGGTACCGTTCCAAGGTTTTAGTAATGCTGCAAAAAAAAACAAGAAGAAGAATTTATGTATATCGATTAGTTTAAAGGAAAGGGAAAAAAGTCTAATTTTTACAATACGAAAGACATACACACACACCACTAATAATTGTTTTTTTTTAAATCTAAAGATCATTAACTTGAGGAGGTTAAATGTTTCTAAAATTATAATATATTTTTATCAACTGAGCTGAATTTCATAATATAAAGGAAAATTAATTTCTAAATCGACAACCACAATTATATACACAGGCATATATTTAACATCTAACCCAAATACCAAATTAAACTCATTTTGTCGCCCAAAAAATCAATTTTTATTTAATGAGACAGATGTGAGAATTCTTTGCAGTAGTGGAGAAACTGATAAGTGCTTCTTTTGTGACCAAAAATATATTTTTTTACTAGTTATATCTAAATTCATGAACATTCTTTTTACTGCGGAAAGCATCTAAAACAGAGGAGAAAACTGAGATTTCCAAACAAATTCATGTAGATGTTGCGAATGATTAATTAATTAATTAATTGTAATAAAATATACAGACAAAGGTAAGCAGTCTGCTTCTTAATTTCCATTTAATATGTTCTTACAAGGCCAGGGCCAGAGCTTGACCATACATATATGATTCATATCTTATTAGGGCTCTTAGCCAAAACAAGAACAAGAGGAAAACACACACACACACACACACAAAACCGAAAAGCATCCATGTTATTGAGGTTTTCTTTTTTTATTCTTTTTTGACAATCACTAAAACCTCACTGTCAATGTTTTCCTTTCCAAACCAATTTTCCATGAAACCCACAGTATCATCATTTAGCAGAAGGCAAACGCAATGCTTCCAAAACAGGTAAACAAACGAAATTAAAGTTAAAACCTTGTGCCTAAATCCAAACACCCTTGTGCTTCACTACTCAGCCATTATAATCTCTTCAGGGATAAAAATAAGCTGTAAGTATTCTTCCGTGGAAGTAAATGAAATGCTAAAACTTGTGTATAAACTCAAAGATCCTTGTGTTTGACTGGACATTATATTCTTCAGAGTTGAAAAAATCTGAAATATTAGTCCTTCTATGGAAGAACCCAGAGAGAGAGAGTTGATGTAAAAGAGGCATATAAGAATGGGGAGAGAAGTGGGGGACCACTATAAGAGAAGTGTTGAAGGTGAGAAAGATGGAAACATTGATAGATCCGAAAGATGAAAGCATATATGAAAAAAGTTTGAGATAGTCACTCCAGAGCATGTTAAATTTGAAGGCTTTAAAGCTTACAGAGAGAAAGATGTAATTGAAAACCCTAGATCTTGCACATCGGACAAGAGACCAAGTGAACATCCTCGGACAACTTCCTCAACTTCAACTAAACTCCTGCTACTACCCGTGTCCCGCTCAGTCCACTCACGCTTTCTTCTTTCTTTGACAGAGAAGAAGAAATAGATATATTGTACTGTTTCATCAGAAAGTGTGTATGAAAGCCAAACCCTTTAACCCCAGAATAGAGAGAAAGAGAAAGATGAACCGTGTCGATCTGTGATTGGAAAGAAAAATGAACGATTTTCTCTTCTCTCTATAATTCATGAAACTTGTGTTCAAGTAATTGTGTGTGTGAGAGGGGGGGGGGGAGAGAGAGAGGCTGTCAGATGTTGCATGTAAGAAAGAAATGATGCTGCAGAAACTATAAAGCGTGACAGTACAAAAAGAAACAAATAAATAAATTGAAGAAGTGGGGAAAAAGAAAAATCTGAAAAAGTGATAACAGTGTCTAGCTAAGAAAACCAAAATTGCACAATAAAGAAACACAGAAGCAGAAAATGAAGGGGTCAGTGTCCATTTTGGTGAAAGGAGAAGCGAAGCTAGAAGAAAGTGTGAGAGAAGAAGGGCATGCATCAGAAAAACAAACCCAAGGAAAGGAATATATAATTATTTTAGAAGACATATCCATAGGGATTTGCACAGCCAAAAACATGAAGGAATAAATGAGATATACCCAGCACTTCCGAATTCATAGAGCTTGCCACGACCAGAGAAAATGATAAGAGCAACCTCAGCATCACAAAGCACTGACAGTTCATAAGCTTTCTTCATGAGACCGCTCCTTCTTTTAGAGAAAGTCACTTGCCTGTTGATTTTGTTCTCTATCCTCTTCAGTTCAACCCTCCCTCTACCCATTCTTTCTCTTTCTCTTTTATGGCTAAAGTCTTGTTGCTTCGAAATTTAATTTAAGCTGCGTTTCTCTTCTGGGCTCAGATTGTTGATCTATATATGAGTGGAGAGGAGAAAATAGTTAGAACAATGGAAGACGAGAGAGGAGAGAGAGAGAAGTGGAAGTTGGAGTTGAGCATAGAAATAGAGAATGGAACACACAAACAAAAAAAGGGGGGGACACTAGAAAATGGAAACCCCCTCTTCTTCTTTTCTTTCTTTTTTTCTATTTCATTTTCGCTTTCTATATTTATTTCCTCAAACACGCCGTCTTATAATTTCTTTCAAATGCTGCGTGTGTATAAATTATTATAAGAAAATTAGACAGATTACGTTGCACTGTTAATTATTAGAACCAGAACAACTTGTCAGTTCAACGGAACAACTGGCTTAAAGAAACCAAAAGAAAAAAAAAACTGAGTGAAGAACCAGTCAATTCTGATGAAGAACTGAGTTGAACTAGCCAGTTCTTAGAGAATATTATAAATTTAATGATCATTTCTAATAAACCCATCCACAAAAAGTTACCAAGTTAACTTAATCATAAGCACAGATGCCGGAAGCATACTTGAAGGAAAGTATATATTTTGTGTTAAAATCTTTCTGGAAAAAATCTAAAATTATTAAATTATCTTATATATCCTATTAAATTAACAAGAGAGAGAGTGTGTTTTGATGACCTTTTAAGAAGCGAACTCATGAAATCTGGTAACGCAACCGAATTAGAAAAATCTACAATTTATTTATGTTTTGGGCTGTAAATATAATTATGATTATGAAGTTTGCCATGTGAAAGCAATGCTTGTGGGAAATTATAACTGAGCAGTGGCTGCTGACACAGTGTAGCCTAGAACTGAAAGCAAAAAGCGTTTTTTTCCCAGGTTGACCAACAACAACTCTCTGAGTTCCCAGATATTATCATCCTTGTTTTTAGCAAGCATCCATTTTTATGCTAATACATAAAACACCCCTTTGTAAGTTTTTAGTGCAATGGTATATATATATGGATAATATGGTCCCTTAAAAACATTTCACCTCTAGTATTACTTTTACTATTCATTATTTTGAGTTGTCCCTTCTTGACATGCTACACATATATAACAGATTAAAAGAATCCCAAAATTGAAAGGGCCCAAGTCCTTATAGTATAGGAGAGTAGCTTACGCAATGCCAAACACGCCCTACAGTAAGTAGCACTTCATTCATATATACCAAGAATGTGCTCAAATAAGTTATAATAAGGATTCAGTTCTGCTCAAATAACACAACAAAATCCAACCAAATTATTAGTATACCCTAGCTACCTATATTCAGTGACTTTTCAACTAAGTTAAATTATTATTAATTTACTCTTATCTGATCTTTTGCCCTTTACGCTCTTTAAATGTGCGATCAATTAGGTTGAATGCCTACAAAACTGTCAAAAAGAAAGAAAGGTTGAATGTGTCAAAAAGATCTTAGGGAATAATATTATAAAATAAAAGACATCTCAAAAATGGTAATTTCAAAACATTGGCCAAATTAAGCTGGAGAATAAAAATGGTAATATATATAATAATGGATCAAACTGATGAAGGCAGGCGTAAGGAATAATGCATGAGGTCTGTTTCTGAGAGAGACAAGGGAATCTGTTGGATTAGTTTATTTATACTCAATTTTCATTCCAAGTATACCCCACGCACCAACCTCCTTATCTACAATTGCCAAACTTATTTAATTTCGTGAATTTCAATTGCCACTTCTTATTAATACAATTGATGACTCCTACAATTTACCATCTGGATTTGTGTTTGTTATTATCCTTTTCCAACATCCTTAAACATTCTAAGTCACCCATGATAATAAACTATGACTCACCCTTGTATCAGTAGACTCTGACATTTTTAAAGTTTTATTTTTTTAAAAGAAACACTCTTTTAACTTTTATGAATCACCTTGCCGTGTACATCATTCTACATACCTTCTTCAGGTTCCCCTTCTTTAGTCAATTAATAATATTGAACCATAGCTAGGTTAACAATATAGTGTATATTCAAGATAAAGTAATTCACAAATGATCAAGTTTTTAGGATTAGTAGCCCTTAAGCTTTTTCGTGGATGTTCTTTTAAGTGAAAAAGGGAAAAGAGTTCCTACATATATGATGAAATCTACAGAACAATTTTCACTTTAACATTTTACTAATTGAAGAAAAAAAAATAGTGTGAAAACGTTAAGTAGAGGTTTGAAAAACTTGGAATAAGCTACATATATATATATACTGCTATATTTGTAAAGATATAGACGTTGGTACCGCGTTGCGTATCATAGAAGTTTGATAGTTAGGGTTAAGTTTCGAAGTGTTTGATTAAGTTTAACTGGGGGGTTACAGGGTCAAATTTAAACAGACTAATTAATAACCATGATTCAAAAGAATCTTCATTAATTACAATTGATTTATTTGGAGAGACATAAGCAAGTCCATGCCTTCTGAATATTTCCTGAAATACTCTCTCTTAGAGAAGTTAAGGTGAAGATAAGACTTGAAGGAGACATCATCGGAAGTTCAAAACTTGTATATTGATTTTTGTTTGTTTTTTTTTAAAAAAAAAATCATACTAGCTAGAGTACTTAAATATGCTTTTTCTGTGGGATAAAATTTGTGAAAAATATTCTTGCAATTTTTTTCTGCACAATGTTGCTCTCGTTTCTCATAAATACTTTCTGTGAGAATAAAAGGGAACTTCTGCAAGAATTGTCGGTGCAGTTTTCGCACAATTTTCTCTAAAAATTTCGTCTTGATCTGAAACAGTATTTCACCAGAATTACGTATTTGACAGAAGCAAGAGTCCGTGAGAATATTTTCTGCAAAGGACTATGGCGAGAATTGATCGCAGATGTATTTTTTGAGAAAATACTGCTTTGTTTAAATTAATGAAAATTTGGACTCATCACTGATAAGCTCATCAACCACATTATTAAACTGCAATATTCGACTGTTCTAAAACCCCTAGTTGTGCAGTGTAGATCCTTAAAAATAGAAAGAGAATTGATATGTAATTTATTGGCTCTCGTCTTTTTGCTTTGTTCATCATTGGGCCAAGTAATAACTCGAGAATTTCAGGATAAATTTTTGCACAACTTCTAAATTGCACAATTCAGAGGTATAAACATATCATAATATCAGCATATTCATTCATTCATTCATTTTCTTCGACTAAAATGACTTAACAAATGCATGCTCTAAGAACATTAACATGACACGTAAACTTGTTAAAACATGCGATATGGATTGTATCTATACTTGCTTGTCACAGGAGGCGATTTACTGCAGTGGCCTTACTATTAGGAAAAGAGGCAAAACGCAACAGAGTTCCGAAGAGAGCGACTTCCATAGGTGGTGTGGGTCCCCTCAACATGTCCTCGAGCTACGACCACTGACCTCCCATCCTGCTTTAGAGATCATGAGCCAATAGTGTAGTAGTTGGGGCTTCCCGTTTTGGGAAGTCTTTAATGCCTATTTTTAGGGCCATTAATCCACTCCTTTCCCGTTCTTTGCTGTGGCCCCCCACCCCTTCCCTTTGCTTTCTGCGTCAACACTCCACATTAAACTAGGAACACCCACTACTCCGATCCCCAAACAACAGTCCATTCCATCTTATTTTTAATGTAACATTAAAACAAAATGGAATCTGTGCTAATCCTTCCCATCTCTACCTCTCTATTCCATCAATGGGATTAAACCTACGACCTCTTATCTATAGAAGAGCTCTCATGGCATTGAGTTATAAAACTTTTAGCTATTCTTTTATTTAAACGCAAAGGATGAGCTGCATTTGAGTTTTTATTCCTTACTTTTTGTTCACAAAAGAGGTTAAACTTATTTTCATCTTTTCTAAAATAAAATATCATCAACTTTTTCGGTGACCACTTATCTCTCTGAGTTTTGCGTTGAACGTCAATAAACAAGCATTCCATATCAACAGGAGTCAGATATGACACTGCCTTGTTGCTGGCTGCTGCAACCTCATCATGTGCTGCTGACTAGGACACATTTGTCTTCATTGATTTTGATCTTGAAACAAAAATTACGGTGAACTTTTTTAAATTTAAATTGTTTTAAGATAATTTTAATCCTTCTTCTTCTTTTTTTTGTGATTGGAACAACCAAACACGCTTCTTGAACACTTTTATATTTCGTGTGTGTTGATTTCTAAGACAATGTCCCTTTTTGTTCTGACTAATTAATAAATAGATAGACTATAAGCCTAATAATCATTTTACTTATTCCAAAAGAATTAACAACTGCTCAGAGAATCTATACAAATTAATAATCCCAAGTACTTATATCTGCGATGAAAATTTTAATTTATAAATTCCTTACACTCTTTTAATTGTTCGATTGCTAACTCTCTAAAATAATTTTAATTTTGAAATATTCCAATATAAAATATTATTAACAACAATCCTCGTTTCAATTTGTAATTTATTTCCTTAGAGTTACCTACAAAATGAGATCTGGGCAACGGCAATTGATAAAATTCGAACGATACAAAAATTACAAAGGTAACAGAACAAGAAGTGCGCACTGGAAAAACTTTTCTGAAAAACCTTTCATTGCTCTTCTTTGGGCCGTGTTTATTTGTGGGCTCGAGTGTAGAAAGAAAAGGCCTAGGCCCATATCAGCCATGGATATTCAGAAGGAAACACTCGCTCCCTTCAATAGCAAGCGCCAAGCAGTGTCCAGAAAAGCCTAGGGAGAACATGAGTGACACACCCAAGAGGCAAGCAGGTCGACCCATGCCCCCACCTGCAAGAGACCCTCCTCCTCCACCTCCTTCCCGCTCTCGCTTCGAACCTGTTGATCGCGAAAAGGTTCCCTCTTTCTTAATATTCCCGCCGAACCCTTTGTTTTTTCTTTTTACTTCCACCGTTAGCTTACCAGCTCTTTCCCTTTATTCTACCTGCCCATTGTGTGTTTCGATGTACTGAAATGTCATTGTAGCTCGAATAATCTTCGGTGTGACGTTGACTCATCAAGAAGGATGGTTCTACCCTATGTTCTTTTTTGCGCTGTCAGATTCTACTCTTTGTTTATAGATGATAATTATTATTGTTGTTGTCGTGATTTTTTTTTTGTTTGCTGATTGCAGACGTGTCCGTTACTACTGCGAGTGTTCACTAAGGTATGCGATTCTGCAGTACTTGCAGTTTACATGCTTAATGATAATCCATTTCAAGTTTCCAGTTTCTGTGTACTATTTTGGGTGTTATAATCGTTCGTGAATCTGATTTATGGGATTTTGTTTTCTGTCTTCAAAGGTCACTTGTAGCTGTCATATAATTCCCCGTTGATGATTGATAATATGGTTTTCTTACATTCTGTACTGTGCTCTTTGCATTCTGCAGACTGGAGTTCATCATACCAACGAGGAATTTTCAGTGAGAGGCAAGGAGCCCAAGGATGAGGTTCAAATTTATGCATGGAAGGATGCAACTCTTAGAGAGTTAACTGATCTTGTATGAAGAAATTCTTCTTGTTCTTTTCCATCCCCATCTTTCATTTATATTTTCATTTAGAATTGCTGGCATGCATGAGTTTCTTGACGGGACTTCTATTTAAGGCTTTTGTTTTAAAAGAAGCATTATTTAGGCAAAAGCCTCATCATAAAATTATTCGCATTTAGTGTTCTTTTAAGTATTGGAGGAAGGAAAGTATGGTAAATAAAAATTTAAAACCACCACATTGAAGTAGGAAAAGGCTGGCCTGTGTGTTCTAGTAAGACATTGTGTTTTCTCAAGTTTTACGTCCAGTGAAATATGAAATGGACAATGCTCTTTTGGATGTACTAGGCTAATTCCGTAGTTTCTTCTGTACCTAAATTTCTATTCAACTGGTCTTCAATCTTCATGATGTTATAGTGAGCTTGAAAGTCGGCCCACCATTTTATTAACTGGTGCAACAAAGTCATTGCGGTGGATCCTTTTCTCTAAATTATGATGCCACTTGAATTTTAAGCTTGTGTTACATGGGCCATTTGATTTTCCTAGCGTACAGCTGTGTGCAGCATGGCTTGAGCTCATAATTTTAAAGCAACACTAGGCATCGGGGTAGAGGTGATGCGAAAAGACAGTGTTGCAACAAGTTATGTAAAGGATACATGGCTGGATAGTATTTGGCCAGATTTCAATTAGGGGATATCTTGCTTCCAGAATTTAGGGTGCAGGTCTAGCTGGTTTAGCAATCACCGTCACAAGATTACTTAGCTTTTGCAAAGGCTGGATTCATTGAAATAATTTATCTGAATTGATGCTCTCCTCTGTCTGAAAATGCGATCATCTCTATTTTTTATGAGATCCCTCTGGAAATGATGTTGTTTTTCATTTGTTCATACTTTCCTTCTTGTGGTTGACTTGACTACCCATTTTGTGCAGGTCAAAGAAGTGGCTCCAGCTGCAAGGAGAAGGAATGCAAAGCTCTCCTTCGCATTTGTTTATCCTGACAAACATGGCCGCTTCACAGTGAGAGAGGTAAGCGCTTTCATCTTCGTGAACTTGTGTGTCTCTTGCTTGGTGCAAACCACATAACTTCAGAGCGATGTCCTTTTATGCGTATCCTATAGCTTCTCACCTCAATATTTTGATGTTCACTAGTGAGTTCTCTGCAGTCATGATTTTGACTTTATTTATATGCCATCAGCTAAAGTTTGTATGCAAAAGTGTCCCTTTTGTCTCACTTGTTACTTTCTCCTTTTAAAAATATTCTTGAAATTAAGTACGATTTTTGTGTTGAATATCTCATTCTTCTACCTGTGAAAATGCAACGATTAAATTCTGAGTTATTGTTCGCATCATAGTGGGATGTGTGCTCTACTGTACATCACTGCTAGGATTTTTAGTTTGTTCCTCATTCTTTTACTCGGACTTCATGCAGGTGGGGAAGACTTTATCGCATGGAAATGGAAGATTAGATGATGGCAAGGCTTTGGCTGAACTTGGATTTGAGGCAAGCAATATGTTTTTTTCCTTGTACTTGAGATGACATGTTTAACTGAGTGGAGTATAAAATTAAACTTAAGTGTTGAGCAATTTTTTTTTCAAGGGAAGATAGTGTATATTTTTGAAAATAAAGAGGAGGCCCTATATAATTTTTTGTAAAATTCAAAGAAAGTTTGTGCAGCTTATTCCATTAGTTTTAACAGAATTTTGAGTATAATAATATTAATATACTTCGTAATGTTTGTTGTGAAATATGCTTGCTACAAAGAATTGAAATAGCAAGTGACTGCCTCCCCAACGGTGAAGAAAATTCTAATTCATATACTTGTTAGACCCCTGTTCAAGGAACTTCCGTCAAAGATCAAGGTCCTCGCTGAATTGCTGTTTTATTATGACTTTGATCTTCATACACATTTTTTTCTCTCCAGTTTACTATGAGTCCTGTGGATTTTCATATTCTTGAATATGCTTTATTTTGCCATGAATTGATATTTATTGCATTTGGGCGATTAAATTTCTTTTATCAAGAAAATAACTTCAAACTATGTTGAAATGTTAGAGGGGATAATTATGATTTAGAAGGCCTGTTACTGAGTTTGGTTTATACATGCAGATTGGTGATTACTTGGATGTGGCAATTCTGTAGGTTGCATCATTTTGATTGTCTTGTAATACGAATGAGGCTATTTTCGAATTTAAAGGATGTTGTCTTATATGTACATTCTTGTGGACAATGTAGTAATCGAAATCACTTTAACTGAAAATTCTAGTTTCTTTGCCACTAGATTTGATGATCTCGAATGAAATTTGCTAGGGTCAATGGGGACAGAGATGGTAATCAGCATTCGTTGAAATATATGGTCATGCTAATCTGAATTACTATCAAAAAATGCTACCAAACACATGCACAGGTGTTGGCATCTGAATTACCTTTACTGTGCTTCTCGTGGATTCAACCAAACAGCCCCTTGTTTATTCTTTTTTATTTTTTAGTATGGGAGGGTGGAATGCCCAACATAAAGAAAACTAAATCACATTGGGATCAAATTTCAAATTATTCTGTAGTACAATATACTCTAGATGTGGATGTGGAGGATAACAGAATAAAATATGAGGCTAGACATCCAAAGAAATCGTTAGTGTAGGATCTCCCTTCCGTTTTAGAAATATATATTCTGTCCCGAAGATTTTAAGAATATATTTGGATAATTTAGATTTTCCCATGATCCTCCGGTATTTAGCAAGTTCGAGATCGGCTTTCAACAGAACTGGCGAATTCTTGGGATTATCATGATATTAATTAACGATAATTAATCAAAAACGTCAATAAATATAATTGATATTGATTATATCAATATTAATTATTAATTTTATATTTATAATAAACTGGTTAAAAAGTATTAAAGATAATTGTGTGCAGTACGCGGTAAGCTAACTAATTTAATTTAGTTTTTTTGACCAAAATTTTATTTAGTTTTAATTTTAATTTTAATATTTTTTGCCATAAAATTTTAAATATTGAACTTAGTATCCATGAAGTATTTATAGATGATTATATGTTCAGTTTGTTTGATTGATTGGATATAAAAATTCAACCTTCCTTCTGCAACATTGAAAGATGAACATGTTAAGCTTTTAGCCATATTGACTCGTGAACAGTATTATATGTATAATGATCAGACTGAGGCCATCATCAAATATGTGGAAGAAAACAGGAAAATTTCGTAGGAGAAGAATAAAACGGGAAAGAAAGCGATGGAGAGAACAGCGAGTGAAGGAAAAAAGAGATAACAAATCCCAAACAGAGGAACCAGATCTATCTCAATTCTCACTCCTGCTCTTTGCGACTTCGCCTTTTCCCTCTTCTCTCCGGGCAACATATTTGGCGCATTGATTTACGGCCCATTCTCTCTTTCTCTTTTCCACATTTTGTCTCAATCTCACTCCTCTTTTCTACTTCTCTCTCTCTCTCTGTTGATGGATTTCGACTAGCACTACCCCATAAGCCTCGCCTCACTCCTCAATCACATCTCTGCGATTTTGCCTGTAAGTTTATCTCACTTCTACTCTCATGCTTACCCTTGCTTTCTACCTCTATAATGTTGCTTCTCACTCTCTGTTCCTTTTCTTTTACTTTTTTCATTCTTCAAGGTTTTTAATCCTGATCTGCAATGGCGACGCGCGGGCTGTCCGGTCGCAGGAATAGAGGCAATGGATCTCGGTTTTCTATTGTGGCTTTCACTCTAATCTGCTTTCTGGCGCCCTTGATTTTCTTCTTAGGCCGGGGTCTTCAAACTCCGGGTTCGTTCTCCTGCTCGATTAGTTTTCTTCTAAACTCTAGATTTTCATTTAAGTCATTTCGTCCCAAGTGTTAACCTGCAGATCTTCGCATAGCAATGGTGTTGGGAGGTATTGATTAACAAGTGTTTATGATTTGTTTTTGGTTAGCATTTCTTTTGTATTTGGTTTGATGTGGAAGTGTTTTTCTAAAGGAAACGGAGTTTAGATACTTTCCTTAGTATTACTTATTTTCAGACCATAGACACGAGGGTGATAGGACAATGGAAATATAAAGCGTTTGGTGGTTTATATTGCAAGATCTCTTGCTATATTATTATATTTTGCTTCCACATATCAACCGATTTATGGGCAAGTGAGTACTCAATCTGTCTTCAGAGACTGTAAAATCTTGAAAACCAAAATGGTGCATTTTCTTCTAATGGGAATTGTATTTATGTTTGGATATCTTCTTGTTTCCTATGCTCAACCATAATTGCCGTGAGAAAATGTAAAACTAAGTGTCATTATGTGCGTTTGAAAAAAAGGATGACATGTTTCCATAGACACTAACATGAAATGCTTTATGTAGATAAAGATGTTTCAGCTTTTCCAAGCAAACAGGTCTGTTTGATGTAATTACATTCTTATTGGATATGCAACTAACTAGTGCATATGGTTTATATTGTTCACCATGTGGTTCACTCCTGCAGGTTGTCAAATGGAAAGAATGGCAGACGTTGCAGGACCTCAAATCACTTTTCTCAAAAGAGGTAAATGCGAGATGATGATGATTCACTCTTGATCGATATCTGCAATTTCATTCTTTCTGGTAAATTTTTACCTCCCAGCCTTTTGGTTTATTTTACATGTTAGGTTCTTGATGCTATTATGGACAGCGCAGATGATATGGGGCGTCTGAGCCTTGACAATTTCAGAAAAAACAATTTTTCTGCTTCATGGAGAGTTGTTGAGGCAAAGATTTCAAATGTTACATCTAAGGTAAGCAAAAGTTATCTGGTACTTCTTGAGTTTTGTGCTTACAGCCATACTTGTACGAAATTGACATCTTATGTTCATTGATACAAATCACTATCTGCTTCTTGCCTCTTTCCTTGCATTGAAAATAGCGGAGCAAACCAATACCACATGCTAGACAGGAAATGCCAAAGGCTAAGGAAGGAAAATCTTCAGGTGGTATCAAATGTTATATCGTCTAATATGATCGTGTTGGAGTTTGATCTACCTTCTCATCCAATGTTTTATTGGTGCAGATGATTATGCTCAGCGGAATGATAGCCCTGCACTGGTAGCTCGAAGGGTGAGCATCTCCAGAAACTTTGCTTGTTTTACCTTTTATAGAATGGAAAGGAATTTGTTTGATTTTCTTTATTAATTTTCTGCAGCAACTGATAGAGAAGAGGCCTGAAAGGCGTGTTGCAGATTTGGTTAAAAAGGATGATGAAGGTATTGTGAAACTTGAAGATGTGGCTATTGAGCACTCCAAATCAGTTGACTCAGCAGTTCTGGGTAAATATAACCTCTGGAGGAAAGAAAATGAGAATGAAAATGCAGACACTACAGTACGGTTGATGCGGGACCAAATGATCATGGCTATGGTGTATTCAAGTATTGCTAAGATGAAGAACAACCTTGTAATGTACCAAGAACTGCAGTTTCAGCTTAAAGAGAATCAGCGTAGTTTAGGTGAGGCAACATCCGATGCTGAGCTACCTCACAGGTAAGATGAAACTTTTGGCTGTGTAATTTTCTTTGAAGCTCGTATCTCTGCGTGTCTAATCGATTGTCTAATTCATTTATAGTGCACATGAGAAAATCGAGGCTATGGGCCAAGTTTTGTCAAAAGCAAAGGAGCAATTTTATGACTGCAAGCTGGTAACTGGGAAATTGAGGACAATGCTACAAACAGCAGATGAGAAAGTTAGGGGCTTGAAAAAACAGAGTACATTCCTCAGTCAGACTGCTGCCAAGACCATTCCAAACGCCATTCACTGCTTATCTATGCGGTTGACCATAGATTACTACCTCCTTCCTCCTGAGAAGAGAAAGTTCCCCAATAGTGAGAATTTGGAGAATCCTGAACTTTATCATTATGCTTTATTCTCAGACAATGTCTTGGCAGCATCTGTTGTTGTCAACTCAACTATAACGAATGCCAAGGTGACTCAGATTGCCTTTTACCATGCAAGGATGTGCAACTATGTCTTTTATGTCTGGATTATTTTCTTCTAGATTATTAATTATTAGTGCCTGGACATTAGGACTCTCTGATTCACTTTACATCTGCGATTAATAAATCATATCGTTTCAGGCTTCATTTTCTTCATTTTTTATGTTCTTAAGGAGTCTTTTACATCGCAGGATCCTTCAAAGCATGTCTTTCACCTTGTCACTGATAAACTAAATTTTGGAGCCATGAATATGTGGTTTCTGTTGAATCCTCCTGGAAAAGCTACAATCCATGTTGAGAATGTCGATGAATTTAAGTGGCTGAACTCATCCTACTGCCCAGTCTTGCGGCAACTTGAATCTGCTACAATGAAAGAGTTTTATTTCAAGGCAGGCCATCCAACAACGCTTTCATCTGGTGCTTCTAACCTGAAGTACAGGAACCCTAAGTATCTCTCAATGCTCAACCACCTGAGATTCTACCTTCCTAAAGTATATCCAAAATTGGACAGGATCCTTTTTCTTGATGATGACATCGTTGTCCAGAAGGATTTGACTGGATTGTGGTCTGTGGATCTTCATGGGAAAGTAAATGGTGCTGTTGAAACATGTGGTGAGAGTTTTCACCGATTTGACAAGTATCTTAACTTTTCAAATCCGCACATTGCAAGAAATTTTGATCCAAATGCTTGCGGTTGGGCATACGGCATGAACTTTTTTGATCTGAAGGTGTGGAAAAAGAAGGATATCACTGGTATTTATCACAAATGGCAGAACATGGTGAGCATTTCAACACAACATTGTTTCTTTTCACACGCATAATGATTACAGCAGATTATACGGAAATGATATTCTGACCAACATTTGTGTCATGTGTTCCAGAATGAAGGCAGGACTCTTTGGAAGCTGGGGACATTACCTCCGGGGTTAATCACGTTCTATGGCTTGACTCATCCGCTGAATAAATCATGGCATGTACTTGGTTTGGGATATAATCCAAGCGTGAATCGAAAAGATATACAGAATGCGGCAGTTATACACTACAATGGAAATATGAAACCATGGTTAGACATTTCCATGGCAAAATATCGGTCTTACTGGACCAAGTATGTCAAATACGATCATCCCTTTCTTCGGACCTGTAAGTTCAGCGAACGAAGGTAATAACTAAGATTCAAAGGTACACAGAGGAAAGCTAGCCTTTTTGTTCAGCCCTCCTCCCTTCCTTCCCCTTGTTGGCTTCAGTGCCACGTCCGTGATCGAAGTGTCTTAGAAGGGATAGGGTTAGTCCTTGTGTAGTTTTACCTCAACATCATTTTCTCCCTCTGCAACATTGATTTTTGTCTGCAATTCATTTGATTTGTTTACACTAGCCTCACTCATTGGAAACAAGGTGCATGAATAGGGGATACCTTGTTGACTATAAAAACTTGTCATTGTATCATACTCTGGAGCTTAGACGGTATTGGGCATTACCTTAAATGGTATAACAATTTCTGCATTCTTCGAGAACTAACCCTCGTGCTTATTTTAATCAGATTATGCACTATGCATATATAATGAATCTTCTGATTGTTGGTTGTATACAAGTATTGCCCTGGAGAACTATTTTCCAGTCCTTTTACCTGCATTACCAGTGGCACTTCCGCACTTGTTTCTTGAATGTTGACTACTGAGCCACATAAGTATGGCAATTCACGGTATGATAATTCTTTTCGTCTTTGGAATGAATGCAATTTGATTTCAAATTAATTGGTGATAGCAAATGTCACATAATTCTTCAAAAAAAAAAAATCAACTCTTGCTCCTAAAAATACCAACAGTAAGCAGGACTTCATTTAATGATGAACATCGTCCTATCATCTAACATTTTTTTTTAGTTACTCATCTGGTTTATCAGAGTTTTACTTCGATTATATCTAGATTTGACATGTGTTGCGCACCTGGCTAGTGGGTGAGTCTATTAATCGGAATTTTCTGTATATACTAAGGTTTAAACTCGAGATCGCGTTTAAACGATAGTAAGCCGATTACTATTCAGATCAACCCTAGTTGATTATCATATAACATTATGCCAACGCATAACCCTCGGTTGTCAGAACTCTAATGACTTCATGATGTTGTAGGTTACCTAACCCCAATCAAGTTAATGCCTTGCCAGTCTCAGTGCATTTTCAAATTCTTGCAATTTTTTGGCCAAATCAAGTTTTTGCATATTTATCTACAGTGAAATGCACCCACTAGCTTGGTTAGCAACGGGTTTTCAGAGATGACGTTTATACGTACATAACTGTCGCAATTTATTAGTTAATAAGAGAATATTATTCCTATGGTTGCAAAAAGTTAATTAAATTTAAATTTAAGGGACTAAACTATGTATAAACTTGGGATTGGATTTAGCACATGACAAAATCCAATATGTATGTAGAGTAGACTTACCTCTAGTTGAGTCACATGGCTGCCTTTAGTTGAGCTATGTTGCATGGAAGTTTTTAACAAATTGTTTATTTGACATAAGATATTCCAAATGTTTTAGGAATAGAATTGGTGACAAAAAATATGTCATATGAAAGTATGATTGATGTATATATGGGACTCAAAACATGAGCAAAGACATGTTAAGCAGAAAGAAGCATGAGGAAGGGTGAGTTTTTTTAAGATTCGTTGTTGTGTTGTGGTTGATGAAAGAATATTTTAATGACATGAATGAATTTGACAAATGCTCTTTAGGCCGAATAACAAACAGATTCTGCTTTAACTTATGCATTGAATTTGAACTCCTCAAGTCCTCCCCCAAAGTACACGCTCTTTTAATTATGCCACACCCCACAACCCTCCTATTAAATTCTCTGTGTATGACAAAAATAATATATGATTTCTTGGTTTGGTAATTCATAATTCATGATGCTACGCATATTCTTAACCCTTCAATTTTATTTGGAGGACGGACTACATTAGGGCTTTCATTCAAGAGTAAATTTTTTAGAATTATATTTTCTGTCCAATTTTGAACTTCCATTGTATCAAAAAAAAAATTGAACTTCAATTGGCAAATAAAAAATGACCGAAAATTCTTTGTTTTTATTATGTATGAAAGTTTAGATGTGTTGAGTCTCAGAAACTCGTTAGGGTCAGGATATATTTTCAGGCTCTAAAAATATTTATAAAAATATTTACAGATTACCCACTAACAAAATATTTTTCAAAAATTCTATTTTAGCCATTTAAAACTCAAAACTGATCACGTAGAAAAAAAATTTGTAAGTTAATTCATGATTCTTGAAGTGAAGTTAAATTTAATTACAAAGAAACTAATTTTTTTGTCTGAAATAAAAGTAAAATTCGTTTACAAACAATTTTTGGGATATTATATATAGTATTGTTTGTTCCAATATTGCAATTAAAAATGGATAATTTGCGAGCTAATAAATTGGAATGATCCAATTTTGAATTTACAAAGCCCTTTTGAACGTATTTGTGCTGAAGAAATGCATGCATCTAACTGATAAGTTGATTCCTAATTAAGTGGAAGTTTATTTTGTATTGCTTTTCAAATTTTATTTCTTTGATCAAAAAAGTTGTACAGTCTGAAATGTTTAAAAGGATTTAAAGAGATTAGACGTTCTCATTATGCTTTATATATAAATCAAACTTTGATGCCTTTATAAAAGTTAGATTCTGCATTATTAAATTTATCTCAAATGGGATACCTCCAGAAACGAGGAGAGGAGAAGAGGCCACGCCACATGAAACTGATGGCTCTTTCATATTTTTTAATAAAATAATAACGCAAAAAAAGATTCTGATTGAACAAAGTATTGGAAACGACCCACGAATGGAAGACAAAGAATGACAAGCAGGATTTTCGATAAAGATACTGAACTTTTTCACTTTGTGTATAGTATAACAATTATGCCAATTCTGAATTTTAATTTTTTAATTTTTTAAATTTTAATTCCTTAATTCTAAGAATACAGTAAAACTAGATAATTAAAAATATTATAAGTGAATCATTTTCATGTCATACAAGAATTTCTTATTAAATAAATTAATGGTGAATCAATTGAGTTAACTGTTTAAATTGAAGCTTACTCAAGTTTTGTTTTCATGTAGACCTCCCTCAATTAAGAGTTGGATTCTTGTTTTTTTGAAAAAAAAAACTTGTTTATCTCCATTTCATATATCTCCATGTAAAGAAACACAAATATCACTAGCTATGCATTTATTATTATTATTTTTGCTCATACCCATGGGATAAACAACCTTAATAGCAAATAATTGGTAAATATTTTATTCCATAAGTGATATTGGAGTCATGACAGATCTTACTTTGGGTGATCTCCCAAATCTTCTTTTATCTAATTTTTATTAAATAATAGATGAAAAGCAAAAATCACATGTAGATCTCAGGAAAATAAATTAATTACTAATAAGTCACCTAAATTTGACATAATACTGATAGATTCCTTAAAGAACTTGTGTAACAACACACATGATAAGCTATAATTGAGACTTTTTTTTTACGAGTAATTCTATATGATATTTACAAACTAAACTTAAAAGCTTACAAGTTAACATGTTTTGACACTAGTTTTTGAAAGGATAGGATGTATTAGAAATAAGTAAAATTCAGGGAATGAATTAATAACTATTGTATTTGTTTAGGATGAATATGCAATTTTTGTGGGAAAAATCAGCCCCCACGTGGACAAGTGAAGTTGGAGTGAAGGATGCAAAAGAAGTTAGTGAAGTTTTGGCTGCAAATGCTATGAACTGCAATCTTTGTGCTGATTCTTGTCAGTTCTGGATTTGGTCCATCTGTCATTTCATGCTCCCCCTCCCTTATTATTTATAATATTTTCTAATTATATCATTAAATCTATTCTATATATTGTATTTATATTTTTCTTCGAGGGGAAGATTCTAGTTCCAATTTGCCAATTTGCATAGTAAAATTCAGTGCCTTTGCCCAATAATTCATAACATCCCACCCATTTTTGTCATGGGTTACTTACGGAATGTAAAAGTTTATAGTTATTAAAAGAATTAGTTTAGTTTATTATGTGGCCGCGTATTATTAGGTTCGTCATCCTAATTAATCAAACATGACCAAACTAACAATGTTTGTTTGATGGTTTGTACTTTGTATTCCAAATCGTAACTTGTTTTTTAAGAAGCTTCCTTACCAACCTTTGTTTTGGCTTTGTATGCCATCTGCTGGAACATTTGTTTTCTGTTCAGTTCTTTTCCAACTAATTAATTAAGCTTTCTTATTTTGTAATAAAAAATATATATTTCTTATTTTGCCTTTGTATGTGTGTATTATAATTATATATGAACGATCCATGTATATCTTTATGTTTTCTTTTCTTGGTTGAACGTAGGTCCGCTAATTTTTAATTCCTTCTATTTTCTAAGAAATTTCTTGATAAAAAATTCATCAAGTTCTTGTACTTTATGGTAATTTTGTCTAAAATTTATGTTTTTGTCTGTAATGCTACTTCATGTATGTATAGATCAATATTTTTACATTTAAAACTTAAAAGGAACCAAGAGCATTGCATGCATGGTTCAAATAAGCAGTGAAAAAAATATTTTTTAACCTGAAAAAAAAATCCTCCCAAGGAGATACTAATTCTAGTCAAATCAAAGATCACTAAACCTGTAATGAAATATATGTCTCCCAGAATCCACTTATAATTTGGAAAAAGTTATACATGGGAAGTGCATTAGCTTAATTGCCTATTATAAGAGAAAATAAAAATAAAAAAGTGCCTCCTATCCAATGGTTTGCCACTTGCATGATATGAAATAGTGCCTCCTCCTCCCTATATATAGCAGACATATTGGAGAATATCAACTGCACCACTCCATATTTCTATATATATTCATTCATATAGAAAGAGTTATATATACATACAGAGAGAGAGAGAGCAAACAATAAGTTATCTTAAGATTCCAGTTCGGTTCCCCGACTTCCCCAATGCCTTCTCTTGGCTTTTCTTCAAACTCCATTAATATTTTTCTTCTTTATTAATCACTCTCTTCCTCTTCCACTGATATCCTAACACACCACTCTTGTACCAATGCCTCCTCCTGCACCAGAGCTTCTTCCTCCTTCACCTCCAAATCCTACAGACACCAAAGAATATAAGAACAAAGAAGATCTATCAGAAACTTTGGTCTTTGATGCTTCTGTTCTGAATAAGTATATATCTCAAATACCCTATGGCCTGACCATGATAAGCCATGCCTGAGCCCACCAGAGCTCCAGGTTCCTCCAATTGACCTGATGGGCTTTCTCTCTGGGGACCCTGTGGCCATGGCCGAGGCATGCTCTCAGGTGAGAGAAGCTTGCAGGAGCCATGGATTCTTCCTCGTGGTTAACCATGGGGTTGATGCTGGGCTTATAGCCCAAGCCCATGAGCTCATGGATAGGTTCTTCGGCTTGAAGCTGTGTGAGAAGCAGAAGGGTCAGAGGAAGCTTGGAGAGCATATTGGCTATGCCAGCAGCTTCACTGGAAGATTCTCCTCCAATCTTCCATGGAAAGAGACACTGTCTTTCAGGTATTTTGCCGCCGCAGATGATGATGACCAGTTCGTCAAACGAACAGTTGAAGAGTACTTTGTGAACGCTATGGGAGAAGACTTCAGGGAATTTGGGTAAGAATCATGGTGAAGATTTAGTTCTTCCGAATATTTCATCTTCTTCTGATGTTCTTATTGCTTGATAATTCTTTTGGATCTTGTTACAAGATATGTTGTGTAATTTGAAATGAATATGATTGGTTCAGGAATCTGTATCAAGAATACTGTGAGGCGATGAGCAATCTGTCGCTGGGGATAATGGAGCTTCTGGGAATGAGCCTAGGAGTTGGGTGCAACTACTTTAAAGACTTGTTCAAAGAGAATGATTCCATAATGAGACTGAACTACTACCCCCCATGCCAGAACCCCGATCTTGCTCTCGGCACTGGGCCCCACTGTGACCCCACCTCACTCACCATTCTTCATCAAGATCAAGTTGGAGGCCTCCATGTGCTTGCCAATCAAACATGGCATTCTGTTGCTCCTAACCCTAATGCTTTCGTGATCAATATTGGCGACACCTTTATGGTATATATATGCTTCTCCTCCATCCTAAACACTAAATAAACTTCATCATTCTAAAACCCATTTGTCTGCTCTCATGCGATGAACAAAAACTACATTTCAATTGCATACGTTCGCATTCAAAATATGATCTTGCACTTGTGTCTAAGGTATGTCAAGCACTGATCGGTGACATCATTCTTGGAACTAATTAAAACACGTGGACACTCTATTAATATTATGGTAATACCTCTATTATTAGTTGAATATTTTAGATATGTTAAATAAATTAAATAAATTAATTAATTATTATCAAATTCAGTCTATCAAAATAAATTTATATTATATACCCATTAGTCTATCCAAATCAGTCAACTAACTTTTATATTATTAGTAATATATAATATTAATTGATTTATTTAATTTATTTAATATATTAAGAAAAGTTAACTAAGTAATTGTCATATTAATGGTGGTATGATGATCCTTACGACCACGACGACTATTATTTGACAATTTCAGGCTCTATCAAATGGGATATACAAGAGTTGCTTGCATAGAGCAGTAGTGAACAAAACAAGTGTGAGGAAATCGCTTGCTTTCTTTCTGTGTCCAAGATGGGACAAAGTAGTAAGTCCACCAGAAGTTCTGGTGAGCGACAAAAACCCAAGAGTATATCCAGACTTCACATGGCCAAAGCTTTTAGAGTTCACTCAGAGACATTACAGGGCAGACACAAGAACCCTTGATGCTTTCTCAAGGTGGCTACAAGAGAAAAACATCTAACTTAGAAGCTGACATCAAATAATGTTAAAGAGGCTGCTAATTCCTTCCCACCATATTGCTATATGCTTTGGTGGGTCTCACAGAGGAAAAGAAAAGGATAGCAGAAAAACCAAAAAGAGAGGGAGAGGCCTCTTTCTCTGTAATTACCTGTGTCAGTGTTTGAAAGAATCCCACAATAGATAATTTGAAGGAATAAAGGGGGAGTGTTTTGTTGCAATGGGCTCCATTATGCATATGAATTCATTGAACTCTGGTCATTCTTCTCACTATTGAAAAAACACATGACTTAGGTGTCTCTATAGATACGTATAACATAGTGCAAGTATCTAGGGTTTTCAATTAATACTAAACATATTCTCTTCATCATTTCCTTATTTGCCTAAATCAGAAACATCAGCGCTTTACTTCAATCAATTGAAGGCAAGTTTCCCGCCGCCAACAACTTCATTTGATTACTAGCTAGCTTTACTCTTGTCTCATGCTACTCCTTCCTATCCTTTTCTTATAATTAGGAGTTAATTGTTGCTTAATTCTTACACCCTCCGTAATAAAATATAATATCCCTTTAACTGGATTATGTTTTTTAGAAAAAATAAATACACCCTCATTTATAGTGGTTAAATAAAAAAGAGTATAATGAGTATAATAATGAGAGAATGTAATATATGAAATTAAATGAGGGTAAAAGTAGGATCTTATAAGTTGGGATAAGCCAATTCAAAGAAAGGAATCTTATATTTTGAGACGGAAAAAGTAATATAAGATGCATGCTTTAGAAATTTTATGAAGAATAATTAATTTTTTTCCCATTGAAAATGCCCTTTGTCTGAAATGAGGGTATATAATAGTGGGTAATTTTTGGGGGGAAATCAAATTTAAGATATTTTAATAAAGTTAATCAATTTTAACTAAATTATTTTTGTATATGTGATACGGTTACAACATTCTTTAGGATAATTACTTAGAAGTACTATAAAAGATAATCAATTATTGTAAAATCTAATAACAATTTAATAATATATAATAGCAAGGTGAATGATAGAAAATAATAATTCTTCAGTTCTCATTAAATTTTAAAATAATTAATTTTTTTATAAGATCGTAAAATAATTCTCCCAAATGCTTTTATTGTTTAGGTTGAGACGTGAATAGAGCATATACATATATGATATAAAAGTAATGTCAGCATCACTTGCCAACTTCTTCATTCGTTCGTATATGCCATGTTGAGTACTGCACGTGACATTTATTCCAAAATGAATACGCAACGTAAGGGGAATTACGTGGGAAGCACGTGCAGTATTCATCCTCAACTTTTGAGTTGATTCCCCTTATGGGTACTTTTGCATATCTTTGCACTCAATCTTCAAAGTACTTTTATATATCCAAAAAAATTACGGCGTTAGATGTTCTTCAAATAACAAGTTTAGAGGTATTTTTGCTCCAAAATTAATTATGTACATCTATTAATTTATTTGTTTGCCATGTCTATTCCCGGAGATTGATACTGATTGTAGTATGGAAGTACTATTAAATAAATTATTTAATTATAATTAATATAAAAATTAATTGATTAATTTTAATATATTTTATAAAGTATATAATTTAAATTTATCTTAAAAATAAATTTAAATATAATTAATTAATTTTTTAATTTTTTAAAAATAATTAAATAACTCCTATAATTAAAATTAAGACATGAGCTAAATGCTAATATAATTTGGAGTCGTTAAATTAAGGATATGGCTTAACAATATATAATGAATGCGTGTAAGGGAGGAAAGGCTGCCTCTGTTTTGGACCAGTAGAACAGAGCAGATCATTAATGTCGGCGCTTTAGCTTCTTAAACCTAATTATTCATTTTATTTCATGGTTAGTTTTCGCATAATTATATTTGTGTATCACAAGTTTGTTTATACTATTCAAGATGGCAAATTTAGTTTGGTAGTAGAGGAATTTCTCAATTTGTGGGACGTTAAGTTAATTTCGTTAGTGGAGTAGAAGACACAGCTGGTTCTGTGTAGCAGAAGCTGGAGAATGAACGAGGACGTGTTATAGCTGAAAGCTGTTGGAGAAAATCTGTTTGGACTATTGTCTAACTCTAGATAGCACCACTTTCAGCAGGGATTACGAGGCAGTAGCCCTTCGGTTACACTCAACCTTTGCTTTAGGCTTTTTTTTTATATATATATAGTGGCTAATTTTTTTTTATACAAGACAGAGTTAAAACTAAAAAATTAGGAATTTAAACTACTGAGAAATTGAATTCTATATGCTCTATCCCTATATGCGGCAACTATATACGACATGTTTTTAGAATAGTAGACCTAACGCGTGTTTGACACCATGAGAAGTTCTTGTGTTTGACACCATGAGAAGTTCTTGTGGTTAAAATTTTAGTTTAAAAAAATTTTAAACAAATAATCATATTTGTTCATAAATAATTTTAATTAAAACTATAGTTTAAAATTATATTTTTTAATAAATTATTGAAATTAATTTTTGAAACAATAAAAGAGTTTATGAACTATCTAATTATTATTTTACCTCCATTTTTTCTTATACCCTCTTTTCTCTCTCATCTTTCTTCTCTATTATATCTCCTCTCTCCTCTCTTTTCTCTACACTCTCTCCTCTTTCTTTACTACCTTCTCTATTTTTTCATACTTTTAATCAAATCATACTCTTTTTAGTAATTTATCAATATAAAAAGTGATTCTATTACTAATCATTCAAACATTTCTATTTTTAAAATATATTATTCCCAAAATCTATTGTTTAAAACATATTCTTCTCATAATCTATTTTTTAAAAGCTAATCCAAATAAGCCTATAGAAAGATTTTATTTTTTAAGCGTATTTGCAATCCGTTTACGTCTCTGGATATAAATTGCGATTTTAATTTCTATCATTTAGGTATTAATTCCTCTATCTACTCAATTAGCATATTGTCTCTCTGCCTTGTTTTGTTTTACTTTCTCCCAACATATCAATGAGATATTTAACATATGATTGAAATATAATCTTCCAATATCCTTTGTCACATACAGTTTGAAGGCCCTAAAAAATAGCATATTTCTCTTATTAAGCTAAAATACAAAATCTAATAAGATGGGTAAAACCATATATCCATTTGTCCCTATAGTTTCTTGACACCCTACTGCAACTAGCTCAATTATTGCTAAATTTATTTTTTTGGTTATAAAAATTTTTAGAAAGGGATTAGGCTCATCTACAATCTAAGGGTAGGGCAAAATTTTTCTTCTTCTGAAACGATATCAATGTCAGGTATGACGAGCCGTCTATTACTCTCAGATATAAATCTAAACACCTATAAGTTAAAATACCTCCCTAAGTACTATGATTAGAACCATAATATAGTAATATTCCTTAAAGATCGAATATATTCTAAATAATCATATATCTTATCCCTTTGTCAGTTAAACTCACAGTTTGACCAAATTTATTTGTTGTGCAGATAACTGCCATGATAGAGGGCTTCTTTGGAATGGGCCAAAAAGAGGGATGGGCTGGGAATGGAGTAGATGGGCCGAAAAGGATATCAAAGCCTTTGAGGAACATAAGTAATATAAGCAGAATGTGCTATAAGAAGGGTGTGGTTGAATTTTGTAAAGTCTTTGCCTGGCGTCCCTCTTCTTCCCAGTTCCCAGGGGCGAAGCAAGGACGCTTGGCTCCTCTAAATTTAAAATCATACGCACATAAATTATCTATCCTATAACATTTAATTGGTGGAATGACGTACAAATTAATAGTAAGAGAGTCCTAATCATAAATTTAAAAGTTTAGATAGATTTATTGTCAAATTTTAAAAATCAGAAAGGGTATATGCACATAATCCAATATACAAGACGATTTTGGATAATTCAGCTAAATTTCATGATTCATACATTCGTTATGAGAGATCCATCTCATCTTTATAAAACAAAAGGCTTCCCAAACTGAAAGAATCATTTTAATTCTATGGATCGCCAGTTTATCTAATTCTCTGCCCATCGCACCAATATGTATGTTGTCATTGTTTCCATCACAGTTCAACTACAGTAAATACAAAATCAAAGCAGCGTCCGTCAGTTGAAATACAGCGCACACTTTTATTTCTGTGAATGTAAAATAATCCTAATCCTTCAATCCTCCATGACAGGAGTAAGCAAGGGCTTATTTTGAAAGAAGGCCTGCAGATTAGCATCGGCAAGTTCAGTTTTATGATTGAAAGACTCAGAGGTGATTGAGGCAGCATGAGGGGAAAGCACAACATTATCCAAAGAGAATAGTTCAGTTGGAACATGAGGCTCATTCTCATACACATCCAAGCCAGCTCCTCCGATCTCCCCATTCACCAGACGCCTCACCAATTCCTTCTCATCAATCAGACTCCCTCTTCCTACATTCACTATCACTCCCTCTTTTCCCAGTGCCTCCATCACTCCTCTGTCCACTATGTGACGAGTCTCCTCTGTTAATGAACAGCACAGGACAAGAACGTCGCTGCTAGCCGCCAGCTCAACGGCACTGCCATAAAATGGGTACGCCACAGACGATTTATGGGTTCTTGAATTGTACATTATTTTGCAGCCAAAGGGTTCGAGTCTTTTCGCCACTTCCATCCCTATTTTCCCCAATCCAACTATCCCAACTCGCTTGCCTCCCACCTGGAACAATCAAATTTGAGTCTCTTCTTGGACAACATATTTGAAATTTAGGAGAGTATCAAAATTAGGTATGCGCCTCCTAAATAATGCGTAGGTTGTTTCAGCAATAATGCACAGATTAAGTGGCAACTTTAAGTAAGGATTACCCGTGAAGCAGGAGGAATACTTGGGGGCTCCTCAGATCGAAGCAATTTCCGGGCACATCGATTGGCAGCGGAAATCCTCATGAGAACATCGATCAATAAGCCGACGGCCAAGTCGGCGACATCCTCGGTGTAGACTCCACCGGCGGTGGCGACCCGGACGCCGAGGCGGCGGCACTCGGGTATATCAATGTGGTCGGTGCCCATGCTGGTGGTGACGATGACGCCAAGGGAGGGGAGGGAGCGGATGAGATCGGCGGTGACCCGTTGCATAGGGTTGCAGAGAATGGCGCGAATGGAAGAGGGATGAATGCTAAGAGAGGAGAGGAATTGGGGAAAGGGGAGGGAAGAGGCGAAGAAGTTGAGGAAGTTGTAAGAGCGAGAGTAACGGGATTGGAAATTTCGGAAGGTCAGAGGAGGACCCAGAACCAGAAGGGGTGGCAGATGGGTCGGCATTGATGGGGTTTGGCAACCGCAACAAGGGAAAAGAGGAGAGATGCTGGGTGTGGAGTGACTAGGGTAGTGAAGTTTGAGGTCAGGCAAGGCCTTCAAATTCAATTGTGTGAATTGAAATAGAAGGGACTTTGAGCATAAAAATCTTGCAGCGGTGAATGTCTGCAGCAGAAGAACTTGTGGAAGGTTTTGAAGCATTTGAGACCTTTAGTTAGTGAGTGTAGGCACCTTTAACAAAAAGTTTAGGGGTCCAAGAAATTTACAATCATCTATTAAATGGACTACAACGGAATATAAATTTATTATTTATTATTAAAAATTTTATTTTATAAAAGTGAGACTATAGGCCAAATAAAATAATTATATAAGTAGTAATTTAATCTTAATCTTTCATAATCTAATTGATTCTTCAAATGAAAAGGGCAAGTGGTATGTATCGAATATCTAAAAAATCATTCTTTTGTCAAACCATCTGCTATCTTATTCCTCTCTCTCGATATGTATGTTAATTGCATCTCCCATAGTCTATTAATCAGTTGTTTGATCTGAATAATAAGTAAATTTTTAAACTGATTATTATTTTCTTTTTCAACATGTTTACAAGTAATTTATAATCTTTTTTGTTTTTTTTGTTGTCCACTCAATTTACCAGAATTTTATCCCGATTATATCCGGATTCAACCCGTTTCGCGCATCTGGTTATGGTAGGTGAGTCTCCCAACAAAATTTTTTTTTATACATTAAAGCTCAAACTCAAAACTTTACTTAAATAATATCAAATCACTTATTATTCTAACTAATCCTATTAGTATAAGTAATTTAGAATCCAACTCTAAGATGAGTCTCCTCTAACCATAATCCTAGCCATGTCACCTAAATTTAACAGGCCTTGGGGAGCCATTGCTTTAAGAAAGCTAAGTCCAATGCCATTAAGGAAGAAGAGCCATAAGGGCCATTAGAGTTTCAAGTCCAGTCCACCATCATCCTCTTTCGGCATTCCCAGTCCCAGTCCCAGTCCCAGGGGTTGAGTTGGGAAGGTTCATTAATTCATTTGGATCTCAGTGTGAACCATAGATTGCTTCCTTATAGCGTACTTTTAGAGTTGCCCCATTCTAAAAAATTACTTCTTGGCCTTGCACAGCCGGAAAAAGAATTAAACAAGAGGAGATCGATAAACGAGAGAAGACCGAGTAAGAAACGAAAATAAACACCATTTGAATTTAGCCCAATCTATACACACACACATGTAAAGTATGAGATTTATCACATTCACGCTGCACAGACCAAATTTTATTCGCACTGTCCAAACTATATATGCTTTTTTAATATATATATATATATATATAAAAGTATTACGATCATTAATTTATAATAATGCTCTAACTATAACTTTTTAAGATAACTGACTATCAACTATTAAAAAAAAAAATGTGCGCTATTCAAATATGTTGGACGTGATGACATTACAACACCAACAGAGTTATGCTGCTGCCGCTTCAACTGAAGATCGCTCTCACGTGCCTCTGCTCCACTTTAACGCTGTAATTATACCAACTAAAATTAATATTCACCTCACACTTTACATAACAATTTCTTAACTAATTTAAATAAATTCAAATATTAAATAAACTACTTAATTATATCAACATGATCCAATCTTCTTAAAATACTCTCATAAAATATTATATTATATGTTAATTTATAACGTAACGGGGAAAAATTTATCATATTTATAGGTTAGATTATTAATTTTTTAAAATAAAAAGATATAATTTTATCTTTTATTTATTATTATTTAGATTTTATACTTTTAAGGTATAGTATACATTAAACAAACTTAAAATTTAAAAATTACTAAATTTTAAAAAAGAGTTAATGAGATTTTTAAAGAAAATATTTTAATAAAATATATTAAAAATAACTTATAAATAACATAAGAATAGTACTTTTTTGGTCATTAATATATAGCATAATTTAATAATTGATATTAATTATAAATATAAAATATATTTTATATATTTATAATTTTTTTTAAATTATCACATTAATACTTTCTCAAGTAATAAGTAGAATGAGAGAATTAATTAAATAAGGTGATTATAATATTTTAAAAAATATATATATAGATTATATTAAATAATTCAACCAATTCTTTTGATATAATTAAATTAATTAAATAAATTTTATATAAATATAAAATGATTAAATGAGTATCTAATAAGGAGAGGAGTACGTACACATGTGAGAAAGATAGAGGGGCTTTTGCATGAGATTGTGGTTTAAGTTAGAGGTGTCAAAGTACAGGGAGAGTGAAAGGTGGGAGGGAAACTAAGGAAAAGGTCAACAAATGAAGGCCATGTGATGTGAGCTGTCTACTTTCTCATCCCTAATTCAACCTTTGTGTGGCTCACTTCCCTTTTTGTGTACGTTAAACCCCATGTGCCCTCCATGCCCTCTTCAATCAATTTTTCACTTATTTTTTTCAATGATCTTCCCACTTCTTTTTAGTCTACAGGCTATTTTTTTTAAAATATAAATATTATTAAAACAAATTTTATTTTTTTTAAAAAAAAGCCTTTCTCTATATATACGAATATCATATTTAAAAGACTAAATTATTTATCAGCTATACCAATTAAATAAATTTTAGAGAAATGTTACTTAATTGTGATAATCTTAATCTAATTATTGTGTGTTCAATTAAGAAGTTTGCTGATAGCAATTTTATTTATGAGAAAATGGAAGGGGAGAAATTTTCAATTCAAGAGACTATTCTATGAGTCACTCGTGTCGCTCCATCAATTAGTGTGGTCCATTTCTTAGGAAAGGCCATTTCAATTCTGATGGGTCGATTTATGTTAGTCGGTGAATGCCACAACAAAACAAGTTTCTTTTTGAGTAAGTAATAAGTCCGGATTAAAAATTGATGTTATTTATTTATTGAGAATAATTATAAAATTCTAATTATAAAAAATTTCAATGAGAAGCCATTTACTATTATATCATTTAATATTATATGTTACTCAACTGTTATTAAAATTTAAAGTTATTAATTATTTTATTTAAAAGTTTATTCTAAATCCCTTTATTTTTTTTACAATACTTTTATATGTGGTTGTCATTTGAGCATATATTTCTATACAAATGTCGCATGGGAACATCTTAAAATTCCTGAACATGGAATGGAAACCCCCTCGCGATGTATAAAAAGTTGAAATGAATTCCTGGTAGCACGGCAATAGATGTTGATATACTTATTTAAAGGACCCAATCTTAGGCCTCGAAGAATGTGTATTGGGGACCAGCTCACAAGTCACAAAATGACAAAAGGAAATGTGACCCTGTATGTAACTTTCCCCGAAGGGAGATTATCACCGGAATGCGTGTAAGTCGAAGGTTACAAAATATAATTACTTAAATACCCTCAGCCTCTGCTCAAATTTTATTTATCACTTTTAGAGATTTCATATCTGTTGAGTTAAATTGGTAATTATCATTTATTATCACTTCTTAATTATTAAATATAAGAGTTAGTTAATTTTTTTAAATAAATAAATAAATTAATTATATTTAATATAAGAATTAAATAATTAATTTAAATAAATTAAATAATATATAATATAAATTTATATTAAGATATTATATTTAATTATAATTAATTTATTTAATCTCTCAAAAAATTGATTAGTTCACAGGAGGAATATTATTTAAAATCTCATGTTTATCTTCCGAATATTACAACTTACTTTGCTAAAGAATCATTTGCAACGGAATTTTTCATCTTTTAGTTAGGGAGAACAGTGGACCAATCAAATTATGGTTAATTTGATAAGATATAAGAATTTTTTATAAAAATATAAGTAAAATTAAGTTAAAAATAAATTTTAAAAATTTATTTGGTAGAATTGAGATAAATATAAAATTGATGTATATTTTTTATAATTTAAAATAAAATGGACTAAAATATTTTTTTATAACTTAAAAATAGTTAAAATTATTTAAAAAATTTATAACTTAAGTAAAATGGTATAAAAATTTTTCCTTTTATTTCTATCATTTTAATTCCTAATTTTTCTAATATAATTAAAATGACTTAAAATATTAAAATAAGAATAAAAATAAAAATAATTTATATATAGTAAAAAAATCTACTTCTATTTCTCACTTTCACTCCCACTCTACCACAAATATATTAAAGTAGTTCCCCTTCAAAATTCCCAATGATGATTATTTAATGAATGCCAAAATGGGGAGCCGAAGGGCAAGGTGGCCCATTTTTGATCGCTTCGACTTGGAAGTTAGTTTTATTGTGTTTACAACTCAGTCAGTCCATTATTATACTTTTTAATGTTTTTTTTTAATTCACAGCCTCAAGTTTAAAAGAGGAAAAGTAAGAGAGTTATTTGGACTATTTGACTTGGAAGCTTTTTGGTTGTGAAAGGAAGAGCTTTGGGGGATTAGAAAATGCTATTTGGTGTTTGCCAATAAAGTTGGTGTCAAGGCCATTCATATACAAAGTATGAATAGTCGGTTCAATTATATACGCAGACAATATTGGATTTAAATTATTCGTCCCTGTGGGCCACATCATCTATCTATCTATCTATCTATATTTATATTGGCTTAATTATTAATTATTATCTTTAGGTTTTAGACGTAATCTGATTGTTCTTGTGAAATGGCAATGCATGCAGGTGTTGTTCACACGTCTGATTAGGATGTAAGGATGCCCTCTTTCCTTTCAAGCTTTCCCTATTCAGAATGTGAACATGGTATTCTTTCTACTGTTTGTTTCAACATCCATGTCTTTATTCACACCCTCCATCTCTTTTCTAATTTATTATTGATTACAATGATAAACGATCTTATCCTTATAAAGAGTATAACAGAGTTAAAATATAGAGAAACATACTCGTCAGTCAAGAGAAATAAGAATTATTTACGATATAAGCTTTAATAAAAAGAATCAAACAGGTGTTTGAGAAACATAATCAGAGCCCCTACCCTCTTGGGGAAGACTAGAGTTCAAATTCTTTGTTAAACATTTTGAGCACTAGGAATCATGAGTGCGAGCGATATCAAGTACACATTTTTATGATTTGAGTTTATAACACAATGGCATAAAAAGTTTTATATAAATGGGGAGATCATAAATTTAATCCTATTTATAATATCAAATAGTACTATCTATCTATCTGCCCTCTAATTAATAAGCACACTGATAAAAAGTGATGGATTCTTTTAGATAAATTGAACGATCTAATTAGCATGTAACTGAGCTAAAATTGACCCATATTTATGATGCCCTCAAAAGTTTTGACGAAAAGAAAGATGCCGATCAATTAGCTTTTATCATTCCCCAGTATTTTAATTTTTGTTAGGTTAAATCTATCATGAGCATATTTAGATAAGAGTTTTAAAAATAAATTTTTAGACAATTTTTAAAAAAATTGTTTCTGAAAAAAAGTTTATACAAAAAAAATATTTTCGAATAGATAAGTGTTTATATAATTATTATCAGAAAGATTTTTAAGATCAATAAATTACTTAAAATTATATGATTTTATTAAAAATAAGAGAGATGAGAGATGGGCAAAAAAATAGGAGAGATGAGAGATACTACAGAAGAGAAATGAGATAAGAGATAAGGGGAAGGGTAGAGAGGATAAATGAGACATGATAGATAAAATAATAATTGGGTAGTTCATAATTTTTTATTATTATTATAGAAACTATTCTCAATAATTTGTGAACATTTTTAATTTTTAATTATAATTTAATTTAAAATTTTGTTATAATAAATTTGATTATTTAATTTAAAATTTTAATAAATAAAAATTTAAATCCCAAACCCAATCTAAAATTATAGTTTTCTTATTATTTTTAACTTCTCACAGTTAGTTAGGTCTTGAATGCAATCTTGTCATTATTCATATCTTAAAAAAGAAACTGACAAAACTAACAACCATTGGGAACAAACATGGGCATATTAGAAATATTTTAGCAATAATATCAATCGCAAATTTGGTTTAAAATATCAGAAATTAAAGGAACAAAGCACCTTCTATCATATGAATTAAAGACATTTTTCATAATTTTTTTAATATATAATCAATTTAGATATTTTTATACAAAAAAATGCAATATCAAATTTAGGTGTGAGACCTCATCTAAACGTGATGACTAGTATTATCACTCGACGTCTTGCCAATGGCATATTTTACTTTTCATTTAATAGAAACCTTGTTTACTTTAGATAACTTAAAGGCACATTTAAAAAAAAAGTAATTTACAATACAAGAAAAATATTAATATTTAACATATGTAAGTTATTTATCTATTTATTTTTATTTATACATAAAACTCGATGAAATAGTAAATTATATATATGTCAAGCTTTGAATTTGTGAAATTAAAATATTATTAATAATTAAACTTAAATTTTATTCGCAATAAATCAAAGCAAAGCAAAGATAGGAAGTAAGAAGAAGATGAAGAAAGAGATGATGAATGTGGGCAATAATTTGTTCCCTTATGAGCTGATTTAGCGCTGATTGGGAGAATCAACGAGCAACGATTCACAAAAAGGTCTAGACAAGAGGAAGGGATTGCAATTTGTGACTCAATTTGGTTGCAGAATCTGGCTATCTGCCACCCAAAAAGTTAAAAAGGCGCATCGCAGCAATTTTCAGATCCCAAGTCATTCAAGGGAATATAGAGAGAAGGAGAAGGAGATGGAGAGAGAGTGACGAGTTTGCAAGAGTCAACCGACCCTTTTTGGATCATTATATTTGTAAGGCTTCGAAGACTCCACATGTTCTATTTTATCTTCACCTTTTCCCCTTCCTTCTCTCCTTTCTCTGTTCAAATCTACAGACGTTTCATTTTCTAACCTTTCTTTCTGAACTTTTCTTTTTTACCCTTCTGAAACCTTACCATAGTCAAGCATGCATCAAAGAGAAAGCGATGACGCGCTCTAAGTACTAGGGTTCATGTTTCTTTACACTAATACTTACCCTCCCTCTTCATTTGAGCATCAGAAACTACTATTCTCATAGACCCCGAGCTCCCTCCAGCGTGGGTTAGAGAAGGAACTAACTCTCTCTCTCTCTCCCCTCCAAATAATAATAAAAAAAAAGACTTCTTTTTTTTTTACCGGCGAGACTCTGGGCTTTATCCTTTTGTCTCCTATATCTCTCTCTATGTCTCTTAATATTATTATTTTTATAAGCTTGAAGGTTGGCTGTTGGCCTTCTTGAGTGTATATATTTACGAGGCAGGTCTCAGGGGAACCGGTTCATATTTTGGCTCGAAAATTTCCGGGTTTGAAGCTAATCGTGGAACAAGGCATATCAATTGCAGCGTACTTGTGTAGAAAGAGAATCGAAGAAGCTTTTCCTTTGATGAGTTTTGTGGGTTTTCCAGATATTCCTTCCTATAGTAGCAACGATTCTGCTAGAATGCCCTCTGGTGCAATCTCACAGCCTCGCCTTCTCACTTCCACTCCCATAGCTAAAACCACGTTCAACTCTACTGGCCTCTCACTTGCCCTTGTGAGAGATCTTGTTCTTCCACTTTTCTTTGCCTGAGCCTTTTTCACTCATTTCCTTACATTTTTTGTTACTTATATTTTCAGCAAACGGACATAGACGGGCAAAGGGATGGACATAGAATGTCTGAGAATTACGAGATGAATGTTAATGGGAGACGAAGCAGAGAAGAAGAGCAAGAAAGCAGATCTGGAAGTGATAACTTGGAAGTTGCTTCCGGCGACGATGAAGACCCCTCCGATCACCCTCCCAGGAAAAAGCGTTATCACCGACACACCCCTCAACAGATACAAGAGCTTGAAGCGTATAGTTTATTTTATTAATTTATTAACTTTTTTCACTAGAAACGAATTTTATTCTTGTAGCCGATAAAGCTTTTGTTTTTATTCCATTTTTGGGGTTAGTTTGTTCAAGGAATGTCCTCATCCAGATGAGAAGCAGAGATTGGAACTGAGCAAGAGGCTTTGTTTGAAAACGAGGCAAGTGAAATTTTGGTTCCAGAATAGAAGAACTCAGATGAAGGTACCGTTAGTTTTGCAAGTCCTATTTATGTGGATTTGTTTGGGGCTATGATGGATTGTGAAATTTCTCTGTATATTCTGTCAGACCCAATTGGAACGCCATGAGAATACACTGCTTAGGCAAGAGAATGACAAGCTTAGAGTTGAGAACATGTCCATTAGGGACGCCATGAGGAACCCCATTTGCTCAAACTGTGGGGGACCAGCTATAATGGGAGAAATTTCACTGGAGGAACAGCATCTTCGGGTCGAAAATGCCCGGTTAAAGGACGAGTTGGACCGGGTTTGTGCCCTCGCCGGCAAGTTCCTCGGCCGCCCAGTTTCTTCATATCCGAACTCAATATTGGCAAACTCAAGTTTGGAGCTAGGAGTTGGAAGCGATGGCTTTGGTGGTATAAGCACTGTGCCTGCAACGTTGCCCATGGGGCCTGACTTGGGTGTGGGAATTTCTAGCCCATTAGCCATGGGAACTCCTCCTCATCCTGCTCCGGCCAGACCGGCCGGGCTCGATAGATCACTAGAGAGGTCCATGTTTCTAGAGCTTGCTTTGGCAGCCATGGATGAATTGGTGAAGATGGCTCAAAGTGATGAGCCTCTATGGATGAGGAGTTTGGAAGGTGGAAGAGAAATCCTCAACCATGAGGAGTACTCAAGGACTTTCACAGCTTGCATTGGCTTAAAACCTAAGGGCTTTGTGTCCGAAGCCTCAAAGGAGACTGGAATGGTCATCATAAACAGCTTGGCCCTTGTTGAAACTCTGATGGACTCGGTAATTATACTGATTATAATGCTTAATTACCCTTGAAGAGTTTTAATTAGTCTTATTCTCAAACTGGGTTGCTGTATATTCTCACAGAATCGTTGGGCAGAGATGTTCCCTTGTATGATTGCAAGGACTTCCCCCACTGAAGTAATATCTGGTGGAATAAATGGGACCAGAAATGGTGCTCTTCAACTAGTGAGTACACCTAAATTCAACCTTGCACTACTTGAACTAGCTCTACTTTGTCTTTTTGCAATGGCTGATTTATCAAATATGGCTGCCCAGATGCATGCTGAGCTGCAAGTTCTATCGCCGTTGGTGCCGGTTCGGGAGGTCAATTTCCTCCGGTTCTGCAAGCAGCATGCGGAGGGAGTGTGGGCTATTGTGGATGTGTCCATTGATACTGTCCGGGAAACTTCTGGTGCGCCACCTTTTGTGAAGTGTAGGAGGCTTCCTTCAGGCTGTCTAGTTCAAGACATGCCTAATGGTTACTCCAAGGTAATTTAATTGCATTGCTTTTGTTTTGTTATTACAAGTTTGTAAGCGTTTTGAGTTGTGCGTGTAGTTTTTTTTGTCCCAAGCTTTTTGGAGACGGTAAAAATGACATTGTGTTATCCTTCTTTTTATTTTAATGAAGCCGCACCTGTTTGTTTCCACTTGCTTCGATAACTCCATGTTTTCCGAACAAGTACTGCTTGTCTTCTTCTTGGTAAATTAACACAAGGCCATTGATTACTAAACCCATTTAAGAATTTGAAAAATTAACGTGTCATGATTTTGTTATTTACTTTGTTTAAATGCTTGCTATTTTTAAACATTAAAACTTGATAGATTGATTAGTTCAAAGTTCAAATTATTAGTTTACCCCTAAAACTACATTATGCATTTTTAAAGTGAAATACAATAGTGTTGTTGTCTTTAAATTTATGTTTATTTATTCCTTAAAACAAGTTGGACTTAGTGTACTTGAGGAAAAATAGAAAAAGACAAAAGGCTTGTGCGTGTTTTCCAAGCTACAGAAGAAAGAGCACATGGATTTAAGGGACATGGCTTGTCTAGTGACTACTCACACCATATAACAACTCTGTCAGTGTTAATTCCCAATACATCATATATAATTTATACTATTTCTCTTAAGACCCAAAGAATCTTCCAACTGAGCTACGACGCTTCTCCTTCTCCTATTCCAAGCCATAACTTGGATTTTTTTTCATATCCATCATGACAGAACCTAATCCATTATGATATTCATGGAAGCCTCCATGACTTAAATTTCTGGACCTAGAAACACATTAGTTGAAAATTGCCTCGTAATCTTGAGAAGCTACTTTTTGGAGTGAATAAAGAATGCATTTGATGTTTCTGTTCCAGTCTTGGAACTGTGGCCAGAGGGATTATTCAATTCACTCTGAAGTACTGGTTCCAGCCCTATGGTTCATTCATTGCGTATATTATATTGTTGTCAAAACACAGGACCGTCTATTTTGTTTACTTGTGATATTAGAATCTGGGATGAGTTACACCTCACTGCCATAACAAATCTCGATGTTTTCCCTCTTCACGCTGCTTCTCGCTCCTCTAAATCCTGCCTCACTTTTTCTTGTTGCAGTATTTTATGTACTCTCTTCAACTCCATCAGATTCAGATGCCTACAGATTTATATTCTCTCTCTCTTCATTGCTTGTTAAAAACAATATGCCATTGTGCTTCTTTGCTCCTCTTGAAATAGTAGCATATATTTCTTTCAATATTCACTGAATTCACATTTAGTATATACTACGCTCATTATTTCTTCAAGTGTATAATGTATATTGATTTCTGAGTAAAGACAGTAGAGAATTTCTTTTGGGCAACCCATGCAACTTCATTCTCAAATTATGTACTTTCATTTGCCCTTCCGTCTTGGAATAATTGAAGCCATGGCTGGCCCTTTTCAAGATATTTTTTCTCGCGTACTTCCATGAATGGATTTTCTGTCTTGATGTATTTGTTATAACCTATATGGAATAGGAGTGTCAATGTGAATTTGGAGTGTTAACTTTTGAACCTTGAGGAATGGGATATTGCATGGAAACGCAGGTGACATGGGTGGAGCATGCAGAGTACGATGAAAGGCAAGTTCACGAGCTGTATAGAGGCATGTTAAGTTCAGGCTTGGCTTTTGGCGCGCAACGCTGGATTGCCACCCTTCAGCGTCAATGCGAATGCCTCGCCATTTTAATGTCTTCATCACTTCCTTCTAGAGACCAATCTGGTATGTATCTATGTATATATACCCACCACTACGCCCCCATTAATTCCTTCACTTCATTATATATATATCCTATTTGGTTTTGGTGTGGCAGCGATTACTGCCGGCGGGCGGAGGAGCATGCTGAAGCTAGCGCAGCGCATGACTAACAACTTTTGCGCCGGCGTTTGTGCCTCGACTGTGCACAAGTGGAACAAGCTCAACAACGTTGGTGAGGATGTGCGGGTCATGACTCGCAAGAGCATCGACGATCCAGGGGAACCGCCGGGGATCGTGCTGAGCGCGGCCACGTCAGTGTGGCTGCCGGTATCGCCGCAGCGGCTGTTCGATTTCCTCCGTGACGAACGGCTCCGGAGCGAGTGGGACATACTGTCGAACGGCGGTCCCATGCAGGAGATGGCCCACATTGCCAAGGGCCAAGGCCACGGCAACTGCGTCTCCCTCCTCAGAGCCAGCGTATGAACTCAAACCCTTTCTTCCACTCTCTTAATCATCTAAATGGCAAAACTACCCCTAATGAACTCGGTCAAAGTGGCATTTTCGTCGGGTAGTGCTGTGGCTAGAAAAAGAGGTGAAATTGAGTAATGGACAGATTCGGGATTTTGGAAGTATCATTTGAGGACAATCTTGTGGCAGAAAGTGATAAGGCCGTGTTTCAGTGAAACAGGTCTAAATAGAAAGCAACACGTTAATATTTATAAAAATTAGAAATTTTAATCTTAAAGTATGGCCAATTCAGTATGGGAAAGTGTAGATAAGAAGTCAAAATGGATGATGGGACCGTTGTCACCTTTTCAATGAGTTTCTTAGTTCTGACCTCAGCTTTTTAGAAAACGAGATAAAAATAGAAACGGTGGGACCCGGCGTTTGACTACGTTCTCACCTTGCTTAAAGCATAAACGACAGCTACAACACGAGTACGTTAATTTCTAATTTTTTGTTTTGTAACTTTCAGGCCATGGATTCGAGCCAGAGCAGCATGCTAATATTGCAGGAGACATGCATCGACGCGGCGGGGGCGCTCGTTGTGTACGCGCCGGTGGACATTCCGGCGATGCACTTGGTCATAAACGGTGGCGATTCGGCTTACGTGGCGTTACTCCCGTCGGGGTTCGTGATCGTGCCAGACGGGTCTGGGTCGCGTGGGTCGCAAACGCCGGTCGGCAGAGCGAGTGGGTCACTCCTAACGGTGGCGTTTCAGATACTGGTGAACAGCCTGCCGACGGCGAAGCTGACGGTAGAGTCAGTGGAGACGGTGAACAACCTCATCTCTTGTACGGTGCAGAAGATAAAGGCCGCGCTTCCTGGTGAAAGTCGAGTCACGTGAAACGTTAATTACGAAGTTTTTTCTGATATTTTTCTTTTCTTTCTTTGAAGAAAAGGAAGCACGTTGAGCAAGAGAAACGGCATTTTGTAGGAGTGAGATAGGGAATAGAGGGGCGTGGAGGGGGAAGGGTGTTGAGTCAAGAACGAACCGGGACTGAAAGAGAGGGTCCTTTGCTGAGTATGTTGTGAGGACGAGGCAAGGATGCTGGTTCGGGTATTGACTCGGATAGATCCAATGTTTGCTCCACTGTTACAATCCCAATGTAAACGACAAAGAAAGAATGAAAATGATATTTTGGTTCTGGGTGAATGGGTGCATTGATTTTGTTCATGATGCCGAGTAAAGGGGAGGGGTAGTAGTTTTGGTTGTGGATGAAATAGGAGGAGTTTCATTTGATTTGATTCGATTCCGGAAGATGCAGTTGTAAATATCTATTGAACAATAGAAGTTAGGGGAAAAAGTTCAAGTTTTGACTTTGGATGCTTGCAATTGAATATGCTTGTAGTTACTGATAAATTTATGAGTAATGTGTTAAAAGACACGTGAAACTGACTTGATAGATCATCCATCAATAGGTTTATTGTTAAAACTGAGAAGGAAAATGTTGATGAGCCGGAGCTGTTGGGGCCGGCCATTTATTGTTTTCACCAATGTGGTTGCGGTTCAGGCTGGGCTACTTCGAATGGGTTTGCTGCTTGCAGTGGCATCATCCAGAACTCTCAAGGCTTTTGGTTGAAGGGATTCACAAAATTAGAGTTATCACCATCAGAGACAGGACCAAGTCGACGGTACGTGGAAACAGTAGAATCTGATGATTCCTAACTCCGAAGTGACTCTTGCTCCAACCCAACCTAACGTTCCATCTCCGCCTGACAATATCAGATCGCCCAATAATAACAACATTATATAGATTTCAGGGATCTCAAAAGTACTTGTCACGAATCTGCTGGTATTCCTAAATTCATTCATATATCATCGTGTCCCATTCATTTCCCTGCATCTCAATGCATGCACCTCCCATCCGTTCCCTATCTATATTATCGGTTTTGTCCACCGTCAAAATTGACCTCTCTTTCCATCTCGATCATGAACGGTGTCCACATTTGGCAAATCTATCGCCCACACGCGTGTAACGTACTATTTCTTGTTTTGGGGCCCTCTCCCTCGCAACATTTCAAGATATGCTTTTGGGACTTTACAGTCCTCAAGATTTGATTGCTGCGGATCCATTCATCGGCTTACTTATGTGAATACATAGTATTTGCAGTACAAGCCTTGACAGCTTTCCAGCCTAATGTTATTGTAATGAGTGGAGTAACATAATACACAGACTGAACTTGATTATATTTTTCATATTTGTTTTCCCAGAGGACTGCTTCTTCATATTCATATCCTTGAAATGTGTCGCCTGTTATATATATATTGATGATTGATGGTGGTGTTGTGAGGACAAGAAAAATGTTGAGGAGCTTAGCTCACAAACGCATGGGCAGTCCCCAAAGGATGAAGGAGGGCCCCACTCTTACCCCAATTTGCCTCCATCATCACGTCTTCCTCTAATAATGCTACCATCATTTTGAATTTCCCTTTTCTGTTAGGCCGAAAATAGAACTATTTAGCTGTTCTTATAGAAAATAACATACAAATCCAATCATAATTAATGTTGGGGAATAAAACTCAAAATAAGTGGTTTAGAAATTTTATTGGCTTTGCAAGCTTTCTCACGAACTATCTCGCTTGCGATCGCGAATTCATTGATGAATTACCTCTCGATTATTATAAGTTGTTCAATTATATTACCATAAAATATATAATCTAAAAAATCACACTATTCATGGAATCAGGGAACACTGGGCCTTCTATTGCCCCACAGACCTTGTAAATTAGAATCAACTACGAATGTGAAGGCCTAACCTAAATAGAAACACTAGCCCAATTTCAATAGACCCAAAAAGAAGCCGTTTTTTAGTCACATCATCCCATCATCGGAGGCCTCACCAAAAACAGTTGAAAAATATTAGAGGTCAAGCTTATATAATATTACCCATTCGTCCATGGTTCAACTGACAAAAGAGTGAGACATACATTAATTTAAAATGTGTTCAATCTCTGAGAAATATCACTTTATTGTAATTCCAGTCGCAATACTTGGGGAAATATCATAACTCATAGGTGTCTAGGTTTATGTTTGAGGATAATAGATGACTCGCCTTATCCGATATTAGTATCATCTAGGAGGAATGAAGATTTTACCCTACCCTTAAATCGTGAGTGAGTTTGACCTCTTTCTAAAAATTATTGTACCAAAAAAAATATAATATTATTATTTCAAACATTAGAAACTGATATATGAGAATTTGGACTAAACAAAGGAGGAGGGGCCGGAGGCAGCAAGTTGAATATTTAATGACCGAGATGCGAAGCAACAACAGCGGCTAGTAGCACAGACATTTTAGCCTAACAATGTCATCAACTTCATCTGCACACACACACACACACACACTCACAATTGTCATTCAATTTCCAAGAAATTATGTACCACTTGCGCATGAAACTGCAATCGCAACAATGCGTCGGTATAATTGACTTTGGAATAAATACGAAGAAAAAGGGGTCAATGCCTGGCATTTTAATTTTATAAACCGAACCATGTGAAACCTTCTTGGTAGTCTCCCAATACGTGTACAGATTGTGCGTTTTTCTTGCCACAAAACTCCTTTAAAATACAAACCAAACCTTGCTCCTCCATTTTTATCCCAAAATCTAGCATCTTTCTTACACTGCTATCAATTACTCTTCTCTCGGTTTCTTCGTCAATTTTCTTGCTGGGTTTAACCATAATATGGGGGCAATTATTAGGAAACGTACCCTAGAGATCAGCCTTATATCCGGTGAGAACCTGTCCACTGATGATCGGAATCCGGTGATGGAGAACATGTACGTTGTGATTCGTGCAGAGTCCATAAAGTGTTGGAGCACGAAAATGGCGAAACCAGGAGGAGGGAGCCTAAGCACTGTATGGAACGAGAAGCTGATGGTGGAGGTTCCATTGCATGCACGGTCGATCACGTTCGAAGTTCAGCGCGAGAAGCCGAAAGGCATGGTTCGATCGATTGGGCTTGCAAGAGTAGCGATTGGGGATGTGATAGCAAAGGAAGAGAAATGTTTGCCGATACTGAGTTACAGGCTGAGGAACTGGGAAGGGAGGAGAAGTGGCGTCATCAATTTCTCTGTCAAAGTGGAGGAGAATAAACAAGAAGAAGAAGCAAAGAAAGGAACAGTGGCGAAATCTTGTGGTGCATCTGGGAGTGGGGTTGTCACCGGAATTCCTGTTTGCTGGATCCACCCAGGCATTCCTGTTTGAACAATCGAGATATAGTAATGCCTTTGTTTTATTTTTTAATTGATTTCATACAAAAATTATTGGATTCTTTGTGGTTGAAATTGAGGGCTAATTTCATGCAAATATGCTATTTCACCTGTGCTGTATCCACCGTCAAGTCGCCAATCTAAATTCAAAGTAACCTCTTCATATTGTAATTCAAAAGCTAAACAATATATATACTGATATTTTATAGTTGAAGTCAAATATTGTAAAAGAAAAAAATAACAGTCAACTTGCCAAGAAAAGTTAGTCCCATTAATAAAAAATTTGCTCATAATAATTGTCAAGACTATAAATTTAAATTTTATTATTGATAAAATAATGATATAGTCAAATTATAAATTCAGATTTTAGGTTTATTTATAATTTAAAAGTAGAGTAAAATATATAATATTTTTTAAAGATTAAATATATTTAAAATAATCATATATTTTATTTTTTTACTAGTTGAATCCACATATTATAAGTAGCAAAATTAATTATTAATTAAGTATATAAATTCCATACGTGGGTGGGTAGGACTGTAGGAGGAGGCGCTTGCCGGTAGCTGGCAGCCTTTATTAATTGATAGTAACGATATTGTGGGCACTACTTTAAAATTTATAATACAGCAAGGTTGACTTTTTCTTTCTTGAGTTGAACTTTCCGTATGTTTTGAATAATAAAAAGCGCGTTATTAAGTGGTCTGTCTTTTTTAAAATTTTGGTATGCCTTCCCCCTGTATTTTTTTGAATTGTGTGTAGCTGTGAGTTGGATTTTTGCCACCACCATATATATATATATATATATATATATATATATGTACTGTCAAAGACATACAATACAAAACTTCACAATCATGTTTTGTGTACAATTAAAAGCTCAGAAGATTAAAGAGGCCAATTAAAAGTAAGTGCGTCATTAGAATTTAAAGAACCTATAATTACAAAGAAGCATCAGTGGAAACTCAACCCCAACAACATGATGGAAAATGTTAAGGAAAAACTATCCTGCCGTTATATTCTAACGTATACAACAAGATTCTTTCTTCCCTTGGATTCCATTTTTAACCATGTCTTTATGATTAATTAAAACGCACAAGTTATTATAACTAGCACTCCCCCCCCCCCATTTTTACATAGTACTACGTACTTCAAAAACTTATACAGCTATCTATTTATTATAATTCATGGCACCCACTTAAGAATTAATTAAAAAAGCATATTTGTTATATTTCTGAATTATTTCCTCAGAATTTTTTAACTTCCATATGAAAATGCGGTTCAACCCTTCAAATTTTAGCCTTGACGACGTGATGTATGTCAATTAACACAGCTCTCTTCCCTTGAAGATAAAGTTTTGTCAATCGGTAATTAAGATTGCGAGATTAATTATATTATCATAGTTTTACTTAACTTTCTGTATTATTCCTTTGAAAGGTTTCTCTATATGAATTCGTGAATATGATGCGCACTCGTATGTCAGGAAGAAATGAGACGCACTGATTTCTAAACTGATGAATTTTCAGATGGAAATCACGAAAGGGAACTGAATATTCAGTTTGGGTTTTTAGTCCAATTTTGTGGACAGGATATTTTTCCCTTTTTATTTTCATCCATCAATTATGATTCGTGTATGTCAGATGATCATTCACCACTTGACAAAGGAATTAATGCAATTTCATTTCCAAGTCGAAGTGGTGAAAGTAGATAGATCAAGCATCCAATAAGGAAGGTGTGCGTACATCAAGTATTGTAAGTTTTAAAAGTCATGAGAGACCAATAATGATAAAGCAATCTGTAAGATATTGTAAATTTCCTCTGAGTTCCATATAGAGCCGCAGCCTTCTTACTATTTGATTATGGCTTAATTAGCGACATTTCAATCCTTCACATTTCAAAAAAAAATTCAATTAACAAGTATGCAATGAATAATTTGTGCATGGTTAAATTAAGGGGGAACTAAAATGGACCCTTTTTATAAAAAGATGAAAATTGCATCCACCTTTTTTTAATAACTTATATATATACCATTATTCGTGTGCCTTAATTATACAGAGCATGTAAACTGATAGCATCTAAATGTGAACTGGAATGAGATTATATTGAAGTACTCGTGTAGACTTGCTTGGAAAATTCTCCGAGTCTCCTTGCTATATATAATTAAGAAATTAAATTTCCCAGAAAATTTATATTTTTTTGGTAACAAGTACAGTAACAACAATCCCTCAGAAAACGCCAAGGGTCAGTGCGTCCAACACACGTAAAAGAAAAGGGGAAAAAAAAAGCCTAGTCAATGGGGCTGTCACCTTCTGGACAATTTAATCATATGTTGGCAGAAAGACTCAAAACAAACCGAGTATATATGGTCTTCTCCTAAAATAACACAGCGTATTCTCTTCTGCTTCTTTTTCGTAGTCCCTTCTCTCACGTCGGTCGATGCAAATCCCACAATATATATAAACCCGCCTTTCCTCCCTCTGTTTTCATCCCAGCCAAAATCTCTCTTTCTTGTATTAAATTTCTCTCCTACGCTCTCTACACGAGTTTTCTCCCTCGTTTTACTTCAACCAAACACAATGGAGGCAATTAAGAAGACACGTACCCTAGAGGTGACAGTCATGTCCGGCGAGAACCTCTGTATGGATCGGACTCCCGTGACGGAGGATGTGTTCGTGGCGGTTCGGGCGGAGTCACTCAAGTGTTGGACCACCAAAACGGCCAAGCAAGAAGTGGGCAGCTTAAGCACTTTATGGGATGACAAGTTGATGATGGAGGTGCCATTGCATGCACAGTCCATCACGTTCGAAGTTCAGTGCAAGACGCCGAGAGGTACGGTTCGATCCATTGGGTTGGCGAGGATAGCGATTGGGGATGTGATCCCAAAGGAAGAGAAACGTGTGGAGATGCTGAGTTACAGGCTGAGGAACTGGGAAGGAAGGAGAAGTGGCGTCGTCAACTTCTCAGTCAAAGTGGTGGAGAAGAAACGAGAAGAAGAAGAAGAAGAAAAGAGAGGAACAGTGGCGAAATCTTGTGGTGCATCTGGGAGTGGGGTTGTCACTGGCATTCCTGTTTGTTGGATCCACCCAGGAATTCCTGTTTGAACAAGGAACATATACCTTCGCTTTATTTTTTTAATTGATTTCATACAAAAGCTTGTAATTTTTTTAAAATTATATAAAGTAATTATTGGATTCAATTTTGTTGAAATGGAGGCCTAATATCATCCTTCCTACACCATCCCAATATGCTTTACAATATTGTAAAAGAAGAAGAAAATAGGGGTGAATTGAACTTGTAAATTCAGATCAGAAAATGTTACCAGAATTAATTATTAATTAAGTTTACAAATTCCACACGCTGGTGGGCGGCGCTTGGCGGTGGGCGGTGGCCTCCCGCGTTTATTAATTTGATGGCAAGAGACCTGTTGGGCTTGGCGGCAAACTTAAGTTTTTTTAGGAACAACCTCTCTCTTTCTCTCTCCCTTCCCTCAGCCTTCCTCCCCAAACACCTATTAAAACCATTCTCTCCCTCTCCTTCTCATATCTCCAAAACCTCCATTCACACAATCTCCTTTAATTTCCACCTTCCCAAACAAACCATGTCACACAAACTAGAGATCACAGCGTTATCTGCAGAAGACCTCCGAATCAGCCGCAAGCACGTGAAGAAGAACGTCTTCGTCTGCCTCGAGTCGCCGGAGTCGGGCCGGTCGGGCGAGACGTGGACAACGGGGATGGAAGCAGAAGGTGGGAGCAACCCAAAATGGAATGAGAAGTTGGAGATGGAAGTAGCATTACATGCAAGTTTCATAACGGCTGAGGTGAAGGAGAAGAGTGCAATGGGGTGTGTGACGAGTATTGGGATGGCGAGAATACCAGTTTCAGATTTCATGGGAGGTTATGTGCCGGAAAATCAAGTTCATTTTCTGAGTTATAGGCTGTGGGATAGAAAGTGCAGGAAAAATGGGGTTATAAATGTTTCGGTTAAGGTTAAAGATGCAGAACATTGTTGTACAGTGAAGGGAGTACCAGTGGGTAATAATACTGATTGTTCTGGGGTTGTACCTGGAATTCCAGTATGGTTGAATAATTACCCAGGAAAGTTTTGAAGTTTGAATGTCTTTTTTTTTTTTTTTTTTTGAACCAAAAATGGTGGAAACAAAAAAAAACAAGAACATGCATTAACAAAACATTTTTTTCTTCTTTTGAGTAAAAAAAAATTGTAACTCTTCCCTCAAAACTTTTATATCATGATATATGATATATGATAGTCAATATAATATCTCTTGGTTGAGCTTCAATTGAGGGAAATCAGAATCCCATGTGTTACTCCTCAAATCCTAAATGTAAAGTATGGTTAGGGGATAAATTTAGTTATAAATATATAATACTTTTATCTAATTTTGCATATATTATTATTTTTTAATGTATCTAAAATAAATAAATAGTTAATATATTAAGAGCAGGATAGGTATATTATGATCTAATGCAGCTAATGAAAATAATTTCATTTTTTTTAAAAAAAACTAAATATATAAATTTTTATCGTTAATTATTTAAAAAATTTGTAACCACTCCCTCAAAACTTTTATATCATAATTTGATGGTTACTATCTTTCAATTGAGGGGGATCCAAAAATAAATGGTTGAATCTTATAACTGTGTGTCCAGTTTTCAACTTTTGTGTCAGCAAACCTAATTAGAACGGATTTATCTTACTAATAGTCTATAGATTCAACTAATAAAAGGGTTAGATATATAATTATTTATAATATTTTTTATTCTTAGGGAGTACTACTTTATTGTATTTTTAGTTGCGACACTTAAGGAGGTATCATAATTCATAAGTATTTAGATTTATAATTGAAGGTAATAGACAGCTCAACATATACAATATTAGTATCGTTTAAGAGGAATGGAGGCTTCACTCTACCTTTAGATAACAAATGAGCCTAACATTTTTTCTAAAAATTTTTATACTAAAAACAAAAAAAAAAGACCTATGTTTTATTCTTAATATTTTAAGAGAGATTAATCCCTGCTGCTAACCGAGCATACTCTTTATTCGTGTTAGAATTTGCGAGCAAGAGTTATAAATGGGTTTTTCCCCCCAAATAAAGCAATAACTTTTGTTTTTCCTATTTCTTTCTATGCGGTCTAATAATTATGGATTTAAAAAAAACGAAATTATCTTTCTTGAATAATATATAATTTATTACGTTTTAAAAATTATTATTCAATATATTTCATCTATATATTTTTAAATAAGGGCATTAGAAGATGTTTCAACCTCAAAATTAATGTTCGTTTGAATTTTATTATGTCTCTAAAAATTGATTAAGAAATCGGTGAAACACAAAAATTTTCAAACACAGCTCATATCGTGTCTATTATGTGTCTACAAATTGATTAAGAAACTGGTGAAACTAAATAAGCTTGTAATTAAATGGTAAAATATAGTCACTTAATATTAAGGGTTCAGTCAAGCTACACTGTCTGTCCAATTTTTTCAAAAGGAAACTACACAATCAGTCAAAAATCTCTCCCAATTAAAGTTTAAATCTCTATTTAAAAATATATTTATATTTATATTTGACAATATCTTAAATAATAATTAAGGACACTCTTTAGCTACCAAGGTCATTGTCTCTCAGTCGCCTAGGCCTCACCCGTGTCAATTGAAACAAAATCTATATACATAACGAAAAAAAATTATCCTCACGTTAAGTTCACAAATAATACATAGGTAAAAAAAACTGAACGAGATGATACGTTTACACAACCTATCATTGAATATGTATAATTTGCATCAACATTTAAGCATCAAGCACCAGTGGTCTAATAGTACCCTGCCACGGTACAGACCCGGCTTCGATTCCCGGCTGGTGCATCCTAGGAGCTGTGATGAGTAGGCACATCTTGTGGTTGAGGTTCAATCACGCTTATCTGATCTAACGGATGATATCTGTGCGCCTGAGCTCTTTCTTTTTTTCTTCACACCGCCCCTTCTCTTGTTTTTGGGCAAGGACCCGGTCAGATCTTATATTTTGACGCGTTTGATAGTGGAATTTACCATTTCATGATCCTTGCATTCTGGTTATTTCTTTCTTTTCTTTTCTTTTTTTCTTTTAATAAATTCCACAACATATCGTTGAATGTATTAGTCTATGGGCACTTCCATTCCCTTTGGTAATTAATTTTGTGGCCATTTCTTTGGCTTTTCTTCACTGTGCATCCACTGACATGGACTCTGAAAATGATGTTGTTTGGTGACTGCAACACCTGAAAGTTCAAGCTTGTTGGAAAGCTGCAGAGCTATAGGTGTGTTGATGAGTGATGAGGTGGAACAGAGAAATTTAAGATATTCTCCCGTTTCAACTTCAGAGTTAGCTAAGAACTAAGAAGTTCGTATCCCATTCTGATTTGTCCAAGGTCTACCTACATCCGTCTTCAAATCATCCCTCTCTCTTCTTAACCATTACGGGTACTTTTAAAAATTGACTGCATGCTGCCCCACAAAAAAAAAGATATACAAGTAGGGAGTGACATAAGCTGCATGAAGTCAGCATGAGGTATTCACCAATCGCATCCTTCTGCAGCAGGTTGACCCCGAGGAACTCCTCTGTTCATAAAAGATTGTATATTTTGTAACTTTATATTGTTTAATATATGTGCCCTTTAAATCATGTATATGTGCGCTCATCGATTTGATTGCTTCAAGAATAATAGATCTTAGGCTCTGTTTGTTTCGTGTTTGAAAACCCTCAAACATTTCTCGAGGATAACTAAGGGTTAAAGACACATGCTCTTGGATCTGAATATGCAAATCAAGAACCAAACGTGGATTTAAGGAATCATATAAACCTTGAGCCAGGCCAAACTTAACAGTGGCCAACAACGAAATTACTAGCCCAACCTTAATTAGTCCCATGTCTTGTGGTTACGTAATCCGCCAATGATTTAATCAACACTGCAACTGCGATGGATGGCATCCACGCGTTTGACATGGTCAGCGCGTACGTCTTAGTCAATTTAATTAAATTGTTTGGAAGAGTTTCATTTCATCTTCCTGCACAACAACCATAGTCAAATAATCTGATTAATTATTTCATATCGTGCCTCTGAAGAGCAGTTGCTTGTATTTTAACATCCCTCTCCCTCTTTTAAAACTATAAAAATTACGTGACGCAGCCTATATAACGTGGTACCCCCACCATCAGCTTTGACACATTCCCAAGTTACCATTGTTTATAGGTTGACCATAAAGCACTTTCCACAAAAGTATCATCGCCGATTCTTAATACATAATTTATTTAATTAATTTAATTAATAAGATATATTTTTAAAATATCTTAATTATTTATCTTAACTCATTCTCTTAATTAATTACTATTAAGAGAGTATGATCAGTATAAATTATTTAGAAAAAAGTTGATAAATATAGAAAATATATCTTATATTTATACTTAAAATTAATTTTATAATTAGGTCATATGTTAAAGGAGGAAGAGGATAATATGGCGAGGAATGAATAGGGGGAGAACAATTCCTCGGCGTAATTTTCTTGATCATCGAGGGGATAACATGCACCGTAAAGCAATTGACATAAGATACGTGACGCAACATAGACAACGTAAAACCAAAAAAATAAAATAAAATCGACTTTGACCCTGAGTGTCTCTTTTTCGGTCTTTGGAGGTTTGCAAAAGCAATCAAATAAAACAATATTCTGGTACAGAATTTCTGAGAAAATGCATTCATGCGTGTGAAACATTAGAATTCATCGATAGTTAACGCCGAGGATTCATTATTTTAGAAGGGAAATTGCGGAATATAATAAGGAGGGCATGCATGGGGGATTAGAGGGATGGTAGAGGGTACAGAGGCCTCAACATAATAATTAGATGGCTGCATGCAGTTCAACAACCCCCCCCCCCTATTTATGGCTAAACGCGACTTCTAAGATCAAAAGCACTTTAAGGCTAAATAATTTGTTTGGATCTGTGTTGTGGGGATCTGATTTCTAGTTTTAAAGTGACATTTATTTTGAATAAACAATATTTCTATGATTTTTGGCTATTGCCTTCTCACTATATCATCTAAATCAATTTTTATCAAACTAACTTTTTATAAAAGCCTCCAACAAAGTTTAATAAATCTAGCAGATAGTTGAGCCTTTTAAACATGATATTGGGAGAGATAAAACATATTTCGATATCCTCTACATTTTGGAAAGATTTATCTATAAGCTATCAGCTAAATAATATTACCTAGTTTATAATAAAAAAAATCTATCCAAATATAAATTATATCACACTAATTAAGTTTCACCTCAACTTCAATTTATAAAAGCTGGAGTTGAAGTAAATGTCACTTTTGCCATTATCAATCCAAACATGCCTTGTATAATTGGCCTTCTATAGTAATTACCAATTAATAAAGATGGCATGGTTGGTTGGGGGGGGGGGCGTTGGTGGAGAGAGTTCCTGAGAAGAGACAAGGGCTGAAATAAATGACTTCCATAATACTTATTTTAGTTTATATTATAAGAGCATTTCTAGAAAAAAAAATATCTTATATTAAATGAGCTTAACAGAATCATTAATAATTTTTTCTCAAATCTACCCTTTGCTGTAAATATAGGAGAGAGATCATTATAAGTATATAAGAAAGATAAAAAGAGTCATATAATTAATTAAATAAGAGCATATTTAGAAATTTTATCATTTTATGATAGATTTAATGTCATTTTTTAGTCCATATAATTTAGTTAAAATATTTTTATAATATAGATCGAAAGTAAAGAGTAGTCATGGTAGCGACTCAGTCAAAAGCTCTTGCTCCATATTCTTGTTTACTCCTTTTGTTAAGGGATCAGTTTAGTGCTCATCAAAATTAAAACATTAACAACACCATAAGCTCATGAGATCTTGACCGTTCAGATTGGATATGAAAGGTGTAGATCTATTTATTCCTTTTTATAAAATAATTATTTCAATGGGTAGAGAATCTAAAATAAAGATAATTTCTTGATTATTATTTTTCAAAAAATATTTTTTACTTAAAAGAGTCCATTGAAAAAAGAATTAAATTGTTTCAGGTCTGCTGAGTTTAAAATGCTCATCATTTATCCTTTATTGATCGCATGCCTCAGTTCCAAATAATTGATCATGCATTCTTTACCCTTCATAAACGTAACACTTTACTATTTTACTATCAAGTGTTTGTATTGATTAGCTATCGCGAATTTTAATTTAATTAATAGTCTCATGTTTAAGCATTAATTTTATATTAACGATAATTATTTAAAGATAATAAGATCTTCTTATAGTAGGCCTACCTTCTCACGAGCTAATTAGACTTTTATATAATAAATATTATTATATAAAACAAGGAAGAGGGGAAACAACAGCAACCTGAAGGTCCTATACAAATTAACAAGAGGCATTCTTTTATAGCTCATGGGATTTATTCTTTAGAAATTGTAATTAATTTAAATAATTGAACATTTTTTTATACAGAGATGCACTACGACACGGAGCTTGAGATGAATTTTCCAATGTTATATTAATATTGACTTAGCTTCTTTTATAGAATACAGAACAGCGCATGAAGATTGATCAAGCACTTCCTTTTCTTTATGGGTGGACGCAGAATAGACAAACACCATAAATACAAATGCAACTTTTTGTACCTTTCGCGCGACTCTTCCACCCTGCAACATTCTTGTAATAATTCTCCTTAGCTGATCATGGCTTAGTCAAACACACGAATAGTTGTTGGTTGACCAAGACACGGTGAACTTAAAGTTCCACCCCACGAGGCTCATGCGAAATGACCGCGTAGTCCCCAAAATTGAATACGCTCCTTTACTACCTTCCTCGCAAAATCCAAAACGCGCCGATACTCTCCTCGGCGTATCAGGCATGAGGCGGCGCCCATACCACGCGCGGTGCTGGACCCACTCAAAGGAACGACCCGAGGCTCACGTGATCCACATCATCACAATATTTATATAAATCGCCCGTCCTCTGCATTTTTCTTATCCAATTCCCTCTTCAGATACCCCTCTTCCTCACCACGATATCTGCATCATCAACTCCATCAATCCCAGCTACTTGAATCACAAACATTCAAATTCTAAGTCCGCTCCAGCACCTCATTATTTTCGATTAAAATGACGGTATCTGCAGGATCCCGAACTCTGGAGGTCAAGGTTCTATCGGCGGAGGGCCTCACCGTCGACCGCAAGCCGGTGACCAAGAACGTCTACGTCGAAGTCCGGGCGGAGGGCCTCCAATGCACCACGACATCACCGGGTACGGCGGACGGCGCCAGGGGAAGTCCCTCGTGGAACGAGACGTTGATGGTCGAAATGCCGCCGCACGCGAGGTCCATCACGTTTGAGGTGAAATGCAAGACGTCCATGGGAACGAAGAGCGTCGGAATCGCCAGGATTGCTCTCTCGGATTTTCTCGGCGGGATTGTGCCGGAATCTTGCTTGCAGTTCTTGAGCTATCGGTTGAGGGACTGGGAAGGCCGCAGGAACGGCATCATCAATTTCTCGGTAAGAGTGAAATCGGCGACGGCTCCGAACTATGGGCCTTCGTTTCCGGTGCCGGCGTTGGCGGACGGAAGCTCTTGCGGGTTTCAAATGAGAGTGCCGTTAGGTGAGAAGCACAGTCCGCGTGGGGTTGTTACTGGGATTCCCGTCTGGTGGAACCACACTACCAATCCTTGAAAAATTGTAAATTACTCGTACTAGAGATGGCCTGATATTAGAAATTAGAGATTAGAAATTCGATATTTAGGCCCAAATGGAAAAAACAAGAAGAAGAAGAAGAAGAAGGGAAAAAAGATGGCGGTTGTTTAAGTTTCATAATAGGAGGATGAGTTTTTCTGTATATATCCAACAAGCAAAGGCTTCTTAGCGTGGCAATGATTGATGTTTGTGGATTGATTGTTTCTCCAAATCAGTTAATTTATATATGCTCTCAAAATTCAAAAATCCCCAGCCATTATAATTTTTGGTCTTTTTTTTTTTTCCTACATGCGCAGATATTTCTAAACACTGGACTTGTTGAGATGTTTTGTAAGCATTCTATCATAGTGTCTATCGAAATTCATAAAAAAGAGAATCAAATTCTGTCAAATAACATCGGACAACCCAAACTATTTTTATCTGTCAAAATCGAGTCATATATATTCTTAGATTTGGATGAGTTTAATCGGCAGGACAAATAATCGAATCCGTGACAACTATGGCGTTTTAGCCGATTATTTTTTGCCAAGATATTTTTTTTTGTTCACCTAATTTATTAAAATTGTACTCTCATTATATCTAGATTCGACCCACATCGCGTATTTGGCTATAGTAAGTGAATCTTCTAACATGAATTTTTTATATATGCTAAAATTTAAATTAAAAACCTTATTTAAATAATATTAAACTGCCTAATACTACAATAATACTTCATTCTAAATTAAACTGCATAGGCGACAGTCAATTTTTTGCGGATACATAGACAAACATATTGAGTACTGACTAGATTTATACGAACATGGTAAATAAGGAAGTCTTCGGTCTGGGTTGTCCCAATGACAATGGCATGTCAATAAATTCATATTATTTGAGATTATTTTAGTGATCAAATATATTTATTACAACATTATAATAATCCTCCTCAGTTTCTCCATCAAATTGTTGTTGATACTTAGTTGTCTAGTGGCGGTATGTGTGTTTGACATATCTATGCAATATAAGAAATTATTAAGACTAAAAGGTCACCAATGCACGAGTGGTCTAGTGGTGGAAAGTACCCTGCCACGGTGTAGACCCGGGTTCGATTCCCGGCTGGTGCAATTCGAGAGCTGTGATGCTGTCATTGCCCATCCCCCGTGTGTTTGAGTTTGAATCACGTTCATCTGATCCAACCGATGTTTACGTAGCGTCTGAGCTCTCTTTCTTGTTGCATCTATGGATTGTTTTTTTTTTTTTTTATAAAAAAATTTTTGGAAAGGGGTTGGGCTCACCCACGATCCAAGGGCAGGGCGAAATCTCCCTTCCTCTTAGGCGATACCAATGTCGGGCAGGGCGAGCCGTCTATTACCCTCAGGCGTAAACCTAAGTACCCAAGAGCTAGGATGCCTCTCCAAGCGCTGCGACTGGAACCACAACAAAGTGGTACTCCCCAGGGTTCGAACAATCTATGGATTGGTTTTATTTGAATTATTCCCACCCATGGATAACAACGTTTGTTTGGTAATGGACATTCTTCATATGAGTTCTTTGAACGCAGCAAACTCAATTACGTTGGGGGGGGGTACAATATAAGACGTTCATGGGCACTGTGCAAAGCATTGGGGAGGCAAGAGTGGCAATGTCGGAGTTTCTGGGAAAGGCGTCTCCGGAAGATAATCCCAATTCCTCAGTTACAGGTTGCAAGATAGGAAAGGAAGAGATAGTAAGATTATCAATTTCTGCATTAGGGTAATTAGGATATCACCGCAACAAATTTATATGATATCTGAGCCTGCGGCGGCGAATGAGAACAAAACATTCCAATTACAGAAAAAGATTTCTTAGGTGGCCCAAGAATATAGCATTTTTAACTATGTGTTTATCATTAATTTCACCTTGCAAATTTTTATTTAAAATTATTATAGTGCCTTTAAATTATTATAGTCACTTTATTATATGCTACATATTATTTGAGACATATCCCTTTGGAAAATAATGTTTTTGTTATTTATGCTTTTATAAAAAAAAAACATTTTGCAATTTCCCAAGCACGGAAGTTGGCCAGTAGTATTAAGTTGCTTGCCCATCCGAAAATGGAAGTCCTAAGTTTGCATGCGGCATATGAAGCACATAGAATCCCATGTTACCAGGTTTCTTTTTAATCGTTTTAGAAGAACTCCATAACGTACGTGGAGTTCAAGTAGCGTATTTTACTGTCTCATCATGATCAGCTTAGCTTCTTTTGACTTGCGCTGTCTTTTCCAATAATGACAATAATTTATATGTTATCTCCATGTAATTACAGGACTTGTTCTCCAAGTTACTTAAGGATTAAGGATATATATATATATATATCAATTTAATTATTAAATTATTAATACTGTAGTAGTATGTCATGAGCATCATCCTAAAGGGAAAGTATATTCTCGAAAAACTAATTTATGAGGAGGAAAAACTCTTGAATCTATAAATCTCACTCAACTTGTAATTAGGCTTTGCAATGTGGGACTCATAACATAGTATCAGTTTCCTCCCTTTATATACATACTCATTCGATCTTAAATATATGATATAATTGAAGAGTTGATATTAATCCTACATATAAAATATATTTTCTATATTTATCAATGGATACTCATTCAACAATAATTAAATAAATGATGGAGAGAGGGAGTGTTAAGGAAAATGATTAGGGTATTTTGAAAAAAAAATATATCATAGTAATTAATTTAATTAACTTCTTTAATATAATCAAATTAGTTAAATATGCCATATATTAAATATATGAAGAGTATATTTATGTATAATTTTTTATAACATATGAAGAGTGAAGGGAAATTAAACCAGCAAGGCAGCAACTTGTGTGATATTTCTAAGTTCCTTCATTAGAATTTTAAACTTACATATAAAAGATGTGGTTCAAACCTTCAAATTTTAGTGCTGACGTGATGTATATTATTTAACAAAGCTCTCTTCCGTTGCAGATTAAGTCTTGCCAACTGGTAAAATTACAATACTAATTATATTATCATAATGTTACCTGATTTTTTTATATGGTATTCCTTTTAGAGGTGTCTATGAATGAATGCTCGTGTATATATGTGTGTGCTCTTCTAAGAAATAAATGAGACGACTGATTTCTAAACTGATGAATTTTCAGATGGAAATCACGAAAGGGAACTGAATATTCAGTTTGGGTTTTTAGTCCAATTTTGTCGACAGGATTTTTCTCTTTTTATTTTCATCCATCAATTATGATTCGTGTATGTCAGATGATCATTCACCACTTGACAAAGGAATTAATCTTCTAAGAAATAAATGAGACGACTGATTTCTAAACTGATGAATTTTCAGATGGAAATCACGAAAGGGAACTGAATATTCAGTTTGGGTTTTTAGTCCAATTTTGTGGACAGGATTTTTTCCTTTTTATTTTCATCCATCAATTATGATTCGTGTATGTCAGATGATCATTCACCACTTGACAAAGGAATTAATGCAATTTCATTTCCAAGTCGAAGTGGTGAAAGTAGATAGATCAAGCATCCAATAAGGAAGGTGTGCGTACATCAAGTATTGTAAGTTTTAAAAGTCATGAGAGACCAATAATGATAAAGTAATCTGTAAGATATTGTAAATTTCCTCTGAGTTCCATATAGAGCCGCAGCCTTCTTACTATTTGATTATGGCTTAATTAGCTACATTTCAATCCTTCACATTTCATTAAAAAAAAGTCAATTAACAAGTTTGCAATGAATAATTTGTGCATGGTTAAATTAAGGGGGAACTAAAATGGACCCTTTTTATAAAAAGATGAAAATTGCATCCACCTTTTTTTAATAACTTATATATGTGATTTTTTTTTATTTAATTTGGTGTGGGCAAATGTTTCATTAATCAAAGATATACAGAGCATGTAAACAGATAACACAACAAGAGAGATCTAAATGTGAACTGGAATCAGATTAATTGAAGTACTCGTGTAGACTTGCTTGGAAAATTCTCCGAGACTCCTTGCTATATATAATTAAGAAATTAAATTTCCCAGAAAATTTATACTTTTTTGGTAACAAGTAAAGTAACAACAATCCCTGAGAAAACGCCAAGGGTCAGTGCGTCCAACACACGTAAAAGAAAAAGGATAAAAAAAAAGCCAAGTCAATGGGGCTGTCACCTTCTGGACAATTTAATCATATGTTGGCAGAAAGACTCAAAACAAACCGAGTATATATGGTCTTCTCCTAAAATAACACAGCGTATTCTCTTCTGCTTCTTTTTCGTAGTCCCTTCTCTCACGTCGGTCGATGCAAATCCCACAATATATATAAACCCGCCTTTCCTCCCTCTGTTTTCATCCCAGCCAAAATCTCTCTTTCTTGTATTAAATTTCTCTCCTACGCTCTCTACACGAGTTTTCTCCCTCGTTTTACTTCAACCAAACACAATGGAGGCAATTAAGAAGACACGTACCCTAGAGGTGACAGTCATGTCCGGCGAGAACCTCTGTATGGATCGGACTCCCGTGACGGAGGATGTGTTCGTGGCGGTTCGGGCGGAGTCACTCAAGTGTTGGACCACCAAAACGGCCAAGCAAGAAGTGGGCAGCTTAAGCACTTTATGGGATGACAAGTTGATGATGGAGGTGCCATTGCATGCACAGTCCATCACGTTCGAAGTTCAGTGCAAGACGCCGAGAGGTACGGTTCGATCCATTGGGTTGGCGAGGATAGCGATTGGGGATGTGATCCCAAAGGAAGAGAAACGTGTGGAGATGCTGAGTTACAGGCTGAGGAACTGGGAAGGAAGGAGAAGTGGCGTCGTCAACTTCTCAGTCAAAGTGGTGGAGAAGAAACGAGAAGAAGAAGAAGAAGAAAAGAGAGGAACAGTGGCGAAATCTTGTGGTGCATCTGGGAGTGGGGTTGTCACTGGCATTCCTGTTTGTTGGATCCACCCAGGAATTCCTGTTTGAACAAGGAACATATACCTTCGCTTTATTTTTTTAATTGATTTCATACAAAAGCTTGTAATTTTTTTAAAATTATATAAAGTAATTATTGGATTCAATTTTGTTGAAATGGAGGCCTAATATCATCCTTCCTACACCATCCCAATATGCTTTACAATATTGTAAAAGAAGAAGAAAATAGGGGTGAATTGAACTTGTAAATTCAGATCAGAAAATGTTACCAGAATTAATTATTAATTAAGTTTACAAATTCCACACGTTGGTGGGCGGCGCTTGGCGGTGGGCGGTGGGCGGTGGCCTCCCGCGTTTATTAATTTGATGGCAAGAGACCTGTTGGGCTTGGCGGCAAACTTAATTTTTTTTAGGAGTTGAAAGAGGAGTTGAACTTTTCGTATGTCTTTCAAAGAAAAAATTTTATAAACTTTTCGTACTAAGGAGTAGTGGTGGAAACGAGCCCAGGAGGGAGCGGCGAGTGAAGAGGGGAGCCATGTGCGCGACTTTGAGAATTGGAGGCAGCTGAGAGTTAGAGCGAGGTGATGAGGATGGATTTAGGGTAAACGGAATTTTTAATAATATAAATTATCTTATAAATTATTATATAATATTATAAATTTAAAATAGATCACAGGCTTAATAACTTTTTTAAGGGGCTTAAATTTGGTCTTTTAAAAAATAAAAAATAAAAAGTTTAAGCCTGTATATTTTTTTAAACATGTCAAGTCTTTAGCCTATTTCCACCCCTATTAACAATGCAGGCTATTCTCCTAATGCATCTATGTTATTTTTGTAATAATTTTAAACTAGATCTTATACATTAAAAACTAACTATTCAGTTCTTAATATAATACATATTTATATAATTTAATTAGATTAAAGAAATTGATTAATTTAATTAATATGTCATATTTTTGTTTAAAATATTTTAATTATTTTTCTTATCTTCCTCCCTCAATCTTTTACTTAATTATGATTGAAGTAGTATTAATATGAGTAATTTAAAAAAATTAATAAATATAAAAATAAGTATTATATTAAAGATAAGTCCTATATTAAGGATATATGGAGAACTAGATTTTGTTTTTGAAATGTGTGAATACGTAATGTGAGTTATCAAAGACATGCAAAACAAAACTTGACAATTATGTAAGTAAGGCGAAAGATGAAGTATGAATAGATGACTTTGTAGTCCTTCTGTTTAAACAAAAAGATTTGTTAAGTATGAAAAAGAAAACATATTAGGTATAGAATTGCTAATAAAAAATTCATAATTTCAAACGTTTTACGTTCGGAAAATATATCCTTTTCTTTGACAGTACAATTATATATGCTGAAGTTAGTCACCAACTATTTAACATTTGAACATCATCATAAAGCCAGAATTTGGATAAAACCCCTATATTCTTTTTATCTATAATTAATAATCAAATGTAGAACCATAATATATATATATATATGGGAAATCAAATTCATTTAAATATTTTAATACGCAAAGGTTTAAAAATACGTATTATTTGTAAGTCATTAACAATTTATGCGTGTAATTAATTGTGAGATTCTACTTAAGCATGATGTTTACTGATGTAACAATAAACATTATTACTTTAAATTTTTAATATAAGAATTAGATAACTAATTTATGAATATTAAAAATTTAATTAAACTAGTTATTTATAATAAATTGGTCTTTATTTCCTTGAACTATCCTCTTTAATCATGTATATTGTAATTACTTCTTGATTGAGAACCACTTTGATATGTGTAATCAATAAGAATATTTTAGGTAAAAAGAACTATATAAAATATATTATAATATTATATTTAGAAGTAAAATAAATATCATATTTAGGATATACTGAGTATTACCAATAAAATCAACATCAAAGAACATCTAAACAAATCCGAACTATCAAATGGAAGGCCACAAGCTTTCTAATCTTGCAGCCATTGATATGTTTTATATATCGTATACCAAGATGCTTGCTTGGTAGAGTGAAAATGTGGGGGAAACAATAAAATAGGCAGTGCGATAATGGCCGGATCAAACTAAATAAATAATAGATAATACAAAAGATATATTGGGATTTAAAACCCACAAAACGTTGTACTTGTACTTTCTTGTGTTGCCAAGAAGGAAAATAATGTGCTTCCCACAATTGGCGAAAGCTTGGAAGATTACAAAGAAGCATCAGCGGAAAGCGCAAACGTAACTCAAGCCCGTACATATACACGGAATGATAGAAAACTTGGTCAGTTTATTAATTGTCAATCACTTACGTTGTGAATGAGAGAAGAATATGGCTAAGAAATTTACGAGGAAAAACTATCATGCAATTATATTAATTCTAACGTATACAGCAAGATTCTTCTCTTGACTTCTTTTGGTCTTTCTTAAATTTAAGTCAGCAATCTAAACTAAATAACATGTCCATCCTACTTACAGTTATATACGCCATAGCACTTTGTTTGCCCCGGAAATCTCAATCTGAAAGTTAATTTAAAAATCATTCTTTTTCCACTACTGAAATTTCATTTTTTTTATTAATCAATTACACAATACGTAAAATGAAATCGAAATTTCATTCTAGACTTGCCCAGGAAATTCTTCCCCCATACGAAAAGCAAAAACAAAAATTCGGAGTAATTGAAGAACAGTGTCTCAGCAGTAAACGAGAACGAGTCAGAAACTACAAAATGGAAATACAGGGTCAACACTTGTTACCTACCAACCTTCTCCCTAATTTACTTGTCCCACAAGGACCCGATCAACCAAATCCATATGGCCCTTTTCTCACGTTTCTCTCCCCAAAATCCCATCATATAAATGCTCCTCCCTCCTCCTTTATCTTCACCACAAAATCAATCTCTTTCATATATACACCCTTCATATCCATCATATATAACTCTCTGAGTTTCTACTCCATTTTTCTTTCCAAGAATGAACCCAATGAAGACCCGTACTCTGGAGGTTACCGTTATATCCGGCAAGAACCTCTGTATGGATCAGAATCCGGTGACGGAGAATGTATATGTGGTGGTCCGGCCGGAGTCGCTGAAGTGCTGGACAACGAAAATGGCGAAGCAAGGAGGAGAGAGCTTAGGTTTAGCGCACAGTAGTTTATGGAACGAGAGGTTGATGGTGGAGGTGCCATTCCAGGCAAAGTCTATTACATTTGAAGTTCAGTGTAAGACGTCTAATGGTTTGGTTCGATCCATTGGGCTGGCAAGAATAGCGATTTCCGACGTTGTACCAAAGGAAGAGGGATGTTCTTCGGAGGTTTTGAGTTACAGGTTGAGGAATTGGGAAGGAAGGAGAAGTGGGGTTATCAGCTTCTCAGTGAAGACGAAGAAAGAGGGAGAAGAAAAGCAAGAAGATGATGATTCAAAGTGCTCGGGAATGATTATGCAAAATTATGGGGGTTTCAATCATCGTATGAATGTTCCAAATAATGGGGTCGTTTGGGGGATTCCTGTTTGGGGGAATCATCTTGGCGTACATGTTTGAAGAAATTCAAAATATATAATAGTTTCCTTAATTATATTAATGCTATTGCTTAGTTTCTGTTCTTGTTTCCCATTCAAAGTTGTGGTTCTTTACCTTCCTTTTCATGTCATCATTAATGATGGTTTTTATAATATACAAATTATATTATTTCTTGAGATGATATTTGCTTTCGTATGTTCTAATACAAGATGTAAGAATATTGATGTAGGAAATTAAATACTTTCCTGCTCACCTGCTCAATCATCACTAGGCTTCAGCTACACCTTCTTTTACTTTGTCTGATTTATAGTGTCTTGTCGTGTTTTCTATTCATTTTCTTCGTAATTTTAGGCCTACCTTTTATCCTGTTGTTAATTATTTTTTGCCTCTTTTCCATGAAAATAAAGCTTGTTCTTTTATATTTCATGTATTTATTTTTTAATTTTACAATACATTCTTCAATATGCTGCAAAGATTACTTTGAAGACACCAGAGAGACCCTCACCTATAATTAGTTATTTTATAGCTTCATTAATTCACATTTGGTTTAATTGCTTCTTTTCAATCAATCTTAAACCATCCAATCAATCTTTCCGAAATAAACTGCACTCCCAGCTCAAATTCGGATTTCCCCCTTCAATTTCTAGATAATTTGTGTAAAATTTAGATGTTTTGAATTTAATATTTTAGAATATAATTTTGAGACATTAAAAATTAATAAATAAATTGAAGTCATTTGACCTGAATTTGATCTTAACAATTGATAAAAGTAGTCTTAAACATGAAGCAAAGAGAAAGATATGACGAAAAGGGAAATACTCCCAAAGCGAAACCATATATTAAATCAAAATAAGATGGAACCCACTGGAAATACTGACACAAAAAAACTCTCGTTATATAAATCGGGACAAATTGTAGGGAGAATTGAGGACATGATGGGTTCCTCTTTCAAGAAAGAACTCTAAACGGGATTCTATGAAAAAAAAAACTCCATTTTAAGGGTAATTAATATCTTTTGCCTTAAAATGCCCTCAGGAGTATATCAGAATTACTTACCTCCCATTAAAAAATCAACAACATTAAAAAGGATCAAGTTAAGAAAAAGAATTGGAATCTTGACTACTTGTTTTTCTTGGTGGGCGTGTTATGCTATATGAAAGAGGGAAAGGAAACAATGATTAGATGGGTTGTGATGGAATAATCTTAGTGGGTATCTTCTCTTCAATTTGAGTCTTGAGAGATAGAAGATGAGGTATACACTCCTCCTTTAACCATTAAATTAAATTTATTATTACATATTAAAATCACATAGCCAGTATGATTCTGTTTAGAGCATGTATGAAAAATAGCACATGATCTAATGTGAAAATGCATCATCTTCTCCCATTCAAACTTGTGAATGGTTTCCCGTGTGAACATTGAACTTGCAGAGAGGGCAGTTCGCGTTGATGTGCAACCACTTGTCGATGCATTCCGCGTGAAAATGGTGGCTACAGGGAAGTTCTCTTAGCTCTGCTCCATCCTCATATGGACACAAGCAGATGCAGCACTCCTGTCAGAAATCATAGCATGCTATAGCATAAGAATGTGACTCTTTTAAGATGTTTATATCCCATCATCATTTTAAGCATGAAAATCTTTTAAGAGCCATGATGTATTATACTGCAGTATCCTATATTCTGAGCATTAAGTCAAGAGCATTCAAAGAAAGAACATTTAGCGGAAATGGTGTTCTTGTGTTTTCAAGATCATATCCTTTCCATTCGCAATAAATGCAATGGTAGCTTACCGCATCTTCTGTTGAAAGAACATGTTCTGCAGGTGTATCGCTGTCACATTTTGTCATTATTCCTTTACAAGATGAGGCTTGGGCATCATCACCATCAACATTAACCTTATGTTCATCTGCCCTCCTGAACTTGTATTTTGGCAACCCATTGATTTCTTCCTCCGTTGCCCCTTCCTGCTCCCACATCAAAAAGTCACTTCATGTTCATGAACAAATTGTCAATGCTGATGAGGGCTTAATGAAAAAAGATAATCACAAGAGCCAATATATAGAACCTTCAAGTTATGAAGCAGCGCCCTTGGTTCAGGATAAATGGAGAAAAAAATTTAAAGACTAAACTTATGCCACTAACATCTTCTGGAAACCAAATTGAAAATATTACTCCTCTGATCTCTAATATAGGAACTAATTAAGGAGTTGATCTTAATTCTAACTATAAGACTTATTTTCTATATTTATCAATTTTTTTCTAAATTACCTCTATTGATACTCCCTCAATAATAATCAAGTAAGAGATAGAGGGATAGAGTTAAGAGAGATAATTAAGGTGTTTTTGAGAAAACATATCATATTGACTAACTTAACTAACTTTCTTAATCTAATCTAATTAGTTAAATAGGTCCTATATTAAGGACAATAAGAGTACTAGATCATGGGCCATGTATGGATTGTTCGTTAACCACAGGGAAAGAACTAATAAGCTCCTCATTATCTTAAATTAATTACAATATAAGCAAGATACAAAAGGTAAAAAGCTTATTCACCTTATCCGCCAGAACTGACAAAAATGCAAGTATGCAGGGCAGACAGCAGCAAACAGCAATGCCAACAAGGCATGCCACAACCACACAGATCAAAACAATTACAATGTCGATAGCAAGGAAGGTGATACAAAGCCTGCAAACCACAACCATGCAATCTAGTTTGAGAACAGGAAAAGGAAGAAGGCGATACTATATTTAGACACAGGAGTAATCCATTCCTACTGGATAGTTGCATTTATATTTTTTAATCACTAGACTACTTTTACTACTCTCACACACTCATATTCTTATCCTAAAATCAATGCCAAGCTTTATAAGATCGCTTGTTGGCATCATTAATTTATACCCTATATTGCTCACTACAAGTCTAGAAGCTTTAGAATAGCACATGTCACTTGCTCAGAACAAAATTAAACAACTTCCAACTGACCAGTAAAGCTGAGGGGCATCTTGGGTCAAGCTCTGGCCACCAGTAGTAATCCAATAAAATCCAAGAAGCCACCATACGAATGCAAACAGAGTATTTGCAGATTCCATGCGCTTTCTGATGCTGCAACCAAAGTACCATTCACAAATTTATATAGGTGACAGGGAAGGTTCAGTACACATTTTAAAATGCCGAATTTTCCACGATAATTAAGCATCCCATATCTGATAATACAGACTAAGTTAAATTCAAGCATTGCCAACTCTAAATGAGATTATAGGCACATGATTCAAACCCAAAATCTTAATGACATCGAGTGATTTCTTCTCGACCCAATAACCAACACTCAGTTACAGTAAGCTAAGAATAACAACACTCAAAATTTTCAAATTAAATCGTTTACAAGGGATGCATTCCAGTAGCATGAGAAGATATAACAGGAGTTCAATTTGCCACTTTATATTCACAATATCCAACGGTTATGCAATACTATATACCTATATCCTTCCTGATCCTGTTCGTCAGCAGAACCATTTGCATCGCCAATATCACTCCCAGAGCTAGAATTGAATTCTACACCTCTTTCCCAAGAAATCCCATTCTGATACTGTTCTTCGGAAGCAGAACGAACTTGGGCTTGCATGTATCGTCTGTACTTAAGAGTAACACGCACACAGTGAAACGCACCTTGAAGCAAGTACCCACAAATCCACAACCTCAAAGGCACCGAAGGCTTCTCCTCAATGCTCAGCCCCAAAACGACAATCCCGCTAATCACAAACGCCAAGTTCCAAACGACATCCAGTATCACCACCGGCTTCGAGAAGGCCCAGTTATTCTGACGCGCCTCCAGCTGCTCCGCCGCGTTCTCCCGAACCCGCACCGACGGCTCCCGGAGCATCATCCGCCGCCCGCTCGCATACCGGAAGAACCGCGCCGCGCTCCGTATCGGCCCCGACGTCCGTCGGAGCACTTGATCGGAGACGGAGTAACGAAGAAGGGGCGAGGGGTCCACGGAGGAATCTGGTAGAGCTGACGGCAACGAGGCTGTACTTAACATTATGTAAATTCCACCGGTAAAGAAATTCGGCTACTATTATATTCGGAAATTAAAAACTCGAATGGATTCAAAGATGAAGGAAAATATGGGGAGACTATAATCAAATTGAATAAACGAAACAGAGATTGATGCGAAATGCAAATGGGTGATAAGCAATTGTGATTGAGCAAATAGGCGATATGAAAAATGATGTTTATTTGAAGGTGATTGAGGATTCTGAACTTGGGATTCAATTCAAGGATCTGGGGAAAATGGAATGCAATCGAATCTTTGGAAAAATCGGTGCTTGTTCGTAATTTTGTTTTCAAATTTAAACTTTTACGGGGGCATCAATGCAAAGCTACAAACAAACACAAGGGATTACGAGGGCGCGGGTGGCTTTGTACGAAAGAACGGTTTTCACTTTTCCCCCAAAAAAGAAAACGGAAACCGGTAACAGCTACCTCTAGTGCTACCGTTAAACCGATACCTTTTCTTATAAGTTTTTGTAATTTAATTTAATTCTTTTATTTGTAGGCCAAAAAAACTTATAATACTATTAATTATATTTCGATATGTTGTTTGCATTAAAATGATTTAAGAAACACCTACATTCTATAACGGAAAAAACACTATATTTTTAATATATTTTAAAAAAAAAGACCAATTGATTGAAATATACGGTACATTTTTAATATCACTAATATTTTTAAAAAATTATAGGCAAATATAGTATAGGAATATTGGAGTTTTATAGCTTTAAAGATGTTGCTCCAGAAAGCACAAGTAATAAATTCAAAACCATTAGTAATAATTTCATTTTTTATGAGAAATTTAATTTCAAGGGAAATTTACAACTATTATTAATATCTCGCGGGGATTTTTGAGCATTTTTTCTCCTTTTTTTTTCAAATTCAGTACAAGACGTGTTTTTTACTGTTGCCGTATGCATAAACTATAGATAAAACTAGTATTGGGATTTAGATATCGACATTAAAACTAGTATATGGGGCTTTATTTATGGATTGTGAAACATGTTTCATATTTCGGCCGCTTCGCATAGAATTCATGTTAAGTCAATTTTTCAACGTATGAATGGGGGTTGATCTAAGAAATAAGGGATTTAGTATCGCTTAAACGAGATCTTAAATTTGATCTTTAACGAATGTAAAAAATTCTCGTTAAGAGACTCATCTATCATAATTAAATGCGTGACGCGAATCGAATCTGAATATAATCGAGATAAAACTTCGGTGAATCGGATAACAGAAAAAAAATTCAATGTACCATACAGAATTTTAAAAAATGAATTATAATGTTTAGCACTTCTTAGAAATATGTTTTGTTATATATATTATACATTATTGATGCTTTTTCGTATGTATTATATGAATCGATATTGATTTAATAATAAAAAGTAAATACTAATAAAATGTACGACTTGCGGGAAGTTTATATTACTCTGACTTTTCTTAATTGTCCAGATTAAAATTCAACGGTCAAACTTTTATTTTGCTTTACAAATTTTAAAAATAAGCATGCTTTCCCCATCCTTGAGTTGAGACCCGGATAAAATCCAAATTCAACATATTGGTCAAATGTTTGTTTGTATATTCAACATTATTTATCAAAACTCTCAACATAATTTTCTCCATTCATAAAATTCAAATCTAAAATCTTCAGAAAAGTCAAGTCTCTCCAGTCAACCCCACCATTGTTGGCAGTTACACATTTTCTTTAACCAAATATCAAACTGGATCTCCAGGCTCTCTTTTTGTATCCTCTAGCTCCTTGATTCCTTTCAATCTATCCCATCCCTTTTTCCCTAAAACAAATCCTACTCTGTTAATGACAGCATAATATACCTTCCCATTTCACAATGCTTCAATATTTAGTGATTATTGTAAGAGTCTCTATTTGTTAAGTCCTAGAACTCAGCCATTCCTAGTTTGAACTTCCTCCTTTTACTCTTTTGTTACTGCCTAGTGCTAGACCGAAACATCAGATGCAGAATACAGAGCCAAAAACAAGAGAGAGAAAATTGCACGTTCATATGATGATCGCAGTTAGTACAGTTTAAGGAACAACCCATGAACTATTTAAACATGATCAGAAGATTTCAAGAACTCGTCATCTTTCACAATTGCAGCATATCATAGCATACATCATTTATAAACTACAATATAGAAAGTTAAAAGCTGGAAACCATATATCCAGACATCAGTCCCCACTTAATCCTCCTCAGTTCGTCCCCACAGGAGGTCTTTACATGTTTCCTTGAACAGAGCTTGCAAGTTGCTAAGTTCCCTGTAAGATGTGTAGTCATGTGATTCTGCATGCAGGATAACAGAGATCTGACCTACTTGGGAAGGAAGTACCATTACTGCTATGGGTACATCTACTCATCCAAAAACCCATTTACATTCTTCCCTACTTATGTATCTGATGACTCTGATAATTAATTCAGCTCCTTGCATGTTCGGGAATGAGTCGATGACGCAACTCAGTAGATGCACCAGCCAACTCTGCATTGTTTTGTTTTCAGTGAGTAAACATCATTTAACAGAGTGAGCAAAATCCCACCCCCCACCCCAAACTCATACGAGTAAAACACGTGACTTCGATCATTGAAAATAACCAATTTGTTGCAGATTAGTTCTTTTGTCAAATGAAGAGGGGAAAGTAATCCGTTTACCTTGTGCTGTAAAGTCAAACAAAGGAGGCAGAGGTCGCCCGTTTGGAAAGCATACATTTGGGTCTCTTAGATCATTGAAGAAGGGGTGTGCACATGCTTCCAACTGTAAAGGAGAAATAACTGAGATCAGACTAACCAAACGAACTTATTGTTTTCCTTCCCACACTTTGTGGTTCTGGAGAACACTGATGATACATGATTTCAAAAGTATATGCATATTAAATTATTTTCCCAAAAAAATTAGCTTCCTTACAGCAGTGCACCGTAGATTAGGTGAATACTGGAGCAGCCTTGACACAAGATCAACAGCTTCTGAAGGCATTCTCTTGTGGAAAACCTGGAAGTTACTAATTCAATGAGTTTCTGATGCATTCATTAATCATGAACCGAATTTTTCCTTAGGTGGGGTTGGCATCGTGAAGAACAACTAACCTTGTGCCATGGGTGTGCTTTAATCTGAGGAAACTTGAATTCAGAGTAATTTGGATTCATGCACTTTATTTCTTCTCTGGTCGGTGTCCCCAATATCTATAGCATATAGTAAAACTTGGACTGAGTCACAAAAGTTGATAGAACTTAAAGCTTCCAACAATAAAATGCTTGTAAAGGAAAAAAAATGTGAGGGAAACTATAGAACGTGACTGTGCCTTAATGATTTCCACCAACTGATCAACTCCACTCTCCCCGGGGAACATTGGCTGCAAATAATATTTGACAGACACAAGACATCAATATAAAAATGTGATTTTTGATTAATCCATTATATCTACTTGCATGACCAAGATTTTGCATGCATCAAAAACCAACTATGGAAGACAATTTGCAGACGGTCTTGCGTATGCTTACCTGTCCTAGAAGGAGCTCAGCCAAAACACAACCAACAGACCACATATCAATAGCATTTGTGTATTCAGTTGCCCCAAATATGAGTTCAGGTGCTCTATAATACCGTGAGCATATATATGATATGTTGGGTTCACCAGGCACCTAGAAGTTCAACAATTTCATAAGCTTTAGAAACAGACAAGCACCAGATTTCATAATTCTAAAGAAATGAAACATACCAGCATCTTTGCGCTTCCAAAATCACAGATCTTCAGCTGATGAGTATGGGGATTAACCTGTATAAAATCACAAGTCAATTTAATATGCTTTGATGTCAAAGAAATGTCTTGAATGCCAGATCTACAATACTCGTTGCAGGAATTCACATGAAACGAAACCCTGCTGCAAATAGAAAGAAACCATAATGGGAAATGAATGTGTAAAATCTCACCAATAAATTCTGTGGTTTGATGTCACGGTGGCAAACGCCAAGTACATGATGTAGATAGTTTAATGCACGGCATATCTACAAAAAATAAGTAGCAAAACAGTCACTATAAGAACAGAAGTAACAAAATCTATGATTATAACTAAAATTCTTATTCTAGCATGCATAATAATGGAAACTCAAACCCACCAGAGAGTGCAAATAATCTTCCAGTTTCTAGACTTACCTGGTATGTATACAGTTGTATATAAATTATAGGCATGTGTTGATGCATTCTGATATAGTGCTTTGAAATTCTGTAGACGGTTTCTGATACATACTCCAAAACCAGGTTCAGGTACAACTCATCTTTTTCAGTAGTTGAAAAAAAGCAGTGCTTTAGTTGAATAACATTGGGATGGTCAAGCATGCGCATAACCTGTAGTTCCCTATTCTTATATCTCTTGTCTTGCAAAACCTTCTTTATGGCAACTGTTTCACCAGTTTCAAGGCACCTAGCCTAAAAAACAGATGGGTTCTGTTAAACAAATTGGTATATTGACAGGGACACACAGCAAAATATCAATACTTCAATATCATACAACTTGATCACAGAAATACATGTAAGTTTTCACATAATTACCTGAAAAACAACACCAAAGGAACCGGTACCAACCACACGCTCCGCCATGTATGATATGGTCTAAAAGCCAAACAAAGAATAAATTAGTAAAACATCTAATTTGGGTTCCAAGTCCCTAGTACATCTAATTTCTGTGGCCCATCAGGCGTTTATCATTTCTAATGTCAACTTGTGCCACTTTGCTACCAACACTCAAATGTTCAAAAAAAATTCATAATATATAGGAAATGATATCCCCACACGCTAATCTCCAATAAAGTATAAGCCAAGCAGTGCAATACATCAACAGTAAGTGACAACCGCATTATGAATAGAACCAAGGGGGAAAATGAAGTTAAAAATTAATACATCAAAATAAGACTCTAGGAGTAGGGAAGAAAAGATCAATTAACGAACCCATGGAAACACAATAGTAATGAGAAAATACCTGCTTTGGTTGTCCATCACGACCACCGATGGCTGTTGTAATTACCTGCCCTGTTTCAGTTCCATTACCATTCACAATAGCTGGCTCCATATCCTGCATAGAGCAAAATTATTGCCAAACACAAACTATTTGCATTGAGCAAGACCATTCAGGTTCATAGGACTCAACAGTAGAGGAAAATTGTCTAAAATATAAGGGCATTGCAATGGAAGTTGCTAACATTAAAATAATACAGATTATTAAGAACTGCTTTTACATTAATTCATTAATTAATTGATTAATAATATAGTAGAAACGTAATGATTAAACATTTACATTGAACGCCAAAAAAAAATTGGGAAAATGAATAGCAACAAATACCTTTTCATTGCGGTTGTTGCCTTTCTCATCTCTAATTTTCATTTCATTCAATTCTTTAGGAAGCTTCTCATAACCAGATTTCTCCGTTCTATCCACCGTGGATGCATTGGATGTGCCTACAGTAGTATCCCCTGGAGCATAAACATGCTGCTCCATATGTGTGCTGCCTCTCTCAACAGGATTTGTCTCCTTAATGACTCTTCCTTCAGTTTCTTGATCAAACTTAGCTCTCTTGGTGTTAGAATCCCCTCCCTGTGTGGAAACATGAATTTACCATAAAAAAAGTAAGAAACTTTTATCACCCAAGTTATATTAAATGGACATAAAAATTATATTATATTAAATGGAGATAAAAATAAGCCACTCTGTACAATAAATTCCCCTAACCAAACCACTTAGCCAAGTTTATTTCATTTAGTTCTTACCATACCTAAATCATGTAATGACAATTACAATAGCCCATAACTCAAAACACAATTTACTCATCAAAGGGTATAAACAAGAAATGACAAATATTCAAATAGCTCCATCTTTTCTTTTCCATAAACGGAACACCAGACAAATATTCAAATAAATTCTAGTAGATGTGAAATGAACAAGAATCGAAGCAAATATGGAATACAATCAAGGAACCGAAATATGATATGGCTGGCCGCACTTTTCTTTCCTTCTTCAAAAACACTTTAAACACTATAATCAGGTTAAAACCACAAACATACTACAAAACCTGGTGAATGGAACGGATATTTTAAAAAAGGTGATCACAAGCAATCAAAAGCCAGAAACGATGAAAGGTTTGAAAAAAAAAAGGTACGAAAATGATATAAGCAATTGAATTTCATTAGCAACAACTAATGAAAAAAAAATCAGCAAATTTGAAATCTTCCGGACAAGATTATTCAAAATAAAAATAAATTAAACATAAAAAAAAAAAGGAAAAAACTCATCCCTATGACAAGTTTCATCCGGGTAGCCATATCAAACAAATTCCCACAACTTTCAACATGACATTCAAAAATTCATTTCATGCCAGATCGGAAATATATTGGTTCCTTCCGCATCTAGTTGCTTCCATTTCCCAGCAACCAAGTGAAGCACGGAGCTCCCTTAAAATGATAAAAATAAAAACTTTTCAGGAAAATTGTTTGGCTTACAGGATCTGACGAAATGGAAGTCCGCCCAGAAGCAATGCTCTTCAGCCGTCGCATCATATTCGTGGTTTCGGTTTCCACCAACGACACAACACCACCCAAACCAAACCCTAATGAATCTCCCTCAGACCGCACGGAAAAAATTCAAAAAAATATATATATATATATCCAAATGTTAAACGCAGAGAAGAGAGAGAAATTCAAGTTTCTCTCCCTCCCACCGTCCCCAGGTTTCCAGCTATCAAAACAGAAATAGGGATAGGAAACGGAGCCGAGCACACAATCTTATGACCTCCTTGTTTCTCTCTCTCTCTCTCTCTCCCCTCCCGGTGCCGAGCTTCCAGGTGGCCTTTTGTGGGTTTTTTAAAAAAGGATATTTTAATTGAGGTTTCAATTTTCTATGGTCAAACTTCAATCACATTTAATCATTCTGGCCTCATTGTACGTCAGTCAAACATGGAATCGTGATCGCCAATCCTTCTTTAGCGAATACTGGACGGATCAGATCTTCCTCTTTGGGAGATAAAGTAGAGTTTTGGTTTGGTGAAGCCAAGTTACGGGAAGCCCCTCAGGTGGGTCTTTCATTTACGGGAAAGGCCATTTTCAGACAGTGTTTGGCCATTTGCCGCAGCAGTTAAATTTGGCATTTAAAAATCTAATCTATGATTGAAGCCGTATTTTTTAAATTTTAATATAAAAATTAGAAATTTAATATATATTTTTGTTATTTCCTCCTTTCTCTATTTATAAAACTACTTTGCCTCCATTCCACGAACTTAAAAATTAGTAAACATTATGAATGAAGCTAGGCATCGCTTTATAAATGTAATGAATTGCCACCTCTGATAATTCTGGTACAATCGTTCAAGATTCATTTTCCATTTTTTTACCATTTAAAAATTATATATAAATTAAATAAATGTCTTATTTTTATCACGGATTATCGCTTTCAAACTTGTAATGATTCCTACACTGTCGTTCGACCATGAAAATGCCCCGTCAAACGTTAATTTTGAGGCATTGCATTTTTTAACTTTCTCCATTTAGCATCCTTTTTGGGCCTTCAAAATTTATTTTAATCATAAAAAAAATTACATTATATTTTTAACATCTCATTTTACTTTATTGAATGCAATAAAATGCCATCAAAATGTTGATTATTAATACCCGTAATAAAAGATATTACATTTTAAACCCATCTTGAAAGAATTTAAGCTATTTAAAAGTTGTAGTTTATGAAGCTAAATTAAAGTTTCCTATTCATAACCCCTCAAAAGTAGTTTCAAATTAAGAGTATATCTTAATCAGCGGTCAACCCTTGAATTCTATAAAGTCAAACCCCGAGTTACTCTCCCAAAATAAATTATGAACGGATTGTGTAAAAGGCAGGAAACTTCAGCCCCAAAATATGAACTCTTTTTGGATGACTTTTCATGTCACCAACCATATATGTCTTTGTAAATACTCTTGTAAAAAAAATTAAAAAAAAAACGAAATTTATGATAATATGCTAAAAATTACAAGAGGGGATTTTTGCCCAACGCACGTTTTAAGATCAAATTGCCCCATTCTAATAATTATTGTAGGCGATTACATAGAAGACTATAGGTTGGTGTAAGTAATAGCCCTTTGATTTTGGTATTTGTTGAAAAGAATATATAGCCCCTAATTAATTATCTAGCCACACTATACTTGTTTTCTTTTCCTAACTTATTATTTGTCCCCCAAAATATCAAATTAATATTTTGTTACCAAATTACTTTAACCGCTCCTTTTTTTCTTTTCTATTTTCTTTTTGGGTATTTGTAAGTAATACTTTGTTTCCTTATGGAAGGAAAAGCAATATAGAGAAACAATTTTAAATTTGTATGTTAAAAAATATATTTATATTATATAAAAATATAAATTTGATTCTTTCTATTATTATTAGGGATAATTTAATAGCTAATATTTTAAATCTGTTGTAAATGCTCTATAAGCTATAAAATTATACTCTAATTTTAATAGAGAATTAATATTAAATTTATTTAAATTTTTTATTACCAAAAAAAAACTGTACACGAGTTGTTTTGTATCAACAAAATTATTCAATCACAAATTACATGGCATGTGTCCAAATAAAAAACAAAAGCAAGACATTACTCATTAATGCCATGCATCATGACCACATCCACAATATAACATGTCATCTCCACAAATCTTTACTAAAATTCACTATAATTTTAATAATGGAATCCATGATAATAATAATAATAATAATAAATTATACGAATCTTTAACTATACTAACCACCACTCTAAGGCAAAAGCTATCTCTGTCCCATGTTTTCATTTTAAAAAAACAGAAAAATAAAGTTGAAAAAATTTAGAATGGGTCAATTATTAGGTGGGTCTATTCTCAATTATTTTATTTGTCTTTTTTATAGCCCGTTGGAGATTAATGATTCAAAAGTCATGATTCAAACTCATCAGAACTTGTCGTCTGAAATCTCAGGGAAGGTGCAAGACACAGAGTATTGTGATTCAGAATTTTCTCCACTTGTCCAGAAAAATAAATCATTTTATGCCAAATTTAAGTTGATCCATCTACAGTCAGGAACTCTCTTTTTGACTTTAGGGCCACAGTTAGGTGGTCAAGCCACATTAAATTAAATTAACTAACATGAATATGAATTTAGTTGGGAAAATCCTGAAAAATACTTTTAATTCTAAAATAATCACCCCAATTTCTAAAATCTTAAACTAAATAATAATTTTAAAATTTAATTGCTTTCATAATTTTACTTTTTGAAAGATTTACTATTTTTATAACAATTTACTATAATAATAATAAAATTAACAACTATATTTTTTAGATCTTAAACATAAAATAAAAAAATTATTACTTTTATAAGGAAATTTATTACAAGAGTAATGTAATTGATAACTAAATTTTTATAGAAATCAAACTTATTAAAATATTATGGTATATACATTTTATTATAAAAAAGTAATAAATCTCCTAAAATAATTTATTTATTTTAATATCTTTGAGAGCTTAAAAATATAATTGTCAATCTTATTATTTTTATAGTAAATATTTAATAAAATATAATAAATTTTGTTAAAAAAAGTAATAAATCTCTTCAAGGGTAAAATTGTAACATTATATAAATTTTAAAATTCATATCTAGTGATGATGAGTATGAATTTAGAATTTTAAAAATTGATGTGGTCATTTTAAAATTTTAAAAGTATTTTTTAGAGAGTTTCTTCTACCTACTGACAAAAAAGTGTATTTGAAATTAATCATACATTATTTTAATCAATTCAAATTATTTAACGATACTTTTTTTAATCAAAACTAAGAAGATATTTTATATAAATTTAAATACTCTAAATTAATTTTAGAGTCATGTATTCGCTTAAAATAAATATTTTTTAATATAATATGAGAAGTCCAAATATATTCAATAATTTACATAATTCATTTCGATTTGATTGTAAAAGCTTCCTTTTGTCGCAACTTTAATCACAATATGAATACGGCACCGACCAAAAATTGTATGATTATCTCACATGATTGAGATCGTGAGGTACAAAATTTGTTTATTTCTTTGTGAAGTGTATATGAAGAAAGAAGGCATTCAATAGAAAAATCACCATACTGACGTAGAGTTAGTATAGTAGAATTTTAAATCTCAATTTTAATTAAAAAAAAAACATTCCTCAAATCTATATATAAGAAATAGAAAAATCACAATGGCATTACATGAAACATCAAAAGTTACCCAAAAAGTTAGCATGCTAAGTAACACAGCCTCTTTTTTCTGCCTTCCAAATCTGGAGGACACATTTTATCGACCTAAATTACACTGTTTAAAGTAGTAAAAATATTGGGATTTCTGGGGTGAGAGAGATATATACATAGTGGCACAATCAAATTTCCACTTTTCTTATGCATTTTCGGTCAATCTGAGAACATAAGCCCATAAAGGCCCATGATAAAGAGATCTGGGCTTATGACTGGCCCATAAGGCTATTTCTATTCGAGTTCAAGTCTGTAGAGACCTAGAGATAATAAATAATTCATACTTGTTCTGCTGAAGCCCTTAACCTCTTATCCTTTCATGAATGATATTGAAGAAACCAAGTTGGTGCTATTCCAAAGTTGGGTTGAGTCTTTGAATTGATCACAGAAACAAGGAAAGATGTGAAATTCGGAATGAAAGAGGGAAACATTAAAATTAACCATCTGACAAAGAAAACCCAGCTTCAATTCATATTAGAAAGTTCACATTGAGCCAACTATTGAGCCTCACGTTATAATATGCATGATTACATTTTGGTATCTAAATTGTTATCTCAGTACTTATCAGTCTGTCACTACATATCTAACACGGCAAAAAAAGGTTAAAGAAATCTGACCTTCAAATAGTGTGTGCCTAAAAATATTTACACATTCAGGTTTTGTCACCAATAATAACATTGTGCTGACGACTCACTTACTAAGACTGAACAGTAAGCTCTCTGTACGAATCAACACCTTCTTGCCATTTAGACAGCTGCCTCTTCAATACATCAAATGCCTTTGACTTTGAACCCCCACGTTCAAATTTTTTACTAGGAGCATTAAACCTCAACTCAACTAAGCAAAGATCATCACATATCTCTGGACCCACTAGCTCAGACTCCGACTTATCACTGGAAACAGTTTTTTCCTCCCGAACTTGAAAAATTAATGTATCATGAATCTTATCTCGGTCAATAGAGTTCTCGTGAACAAGATTTGTTCCAGAGCACTTTAATGCAGCTGGACTGTATAGCAAGAAAGGTTTTTGTTTTGAAGGATCAACCCAAGTTTCATCTGTATCATCAGCGAGGGATACTTCATGATTACCAAACGACTCAGAACCAGAAATAGGAGCCGAAATTCCACCAGCAACCTTCATAATTTCATTGCATTTGTTCACAATCTCTGCTTCTACAGAAAATTTGCCACCTTCCAAATCAGAACACCCATCATAAATTTCATGAAGCACGATTAGAATAGGAAGAGGAAGAATAGGACCCACTATATCACCATCACTCATCGCCTTATTAGACCCTTTATTGCTGCAAGAGGACGATTTCCTTAAGAAAAAAGGAGGCAATGCAGGACAAGACGGAACAGATAAAAACTCCAAAGCTACCTTCTTTTTGTCAACAGCTACGTCAAGGAATTCAGAATGCTTTGAAAATGCCAATTGTAACAGATCCAAAGGCAATTCAGCCCACAATCCTCTAAGAGCAACGTCATGGAGGTTTGCTGATGGCTTTACATCTTTAAAAAAAGCAGTAATGGCCGGAGAAGATCTAAATGGGCCAACACCACAAGCATTCAATTTCTCACACAAGAACTCATGAATATCCACGTCAAAGGGTTTATCCTCCTGAGCATCCACACAAGGATCTTTCACTTTTTTAACTAGGAGTTTAGAAAGGTTGCCTCTTCTATATGCCTCCATGAAGTTCAATTTATGGAACACAAAACTTTTGCGATACTTGTATTTCTCATCACCAACGGTGAACAATAAATATTTGTCCAAACGCAACCCTTGTTCATGAAAATCTTCTAACTTTCTATCATGAGCCCAGGAGGCTTCATATCTCTGCAATTCAAGCTTTCCAGATGACATAAGCCTCACCAATGTAAAACCACCATATTTATATGGTTGACAAAGTAAGGAGGCTAAATTACTGTTCATAATGCCAAAGCCCAAAACCATCTCCTTCTTCATCTGCCAATCAACCCATTCAGGAAGAGCAGCCTTTGATAACTCTTCTTTTAAAAGACAACTTCCACAATGACAATCACGACCAGATAACACAATTTCATATGGAAGCTCCCACGCATAAAGGGTATTGTCAGTCTTAGAAAGTCTTGGAGCAAAAGATCCTCTTTGAGATGGCAATGAAGATCCATAGCAGAAGACATTGAACTCACCAGTCCAAAATGACCCCAATATAATACAAAATCCAACTTCGGAAGCTAACCTGAAAGTATCTTCCCTTGAATGTGATCTCAACATAGACAAGTTTAACACGTTCATGAAGCAGGGTCTGTCCAGACCATGAGCCCATCGTATAATTGGCATCATATGCTTCCTCACATCACATAGAAGTAAGAAATTATTAGAGGCCACAGTGAAGTAGAAGCCATCAGGACCTGCCCTTGAAAGGGCTAGAAATCTTTCACTTTGAGTTGGTGTATGCATATGCAAAACCTCAATCTTCAATAGACAACTTACAACGCATTTATCCAAACGTAAATCAACTAAAAAAACCGCATCAGAACGTGCAACAATCAAAATTCTAGGATGCCAACTAAATTCACAACTCAACCAAACTTTGTCATCAGAGCAATTTGAATCATGCCACGGTACTCTCAACCTAGTTCCCTTAAAAATGCCAGTTGAACTAGAATCCTTCATGTAATACTCCAAATCAAACAAGAACAGCTCACCATTTTCCAGCAAAATAAGGCTTTCTTCAGGTATGTGCGGACTCCAACAAGCATGGGCAACAGAGCAAGTCTTAAAACTTTTGCCACCCATATAGACTACACTAGGTCTCTCCAAACTTGAATTATATTGTACAGTAAACCAATAAGCAGAATAGAGTGTGGATGCCAACAAATACCCAATAGTAGAAGAAGACTCACCTAAATCATCATCATCAATTGGGTTAACTAAAATTCTTGTTATGTGGTAACATGCGCCACTTGCAGCTTGAAAAATATCACCATGAGCATCAAGCTTAAGGCGTAAACTTGAACCTTCAACATGGAGAATAAAAAAGCCAACTTTCTCAGAGTTCACACCAGTTGGAAAGAAGACAATAACACTATTGCCATACTTGAGAAACTCAAGACGGTTGTATTGAAGGATAGAGGCGATATCGTTTTGGAATGGGGGACCACAAAGCGAAGCGATGGAGGATGCCGTGGAGGGAAGAACAGGAACACCAGGACAAGAGGTTACGAGAAATCGAGAAAGAGAGAGTTGGGGGATATGAAGAGGAGGGGGTAAGAGAGAGGAGGAGGAGAAAACATGGGTTAGTGTTTCAGGGATGGGATTAAAGATGAGGGGACCCAAGGGGGACCGAGAAGAAGAGGGAATAAGGATAGGGGAAGAACAAGATATAGAAACTGGGAAGAAGGACTGCCAGCCTTCTGAGAAGTCCATTACTTGAGGGAAGTAAAACAACGAGAAGAAATCAGAAATGAGAGAATCTGATTAGAGCAAGGAGTGAAGAGGAACAGCCGCAGTCAGAGGCTAGCTTTTTCGCGGGTTGGCGGAAGGTGGCGGATGAACACAGGGAATGCAATCTCTCTACTCTGCAAACTGTAACACATTCTCCTTTGTGGGTAAATCTTCGCCGTCCATCTAATCCAATGAACACTAATGTGCCGCAAAAATTCAAGCTAGAAACAGCTCAACATCCGTTTTGATGCACTGACCTAGTTTGGATGAAAATAAAAGTTAGAAAGAAATATAATAAAAAGAAAAGAAAACTGAAAGGCAAATGTGATTTCATTGTAACAGACCATATAGCCACACAGCCACAGATTTGGAAAAAAAATAAAATAATTTGAGATTAAAAAGTAATAATAAAATAAAGTAACATGAACACGATACGAGCTGCAGCATCAAAGAAGAAAATAGCATCCAATCGCTGAACGATTTCAACAGAACCATGCGAAGAAAGGAGCAGAATCGCGAAACGATTTCAACAAAGAATCAAAGAAGAGAGAGCACAAACCTTAAGGCGGCCTTCAAGGAGAAGGCGAAGAGAGGTGAAACGACGGAGCCGGAGATTTGCAGGTGACCTGATGGTCCAGCGCCGGAGATTAGGGCCCAGCGACCGGGAGAGGACTGAGGAGAGCTTCGGGCTCGAACGACTGAACTATAGAAAAGCTTCGAGCAAGCCGCCGGTTTGAGTTAAGAGGTCTAAATTTCAAAAGGAGGATGAGGCTGTGTTAGTGTGATGTCATTTGGGATTGGGCCGAAGCATGTTTAACGTTGTTTTTTCTTTTTTTTCTGCCTAATTTTTTTCTTTAATAATCATTAAGCTTAATATACAACGTGCGAATTTTCAAAACAGGGCAAAGATCCAAACTCACTGTTTTCATTATTTTTTATCAATTAGTCAAACAAAATGTTTTTATTAGTTTTATCTTGCTTCTAATTTTTTTTAAAGAAAATAAATTTAATCAACCTAAGATCAACATAGATAAAAAACTTGTGCTATATATAACAAAAACTAAAAAAATCATATTTAATTTTTTTCCATCTATGTATAGTGAAATTAAGATTGTGATAATTAATTTTTTTGCGAGGCACTGTATAAATATTTTTTTGGAGATAAAAAGACAAACTATTTTTTTTTTTTGCCATCAATCTATTTGCGCAACTAGATTTTCTATATATGTAAATGCTGGAAACTGATAAGGGGAAGGACAATTTGATCCTAAAAAATTCAACTTAAATGTCAATAAAAATTAATTAATTCTTAAAAATTATAAAACATATAATAAGTTATAAACAATTAACTATCGATACCTATATTTTTTAAATTTTATAATATAAAATTCAATTAAAAATATATATAATTTAAAGTAATTTAATATTTTTGATTATTTTATTTACAAATTACAATTAATAATCTCAATTAATAATTTTACTTTGATCTTTAAAAGATTTTAAACTCTACTTTAATAGGATTAGTATTCAAATATTTCGAAGATCAAATTTTAAATTTTTATTATATTTTAAATTTTTTATCATAATTAAAATTTATAATAATCATAAATAACTAATTAATTATAATATATTTTCCCCAGTACCCGTGTGTAATGAGAAATCTCGAAATAAAATCTGCTATGCATGCAAGACATTATAATTATTGATGTAATACGTAAGATAATTATTAACCTATGAAAATAATATTTAGATATTAGGAAATTTATAATTACAATGGCATAGGATACGTATTTTTATGAAAAGAATTTGATGCTAGAGGATGCGCACATATATATATATATATATATATATATATATATATACATATACACTCATTATAAGAAATCAACTGGAATAAACAAAATAACATGCATACGATTCATCATTGGATAAATTACGTGACAGTAATATACTAAAACGAAAAGATTGAAGGGAAAAAGATTAACAAAGCAATATCTTCTTAAAATGATTCAACCGACGCACCGAAACTTCTTCAAGTAGAAAGCAATATAGTTACAACCTCTTATCAAATAAAAAACCTTAATAAGTCCCTATTAAAAAAATAAATTATATAAATCTTAGTTGGACAAATATCAAACATCACGTCTCTCAACAAAGATATTTAATTTACAATAGTCACACATATAAGATACACGTATATGTACCAGTTGAAACCGATGGATGAGAGAAAAGGAAGCAGAACTGGAGATTAACGAAACCAAAACCTATAAGACTAAATTATATTCAATCATAAAATCCATTTCATAAGATTCATTCAGACAGAGTCTTATACATACGGTAGTAATGGAAATGACACTATGTTCAAACCAGAAACTCTCACAGCACTCAGAGGAACTCCAATGGCATCAATTAAAGAACGTAGATTAAGGAATGATTAATGAACCTCGTGATTCTTCAAACACGAATAATGCTAGCGTGGTTCCACCAAACAGGAATCCCCATCACATATCCATTATTATTAGTAGCATCATTTATGCCTCGATGATGAACTCCAATTATCTCTGCCTTGAATTCTCCAGAATTCCCCAGAACCGTTCCCTTCTTCCACTCTTTTTCTTTCTCCATCTCTTCGTCTTCTTTCTTCTCCACCACTTTGACTGAGAAGTTGACGACGCCACTTCTCCTTCCTTCCCAGTTCCTCAGCCTGTAACTCAGCATCTCCACACGTTTCTCTTCCTTTGGGATCACATCCCCAATCGCTATCCTCGCCAACCCAATGGATCGAACCGTACCTCTCGGCGTCTTGCACTGAACTTCGAACGTGATGGACTGTGCATGCAATGGCACCTCCATCATCAACTTGTCATCCCATAAAGTGCTTAAGCTGCCCACTTCTTGCTTGGCCGTTTTGGTGGTCCAACACTTGATTGACTCCGCCCGAACCGCCACGAACACATCCTCCGTCACGGGAGTCCGATCCATACAGAGGTTCTCGCCGGACATGACTGTCACCTCTAGGGTACGTGTCTTCTTAATTGCCTCCATTGTGTTTGGTTGAAGTAAAACGAGGGAGAAAACTCGTGTAGAGAGCGTAGGAGAGAAATTTAATACAAGAAAGAGAGATTTTGGCTGGGATGAAAACAGAGGGAGGAAAGGCGGGTTTATATATATTGTGGGATTTGCATCGACCGACGTGAGAGAAGGGACTACGAAAAAGAAGCAGAAGAGAATACGCTGTGTTATTTTAGGAGAAGACCATATATACTCGGTTTGTTTTATGAGTCTTTCTGCCAACATATTATTAAATTGTCCAGAAGGTGACAGCCCCATTGACTAGGCTTTTTTTTTTTTCCTTTTTCTTTTACGTGTGTTGGACGCACTGACCCTTGGCGTTTTCTCAGGGATTGTTGTTACTGTACTTGTTACCAAAAAAGTATTAATTTTCTGGGAAATTTAATTTCTTAATTATATATAGCAAGGAGTCTCGGAGAATTTTCCAAGCAAGTCTACACGAGTACTTCAATATAATCTCATTCCAGTTCACATTTAGATGCTATCTGTTTACATGCTCTGTATATCTTTGATTAATGAAACATTTGCCCACACCAAATAATAATAATAAAAAAATCACCTAATTAAGGCACACGAATAATGGTATATATATAAGTTATTAAAAAAAGGTGGATGCAATTTTCATCTTTTTATAAAAAGGGTCCATTTTAGTTCCCCCTTAATTTAACCATGCACAAATTATTCATTGCAAACTTGTTAATTGAATTTTTTTTTGAAATGTGAAGGATTGAAATGTCGCTAATTAAGCCATAATCAAATAGTAAGAAGGCTGCGGCTCTATATGGAACTCAGAGGAAATTTACAATATCTTACAGATTGCTTTATCATTATTGGTCTCTCATGAATTTTAAAACTTACAATACTTGATGTACGCACACCTTCCTTATTGGATGCTTGATCTATCTACTTTCACCACTTCGACTTGGAAATGAAATTGCATTAATTCCTTTGTCAAGTGGTGAATGATCATCTGACATACACGAATCATAATTGATGGATGAAAATAAAAAGGAAAAATATCATAATTGCATTTATTACGAATGCGAAGGATATGATCTTGAAAACACAAGAACACCATTTCCGCTAAATGTTCTTTGAATGCTCTTGACTTAATGCTCAGGATATAGGATACTGCAGTATAATACATCATGGCTCTTAAAAGATTTTCATTCTTAACATGATGATGGGATATAAACATCTTAAAAGAGTCACATTCTTATGCTATAGCATGCTATGATTTCTGACAGGAGTGCTGCATCTGCTTGTGTCCATATGAGGATGGAGCAGAGCTAAGAGAACTTCCCTGTAGCTACCATTTTCACGCGGAATGCATCGACAAGTGGTTGCACATCAACGCGAACTGCCCTCTCTGCAAGTTCAATGTTCACACGGGAAACCATTCACAAGTTTGAATGGGAGAAGATGATGCATTTTCACATTAGATCATGTGCTATTTTTCATACATGCTCTAAACAGAATCATACTGGCTATGTGATTTTAATATGTAATAATAAATTTAATTTAATGGTTAAAGGAGGAGTGTATACCTCATCTTCTATCTCTCAAGACTCAAATTGAAGAGAAGATACCCACTAAGATTATTCCATCACAACCCATCTAATCATTGTTTCCTTTCCCTCTTTCATATAGCATAACACGCCCACCAAGAAAAACAAGTAGTCAAGATTCCAATTCTTTTTCTTAACTTGATCCTTTTTAATGTTATTGATTTTTTAATGGGAGGTAAGTAATTCTGATATACTCCTGAGGGCATTTTAAGGCAAAAGATATTAATTACCCTTAAAATGGAGTTTTTTTTCATAGAATCCCGTTTAGAGTTCTTTCTTGAAAGAGGAACCCATCATGTCCTCAATTCTCCCTACAATTTGTCCCGATTTATATAACGAGAGCTTTTTTGTGTCAGTATTTCCAGTGGGTTCCATCTTATTTTGATTTAATATATGGTTTCGCTTTGGGAGTATTTCCCTTTTCGTCATATCTTTCTCTTTGCTTCATGTTTTAGACTACTTTTATCAATTGTTAAGATCAAATTCAGGTCAAATGACTTCAATTTATTTATTAATTTTTAATGTCTCAAAATTATATTCTAAAATATTAAATTCAAAACATCTAAATTTAATACAAATTATCTAGAAATTGAAGGGGGAAATCCGAATTTGAGCTGGGAGTGCAGTTTATTTCGGAAAGACTGATTGGATGGTTTAAGATTGATTGAAAAGAAGCAATTAAACCAAATTTGAATTAAGGAAGCTATAGAATAACTAATTATAGGTGAGGGTCTCTCTGGTGTCTTCAAAGTAATCTTTGCAGCATATTGAAGAATGTATTGTAAAATTAAAAAATAAATACATGAAATATAAAAGAACAAGCTTTATTTTCATGGAAAAGAGGCAAAAAATAATTAACAACAGGATAAAAGGTAGGCCTAAAATTACGAAGAAAATGAATAGAAAACACGACAAGACACTATAAATCAGACAAAGTAAAAGAAGGTGTAGCTGAAGCCTAGTGATGATTGAGCAGGTGAGCAGGAAAGTATTTAATTTCCTACATCAATATTCTTACATCTTGTATTAGAACATACGAAAGCAAATATCATCTCAAGAAATAATATAATTTGTATATTATAAAAACCATCATTAATGATGACATGAAAAGGAAGGTAAAGAACCACATCTTTGAATGGGAAACAAGAACAGAAACTAAGCAATAGCATTAATATAATTAAGGAAACTGTTATATATTTTGAATTTCTTCAAACATGTACGCCAAGATGATTCCCCCAAACAGGAATCCCCCAAACGACCCCATTATTTGGAACATTCATACGATGATTGAAACCCCCATAATTTTGCATAATCATTCCCGAGCACTTTGAATCATCATCTTCTTGCTTTTCTTCTCCCTCTTTCTTCGACTTCACTGAGAAGCTGATAACCCCACTTCTCCTTCCTTCCCAATTCCTCAACCTGTAACTCAAAACCTCCGAAGAACATCCCTCTTCCTTTGGTACAACGTCGGAAATCGCTATTCTTGCCAGCCCAATGGATCGAACCAAACCATTCGACGTCTTACACTGAACTTCAAATGTAATAGACTTTGCCTGGAATGGCACCTCCACCATCAACCTCTCGTTCCATAAACTACTGTGCGCTAAACCTAAGCTCTCTCCTCCTTGCTTCGCCATTTTCGTTGTCCAGCACTTCAGCGACTCCGGCCGGACCACCACATATACATTCTCCGTCACCGGATTCTGATCCATACAGAGGTTCTTGCCGGATATAACGGTAACCTCCAGGCCACGTTTGGTACGTAGCATTGAGAAGGTTGGGATTGGCATTGGCATTAGGATTGGATATTTTAATATGTTTGGTATGATGGACTAAATAATACTTGGGATTGTCCAATGCCACTTAGATGGGATTGTCCAATACCACCATCCCCCTAGTATTGTCCAATCCCACTCTCAATCCCAAGCCCATTCCCTATCCTAAACCCATTCCCTATCCATCAAAATAAAAGTCAGTGTACCAAACATGACCCCAGAGTACGGGTCTTCATTGGGTTCATTCTTGGAAAGAAAAATGGAGTAGAAACTCAGAGAGTTATATATGATGGATATGAAGGGTGTATATATGAAAGAGATTGATTTTGTGGTGAAGATAAAGGAGGAGGGAGGAGCATTTATATGATGGGATTTTGGGGAGAGAAACGTGAGAAAAGGGCCATATGGATTTGGTTGATCGGGTCCTTGTGGGACAAGTAAATTAGAGAGAAGGTTGGTAGGTAACAAGTGTTGACCCTGTATTTCCATTTTGTAGTTTCTGACTCGTTCTCGTTTACTGCTGAGACACTGTTCTTCAATTACTCCGAATTTTTGTTTTTGCTTTTCGTATGGGGGAAGAATTTCCTGGGCAAGTCTAGAATGAAATTTCGATTTCATTTTACGTATTGTGTAATTGATTAATAAAAAAAAAATGAAATTTCAGTAGTGGAAAAAGAATGATTTTTAAATTAACTTTCAGATTGAGATTTCCGGGGCAAACAAAGTGCTATGGCGTATATAACTGTAAGTAGGATGGACATGTTATTTAGTTTAGATTGCTGACTTAAATTTAAGAAAGACCAAAAGAAGTCAAGAGAAGAATCTTGCTGTATACGTTAGAATTAATATAATTGCATGATAGTTTTTCCTCGTAAATTTCTTAGCCATATTCTTCTCTCATTCACAACGTAAGTGATTGACAATTAAGAAACTGACCAAGTTTTCTATCATTCCGTGTATATGTACGGGCTTGAGTTTGCGCTTTCCGCTGATGCTTCTTTGTAATCTTCCAAGCTTTCGCCAATTGTGGGAAGCACATTATTTTCCTTCTTGGCAACACAAGAAAGTACAAGTACAACGTTTTGTGGGTTTTAAATCCCAATATATCTTTTGTATTATCTATTATTTATTTATTTTGATCCGGCCATTATCGCACTGCCTATTTTATTGTTTCCCCCACATTTTCACTCTACCAAGCAAGCATCTTGGTATACGATATATAAAACATATCAATGGCTGCAAGATTAGAAAGCTTGTGGCCTTCCATTTGATAGTTCGGATTTGTTTAGATGTTCTTTGATGTTGATTTTATTGGTAATACTCATTATATCCTAAATATGATATTTATTTTACTTCTAAATATAATATTATAATATATTTTATATAGTTCTTTTTACCTAAAATATTCTTATTGATTACACATATCAAAGTGGTTCTCAATCAAGAAGTAATTACAATATACATGATTAAAGAGGATAGTTCAAGGAAATAAAGACCAATTTATTATAAATAACTAGTTTAATTAAATTTTTAATATTCATAAATTAGGTATCTAATTCTTATATTAAAAATTGAAAGTAATAATGTTTATTGTTACATCAGTAAACATCATGCTTAAGTAGAATCTCACAATTAATTACACGCATAAATTGTTAATGACTTACAAATAATACGTATTTTTAAACCTTTGCGTATTAAAATATTTAAATGAATTTGATTTCCCATATATATATATATTATGGTTCTACATTTGATTATTAATTATAGATAAAAAGAATATAGGGGTTTTATCCAAATTCTGGCTTTATGATGATGTTCAAATGTTAAATAGTTGGTGACTAACTTCAGCATATATAATTGTACTGTCAAAGAAAAGGATATATTTTCCGAACGTAAAACGTTTGAAATTATGAATTTTTTATTAGCAATTCTATACCTAATATGTTTTCTTTTTCATACTTAGCAAATCTTTTTGTTTAAACAGAAGGACTACAAAGTCATCTATTCATACTTCATCTTTCGCCTCACTTACATAATTGTCAAGTTTTGTTTTGCATGTCTTTGATAACTCACATTACGTATTCACACATTTCAAAAACAAAATCTAGTTCTCCATATATCCTTAATATAGGACTTATCTTTAATATAATCCTTATTTTTATATTTATTAATTTTTTTAAATTACTCATATTGATACTACTTCAATAATAGTTAAGTAAAAGATTGAGGGAGGAAGATAAGAAAAATAATTAAAATATTTTAAACAAAAATATGACATATTAATTAAATTAATCAATTTCTTTAATCTAATTAAATTATATAAATATGTATTATATTAAGAACTGAATAGTTAGTTTTTAATGTATAAGATCTAGTTTAAAATTATTACAAAAATAACATAGATGCATTAGGAGAATAGCCTGCATTCTTAATAGGGGTGAAAATAGGCTAAAGACTTGACATGTTTAAAAAAATATATAGGCTTAAATTTTTTATTTTTTATTTTTTAAAAGACCAAATTTAAGCCCCTTAAAAAAGTTATTAAGCCTGTGATCTATTTTAAATTTATAATATTATATAATAATTTATAAGATAATTTATATTATTAAAAATTCCGTTTACCCTAAATCCATCCTCATCACCTCGCTCTAACTCTCAGCTGCCTCCAATTCTCAAAGTCGCGCACATGGCTCCCCTCTTCACTCGCCGCTCCCTCCTGGGCTCGTTTCCACCACTACTCCTTAGTACGAAAAGTTTATAAAATTTTTTCTTTGAAAGACATACGAAAAGTTCAACTCCTCTTTCAACTCCTAAAAAAAATTAAGTTTGCCGCCAAGCCCAACAGGTCTCTTGCCATCAAATTAATAAACGCGGGAGGCCACCGCCCACCGCCCACCGCCAAGCGCCGCCCACCAACGTGTGGAATTTGTAAACTTAATTAATAATTAATTCTGGTAACATTTTCTGATCTGAATTTACAAGTTCAATTCACCCCTATTTTCTTCTTCTTTTACAATATTGTAAAGCATATTGGGATGGTGTAGGAAGGATGATATTAGGCCTCCATTTCAACAAAATTGAATCCAATAATTACTTTATATAATTTTAAAAAAATTACAAGCTTTTGTATGAAATCAATTAAAAAAATAAAGCGAAGGTATATGTTCCTTGTTCAAACAGGAATTCCTGGGTGGATCCAACAAACAGGAATGCCAGTGACAACCCCACTCCCAGATGCACCACAAGATTTCGCCACTGTTCCTCTCTTTTCTTCTTCTTCTTCTTCTCGTTTCTTCTCCACCACTTTGACTGAGAAGTTGACGACGCCACTTCTCCTTCCTTCCCAGTTCCTCAGCCTGTAACTCAGCATCTCCACACGTTTCTCTTCCTTTGGGATCACATCCCCAATCTCTATCCTCGCCAACCCAATGGATCGAACCGTACCTCTCGGCGTCTTGCACTGAACTTCGAACGTGATGGACTGTGCATGCAATGGCACCTCCATTATCAACTTGTCATCCCATAAAGTGCTTAAGCTGCCCACTTCTTGCTTGGCCGTTTTGGTGGTCCAACACTTGAGTGACTCCGCCCGAACCTCCACGAACACATCCTCCGTCACGGGAGTCCGATCCATACAGAGGTTCTCGCCGGACATGACTGTCACCTCTAGGGTACGTGTCTTCTTAATTGCCTCCATTGTGTTTGGTTGAAGTAAAACGAGGGAGAAAACTCGTGTAGAGAGCGTAGGAGAGAAATTTAATACAAGAAAGAGAGATTTTTGCTGGGATGAAAACAGAGGGAGGAAGGGCGGGTTTATATATATAGTGGGATTTGGATCGACCGACGTGAGAGAAGGGACGACGAAGAAGAAGAAGCAGAAGAGAAGACGCTGTGTTATTTTAGGAGAAGACCATATATACTCGGTTTGTTTTACGAGTCTTTCTGCCAACATATGATTAAATTGTCCAGAAGGTGACAGCCCCATTGACTAGGCTTTTTTTTTATCCTTTTTCTTTTACGTGTGTTGGACGCACTGACCCTTGGCGTTTTCTCAGGGATTGTTGTTACTTTACTTGTTACCAAAAAAGTATAAATTTTCTGGGAAATTTAATTTCTTAATTATATATAGCAAGGAGTCTCGGAGAATTTTCCAAGCAAGTCTACACGAGTACTTCAATATAATCTCATTCCAGTTCACATTTAGATGCTATCTGTTTACATGCTCTGTATATCTTTGATTAATGAAACATTTGCCCACACCAAATTAAATAAAAAAAATCACATATATAAGTTATTAAAAAAAGGTGGATGCAATTTTCATCTTTTTATAAAAAGGGTCCATTTTAGTTCCCCCTTAATTTAACCATGCACAAATTATTCATTGCAAACTTGTTAATTGAATTTTTTTTTGAAATGTGAAGGATTGAAATGTCGCTAATTAAGCCATAATCAAATAGTAAGAAGGCTGCGGCTCTATATGGAACTCAGAGGAAATTTACAATATCTTACAGATTGCTTTATCATTATTGGTCTCTCATGAATTTTAAAACTTACAATACTTGATGCACGCACACCTTCCTTATTGGATGCTTGATCTATCTACTTTCACCACTTCGACTTGGAAATGAAATTGCATTAATTCCTTTGTCAAGTGGTGAATGATCATCTGACATACACGAATCATAATTGATGGATGAAAATAAAAAGGGAAAAATCCTGTCCACAAAATTGGACTAAAAACCCAAACTGAATATTCAGTTCCCTTTCGTGATTTCCATCTGAAAATTCATCAGTTTAGAAATCAGTCGTCTCATTTATTTCTTAGAAGATTAATTCCTTTGTCAAGTGGTGAATGATCATCTGACATACACGAATCATAATTGATGGATGAAAATAAAAAGAGAAAAATCCTGTCGACAAAATTGGACTAAAAACCCAAACTGAATATTCAGTTCCCTTTCGTGATTTCCATCTGAAAATTCATCAGTTTAGAAATCAGTCGTCTCATTTATTTCTTAGAAGGGCACACACATATATACACGAGCATTCATTCATAGACACCTCTAAAAGGAATACCATATAAAAAAATCAGGTAACATTATGATAATATAATTAGTATTGTAATTTTACCAGTTGGCAAGACTTAATCTGCAACGGAAGAGAGCTTTGTTAAATAATATACATCACGTCAGCACTAAAATTTGAAGGTTTGAACCACATCTTTTATATGTAAGTTTAAAATTCTAATGAAGGAACTTAGAAATATCACACAAGTTGCTGCCTTGCTGGTTTAATTTCCCTTCACTCTTCATATGTTATAAAAAATTATACATAAATATACTCTTCATATATTTAATATATGGCATATTTAACTAATTTGATTATATTAAAGAAGTTAATTAAATTAATTACTATGATATATTTTTTTTTCAAAATACCCTAATCATTTTCCTTAACACTCCCTCTCTCCATCATTTATTTAATTATTGTTGAATGAGTATCCATTGATAAATATAGAAAATATATTTTATATGTAGGATTAATATCAACTCTTTAATTATATCATATATTTAAGATCGAATGAGTATGTATATAAAGGGAGGAAACTGATACTATGTTATGAGTCCCACATTGCAAAGCCTAATTACAAGTTGAGTGAGATTTATAGATTCAAGAGTTTTTCCTCCTCATAAATTAGTTTTTCGAGAATATACTTTCCCTTTAGGATGATGCTCATGACATACTACTACAGTATTAATAATTTAATAATTAAATTGATATATATATATATATATATATATATATATCCTTAATCCTTAAGTAACTTGGAGAACAAGTCCTGTAATTACATGGAGATAACATATAAATTATTGTCATTATTGGAAAAGACAGCGCAAGTCAAAAGAAGCTAAGCTGATCATGATGAGACAGTAAAATACGCTACTTGAACTCCACGTACGTTATGGAGTTCTTCTAAAACGATTAAAAAGAAACCTGGTAACATGGGATTCTATGTGCTTCATATGCCGCATGCAAACTTGGGACTTCCATTTTCGGATGGGCAAGCAACTTAATACTACTGGCCAACTTCCGTGCTTGGGAAATTGCAAAATGTTTTTTTTTTTATAAAAGCATAAATAACAAAAACATTATTTTCCAAAGGGATATGTCTCAAATAATATGTAGCATATAATAAAGTGACTATAATAATTTAAAGGCACTATAATAATTTTAAATAAAAATTTGCATGGTGAAATTAATGATAAACACATAGTTAAAAATGCTATATTCTTGGGCCACCTAAGAAATCTTTTTCTGTAATTGGAATGTTTTGTTCTCATTCGCCGCCGCAGGCTCAGATATCATATAAATTTGTTGCGGTGATATCCTAATTACCCTAATCTTACTATCTCTTCCTTTCCTATCTTGCAACCTGTAACTGAGGAATTGGGATTATCTTCCGGAGACGCCTTTCCCAGAAACTCCGACATTGCCACTCTTGCCTCCCCAATGCTTTGCACAGTGCCCATGAACGTCTTATATTGTACCCCCCCAACGTAATTGAGTTTGCTGCGTTCAAAGAACTCATATGAAGAATGTCCATTACCAAACAAACGTTGTTATCCATGGGTGGGAATAATTCAAATAAAACCAATCCATAGATTGTTCGAACCCTGGGGAGTACCACTTTGTTGTGGTTCTAGTCGCGGCGCTTGGGGAGGCATCCTAGCTCTTGGGTACTTAGGTTTACGCCTGAGGGTAATAGACGGCTCGCCCTGCCCGACATTGATATCGCCTAAGAGGAAGGGAGATTTCGCCCTGCCCTTGGATCGTGGGTGAGCCCAACCCCTTTCCAAAAATTTTTTTATCAAAAAAAAAAAAAAACAATCCATAGATGCAACAAGAAAGAGAGCTCAGACGCTACGTAAACATCGGTTGGATCAGATGAACGTGATTCAAACTCAAACACACGGGGGATGGGCAATGACAGCATCACAGCTCTCGAATTGCACCAGCCGGGAATCGAACCCGGGTCTACACCGTGGCAGGGTACTTTCCACCACCAGACCACTCGTGCATTGGTGACCTTTTAGTCTTAATAATTTGTTATATTGCATAGATATGTCAAACACACATACCGCCACTAGACAACTAAGTATCAACAACAATTTGATGGAGAAACTGAGGAGGATTATTATAATGTTGTAATAAATATATTTGATCACTAAAATAATCTCAAATAATATGAATTTATTGACATGCCATTGTCATTGGGACAACCCAGACCGAAGACTTCCTTATTTACCATGTTCGTATAAATCTAGTCAGTACTCAATATGTTTGTCTATGTATCCGCAAAAAATTGACTGTCGCCTATGCAGTTTAATTTAGAATGAAGTATTATTGTAGTATTAGGCAGTTTAATATTATTTAAATAAGGTTTTTAATTTAAATTTTAGCATATATAAAAAATTCATGTTAGAAGATTCACTTACTATAGCCAAATACGCGATGTGGGTCGAATCTAGATATAATCAGAGTACAATTTTAATAAATTAGGTGAACAAAAAAAAATATCTTGGCAAAAAATAATCGTCTAAAACGCCATAGTTGTCACGGATTCGATTATTTGTCCTGCCGATTAAACTCATCCAAATCTAAGAATATATATGACTCGATTTTGACAGATAAAAATAGTTTGGGTTGTCCGATGTTATTTGACAGAATTTGATTCTCTTTTTTATGAATTTCGATAGACACTATGATAGAATGCTTACAAAACATCTCAACAAGTCCAGTGTTTAGAAATATCTGCGCATGTAGAAACAAAAAAAAGACCAAAAATTATAATGGCTGGGGATTTTTGAATTTTGAGAGCATATATAAATTAACTGATTTGGAGAAACAATCAATCCCCAAACATCAATCATTGCCACGCTAAGAAGCCTTTGCTTGTTGGATATATACAGAAAAACCCATCCTCCTATTATGAAACTTAAACAACCGCCATCTTTTTTCCCTTCTTCTTCTTCTTCTTGTTTTTTCCATTTGGGCCTAAATATCGAATTTCTAATCTCTAATTTCTAATATCAGGCCATCTCTAGTACGAGTAATTTACAATTTTTCAAGGATTGGTAGTTTGGTTCCACCAGACGGGAATCCCAGTAACAACCCCACGCGGACTGTGCTTCTCACCTAACGGCACTCTCATTTGAAACCCGCAAGAGCTTCCGTCCGCCAACGCCGGCACCGGAAACGAAGGCCCATAGTTCGGAGCCGTCGCCGATTTCACTCTTACCGAGAAATTGATGATGCCGTTCCTGCGGCCTTCCCAGTCCCTCAACCGATAGCTCAAGAACTGCAAGCAAGATTCCGGCACAATCCCGCCGAGAAAATCCGAGAGAGCAATCCTGGCGATTCCGACGCTCTTCGTTCCCATGGACGTCTTGCATTTCACCTCAAACGTGATGGACCTCGCGTGCGGCGGCATTTCGACCATCAACGTCTCGTTCCACGAGGGACTTCCCCTGGCGCCGTCCGCCGTACCCGGTGATGTCGTGGTGCATTGGAGGCCCTCCGCCCGGACTTCGACGTAGACGTTCTTGGTCACCGGCTTGCGGTCGACGGTGAGGCCCTCCGCCGATAGAACCTTGACCTCCAGAGTTCGGGATCCTGCAGATACCGTCATTTTAATCGAAAATAATGAGGTGCTGGAGCGGACTTAGAATTTGAATGTTTGTGATTCAAGTAGCTGGGATTGATGGAGTTGATGATGCAGATATCGTGGTGAGGAAGAGGGGTATCTGAAGAGGGAATTGGATAAGAAAAATGCAGAGGACGGGCGATTTATATAAATATTGTGATGATGTGGATCACGTGAGCCTCGGGTCGTTCCTTTGAGTGGGTCCAGCACCGCGCGTGGTATGGGCGCCGCCTCATGCCTGATACGCCGAGGAGAGTATCGGCGCGTTTTGGATTTTGCGAGGAAGGTAGTAAAGGAGCGTATTCAATTTTGGGGACTACGCGGTCATTTCGCATGAGCCTCGTGGGGTGGAACTTTAAGTTCACCGTGTCTTGGTCAACCAACAACTATTCGTGTGTTTGACTAAGCCATGATCAGCTAAGGAGAATTATTACAAGAATGTTGCAGGGTGGAAGAGTCGCGCGAAAGGTACAAAAAGTTGCATTTGTATTTATGGTGTTTGTCTATTCTGCGTCCACCCATAAAGAAAAGGAAGTGCTTGATCAATCTTCATGCGCTGTTCTGTATTCTATAAAAGAAGCTAAGTCAATATTAATATAACATTGGAAAATTCATCTCAAGCTCCGTGTCGTAGTGCATCTCTGTATAAAAAAATGTTCAATTATTTAAATTAATTACAATTTCTAAAGAATAAATCCCATGAGCTATAAAAGAATGCCTCTTGTTAATTTGTATAGGACCTTCAGGTTGCTGTTGTTTCCCCTCTTCCTTGTTTTATATAATAATATTTATTATATAAAAGTCTAATTAGCTCGTGAGAAGGTAGGCCTACTATAAGAAGATCTTATTATCTTTAAATAATTATCGTTAATATAAAATTAATGCTTAAACATGAGACTATTAATTAAATTAAAATTCGCGATAGCTAATCAATACAAACACTTGATAGTAAAATAGTAAAGTGTTACGTTTATGAAGGGTAAAGAATGCATGATCAATTATTTGGAACTGAGGCATGCGATCAATAAAGGATAAATGATGAGCATTTTAAACTCAGCAGACCTGAAACAATTTAATTCTTTTTTCAATGGACTCTTTTAAGTAAAAAATATTTTTTGAAAAATAATAATCAAGAAATTATCTTTATTTTAGATTCTCTACCCATTGAAATAATTATTTTATAAAAAGGAATAAATAGATCTACACCTTTCATATCCAATCTGAACGGTCAAGATCTCATGAGCTTATGGTGTTGTTAATGTTTTAATTTTGATGAGCACTAAACTGATCCCTTAAAAAAAGGAGTAAACAAGAATATGGAGCAAGAGCTTTTGACTGAGTCGCTACCATGACTACTCTTTACTTTCGATCTATATTATAAAAATATTTTAACTAAATTATATGGACTAAAAAATGACATTAAATCTATCATAAAATGATAAAATTTCTAAATATGCTCTTATTTAATTAATTATATGACTCTTTTTATCTTTCTTATATACTTATAATGATCTCTCTCCTATATTTACAGCAAAGGGTAGATTTGAGAAAAAATTATTAATGATTCTGTTAAGCTCATTTAATATAAGATATTTTTTTTTCTAGAAATGCTCTTATAATATAAACTAAAATAAGTATTATGGAAGTCATTTATTTCAGCCCTTGTCTCTTCTCAGGAACTCTCTCCACCAACGCCCCCCCCCCAACCAACCATGCCATCTTTATTAATTGGTAATTACTATAGAAGGCCAATTATACAAGGCATGTTTGGATTGATAATGGCAAAAGTGACATTTACTTCAACTCCAGCTTTTATAAATTGAAGTTGAGGTGAAACTTAATTAGTGTGATATAATTTATATTTGGATAGATTTTTTTTATTATAAACTAGGTAATATTATTTAGCTGATAGCTTATAGATAAATCTTTCCAAAATGTAGAGGATATCGAAATATGTTTTATCTCTCCCAATATCATGTTTAAAAGGCTCAACTATCTGCTAGATTTATTAAACTTTGTTGGAGGCTTTTATAAAAAGTTAGTTTGATAAAAATTGATTTAGATGATATAGTGAGAAGGCAATAGCCAAAAATCATAGAAATATTGTTTATTCAAAATAAATGTCACTTTAAAACTAGAAATCAGATCCCCACAACACAGATCCAAACAAATTATTTAGCCTTAAAGTGCTTTTGATCTTAGAAGTCGCGTTTAGCCATAAATAGGGGGGGGGGGGGTTGTTGAACTGCATGCAGCCATCTAATTATTATGTTGAGGCCTCTGTACCCTCTACCATCCCTCTAATCCCCCATGCATGCCCTCCTTATTATATTCCGCAATTTCCCTTCTAAAATAATGAATCCTCGGCGTTAACTATCGATGAATTCTAATTTTTCACACGCATGAATGCATTTTCTCAGAAATTCTGTACCAGAATATTGTTTTATTTGATTGCTTTTGCAAACCTCCAAAGACCGAAAAAGAGACACTCAGGGTCAAAGTCGATTTTATTTTATTTTTTTGGTTTTACGTTGTCTATGTTGCGTCACGTATCTTATGTCAATTGCTTTACGGTGCATGTTATCCCCTCGATGATCAAGAAAATTACGCCGAGGAATTGTTCTCCCCCTATTCATTCCTCGCCATATTATCCTCTTCCTCCTTTAACATATGACCTAATTATAAAATTAATTTTAATTATAAATATAAGATATATTTTCTATATTTATCAACTTTTTTCTAAATAATTTATACTGATCATACTCTCTTAATAGTAATTAATTAAGAGAATGAGTTAAGATAAATAATTAAGATATTTTAAAAATATATCTTATTAATTAAATTAATTAAATAAATTATGTATTAAGAATCGGCGATGATACTTTTGTGGAAAGTGCTTTATGGTCAACCTATAAACAATGGTAACTTGGGAATGTGTCAAAGCTGATGGTGGGGGTACCACGTTATATAGGCTGCGTCACGTAATTTTTATAGTTTTAAAAGAGGGAGAGGGATGTTAAAATACAAGCAACTGCTCTTCAGAGGCACGATATGAAATAATTAATCAGATTATTTGACTATGGTTGTTGTGCAGGAAGATGAAATGAAACTCTTCCAAACAATTTAATTAAATTGACTAAGACGTACGCGCTGACCATGTCAAACGCGTGGATGCCATCCATTGCAGTTGCAGTGTTGCTTAAATCATTGGAGGATTACGTAACCACAAGACATGGGACTAATTAAGGTTGGGCTAGTAATTTCGTTGTTGGCCACTGTTAAGTTTGGCCTGGCTCAAGGTTTATATGATTCCTTAAATCCACGTTTGGCCCTTGATTTGCATGCGTTCCAGTGATGTGGCATGCATATTCAGATCCAAGAGCATGTGCCTTTAACCCTTAGTTATCCTCGAGAAATGTTTGAGCTTTTTCAAACACGAAACAAACAGGGCCTAAGATCTATTATTCTTGAAGCAATCAAATCAATGAGCGCACAGATACATGATTTAAAGGGCACATATATTAAACAATATAAAGTTACAAACGATACAATCTTTTATGAACAGACACTACAAAAAAACAAGGATTTGGCCACGACTTTTCAGCGGCGACAAAAAATGTCGCCGCTGAAAATTGACTTTCAGCGGCGACTTTACTTGTCGCCGCTAAAAGTCCTGAATATCTGCGGCGACAGAAATATCGTTGCTGAAAGTAAGGCTTTCAGCGGCGACAATGATATGTCGCCGCTGAAAGAAAGACTTTCAGCGGCGACTTCGCTTTGTCGCCGCTAATGCTAAAAACTCAGTGCCACTTTTCTGCAACGACACTAATTGTCGCCACAAAAGGTCAAGAATTCTGCGGCGGCAATTTTTTGTCGCCGCAGAAGGTTATATTCGGCGGTGACTTTTATATCCAAATGTCGCCGCTAAAAGTTTTAATACAATTCTTTCCCCCTCCAGTGGGTTTAAAAATATTTAGACTTTTAGCGGCGACATAATATAGTCGCCGTTGAAAGTGGACTTTCAGCGGCGACTTTTATTTGTCGCCGCTGAAACATGTTTATATCTTAGGGTTCCCCTTTTGTTCCTTATTTCTCGTCGACGCGAAAAAGAACTCCGAGAGCGAGAGACAGAGGCAGACCACGAGCAAACAGCTGAAGGATTGTGACGTTAGAGGAGTGACCGGAGGACGGAGAGCGAGCTTGTGACGTCGTCGGCAATTTGAGGTGAGTTCTCCGACTGCTTATCCAATCTGTCTCTGATTTTTCTTTCGATTATCACGTGACGTCGTCGGCAATTTGAAGTGTTTGTCACCGTTTAAATTTGGGGTTTTGAGGTTGAATCACTGCTTATGTAATAATGAAGCTTGAAAATGTGGAATCAAGCTTTAATCTCAAGCTATGTAGCTTCATGGACAGAACCAATCTGCTTGTATTTGGTTATATTAAAGGCGTGTCATCATTCCCATCAAAACTAATAAATTTTCCTCTTAAACTTGTTGTGAGTAGTTTAGTTTTAGTTCTCATTGATTGTGGTGCTTGCTTCATTAGGGAATTCATCGGTATCTCCATTGGGATTTGTTTTCTTGGCTGCATCAGTCTCTGTATCACCATATTTATTCTTGTCTTTGGTTCCATCATCAGATTCTAAGAAAACAATTCAAATGATCGATCCATTAGCTATACATATATAGGTGGTCATATTGTATATTCTAAAACTTGGAGCATTTTGTCTTTTGTGAATCTGTAGTTGGATTTATCAAATATGGCTTTGTTTCAGGTTCATGTCATCTTATAAATCATTGAACTTCATATTGAAACCATGTTATTCCTCTGTTGCATCCTTGTCATGCAGTTTGATTTCAAGCATGTATTTTTCATGGATACAAATTAAAAAAGCTTTGAACATCAATTTTAAATATGTGAGTGTGTGCGTAAGGAGAGATCATCTGTATATGTTGAGTAAATTTCTGCAGAGTGACATGTGATGTATGAACAGAAGAGAGATGATAGTTTAAAAGATGAGAATGTTGACATACCAATTATGGAAATATGCAATTCTTGAGGTTCTGTCATGGCAATTGTGATCAAATTTTGTGAGAAATGAAATGGATTGATATATTATATAGAGAGACGCGTGTGGCTGTGATGAATGAAATGAAATGGATTGATATATTATTTAAAAGCATTATCTACATTTGTGCGCTGTCATTTGACAGTACTTTTTGTTCCAGTTACTTATTTGCACTTCCAACTGCTTGCTTGTGCATAAAAAGGTTGTCCTTCTCCGACAATATTTTTTAGCTGTTGAATGGATCAAGCTTTTGCAAATTCAGGTCAATAAATAACTGAACCAAACCCACTAAAGATTTGGTACATGAGTACATGTGGTGGTGATCTATGTGGCATATGACATGTTTATTTACATTTAACCGACTGAAAATACTTTAAAATATAATTAAAATAATCAACTTGACATAAAAAGATTTGGTAACAACGTACTGTTAGATTTCTATTATGAGGGAGCTTGTTGTTTGATCCAACACGTCAAAACTTCTTCCATACTTATGCCACATCAATTTTATGGATATTCATGCTTTGCTATGGACTCAAGCTTTTAAGGGTATTCATTAAGACTACATTTTGCACCTTCAAGATTGTATACTAATATTTTGTGTCTTTAATGTATCAAATTGAAACCTAAATGTTCTATCTAGCCTCTTGATTCTTCTGCTCCTTATTGTGTTTCTAATTCTTGAGCCTTCAATGCATACAGAAGATTGATTGGATCCTTTTTAAATGACATGGACACATCACCATTGAGGACTATAGATGCCACCTATGATGTGATTGACATGTATGATATCACTGGCTAACCGTGTAGATAAGTCTTTGATTGCTCTAGTGAACTAGATAAGTCTTTTATTCATTACATATAGTTATATAATTAACATGCGATATTCATTACAAACGAATGAATCATTTATTCTAACATTTTAAGTTGAGCAAGTTTACAGGATATGTCAGTATTAAAGAGAGGTCGAGGTGGAAAAAGTCTTTCTGTTACATCTCATGACAACACGAATAGCCAAGGTACATACTCTACACCTCAATCAACACCTGTTATTTCATCTCTATCACTGCAACAACAACTTAAAGAAATGCCTGTCAATTCTCCTCCTACTCCCCATACTCAAAATAGTAGTGCAGGTAAATTTATTTCAATTTTATAATAATTGATTTATATCGCTTGTAACATTTAATTGTTCTAATTCAACTTCAATGATATGCTCTTCTACTGCAATCAACAAGCGCAGAGGAGTTTACAAATCTATTAATGTGAATTTGAGGACTGCACAAGGATCAAAGATTCGAGTCAAATTTTCAGATTCCATGTCAAGAGCAATCGGTCCAGAAGCAAGAGATTTTTCTAATTATTGTGGTTTAACTCTTAGAACCACAGTCTCTTTTAGGGATGGTGGAGGTAACTGGAAGAATATTTTTGAAAAATATGGTCAGGATATGATTTTAAAAATAAAGGTATTATTTATGTCAAATTTGTTAAAAATCTTAGTTTATCTATATTATTATATAAAGTGTTCATATTTATTTGTTTCAGGATAAATTTGAACTTGCTGATGCAATTGCTGAAGAAAAGTTTCATATAGCTATATCAATTATTTTACAAAATGCATTCAGAAATTGGAAGACCAATCTGCATTCTCACTATAAGAAATATGAGACTGATGAGGATAGGTTGGTTGATCCTCCTCAAACTATTAGTTTTCAAGATTGGGAATGGTTATTAATATATTTTAAGTCTGACATGTTTAAGGTACCTCCTTATCCTTCTAAATAAAGTATTTTTTTATTTCAATAATTAAATTCTTATTAGTTACCAAAATTTTGTTGTAGAATAAAAGTGCAAGAAACATGATAAATCGAGAAAAATAAATGACTAAACATACTTGTGGTCCTCGATCATTTGCAGAGATTGAATGTGCTACAGTAAGTTCAATCTATCACTACTATAACTTAAGTTTTTAATCATTTTTTATTTTAAAATCTATTGTTTGTATTTTATATAATATTATGTTGTAGAGAGATCCTATTACTGGACAACCTATCCCTCCTGACCAGCTGTGGGAGATAAGGCATACTAGGAAGACATTAGATGGACAAGTAGTATGGGCTGATCCACACTCTGAATATATTTATGTATGCATTGTATTTTATTTTATTTTGATTTATTTTTATTATTATTCTAATATTTTCATATGTTTATTTATAGAGTCGTATGCACGAACTTTCTCAGCAGCAAGACCAAGATTTAGAGAACGATGCTCGAATGACGTCAGAAGAAATATTGGCGACAGTTCTTGGTGAGAGGTCAGGGTATGTAAGAGGGAAAGGGTATGGAGCAGAGCCTTCAAGGAAGAGAAGTCGCCCTCAATCTAGTGATAGTTCAGTTGTCCAGAGTGTGCGTGCCCAATTGCAGGAAGAGTTTGATAAAAAAATTCAAGAGGAGAGAGAAAAAATGGACGCAGAGCGTGCAAAGATGGAAGAAGAGCGTGCAACAGAGCGTGAAAAGATGCAAGAAGAGCGTGTGCAATTTGAGCAAAGACTAATGGAACAAATGAAGCAAAGGATACAAGCTCAATTTGCTACCTTGATGCAGAGGAGACAACCACATGCACCTACTTCTTCTACTCCTACTATTGATCATTCTATATAATATTTATGTATAAAATGAACAATTTTATTTTAATTTTAAGTATGTCAATAATTGAAATTATTTATACATGATATTATATTTTGATTTATTTATTTAGTTATTTATCATTATTTTTTAGATTAAATTATATATTTTTTATATAAGAAAAAATTTTAGAATTTTTTTTAAAAAAAACAACTTTCAGCGGCGACAAAATTGTCGTCGCAGATCCACCTTCATGCTTTAGGTGGCGACTTTTGTCGCCGCCTTTGACTTACCTTTAGCGGCGACAATAGATTGACATTCAGCGGTGACTTATTGTCGCCACTAATTATTGATATTCAGCGGCGACTTTCAATTGTCGTCGCAAATGTATATAGGCGACAGTCTCATAGGCGACGACTTAGCGGCGACAATATATCGCCGCTAATGATATTCAGCGGCGACTTTTGTGCCTTTAGCGGCGACATTTGTCGCCGCTGAAAATCAATTTTTTTGTAGTGAGAGGAGTTCCTCGGGGTCAACCTGCTGCAGAAGGATGCGATTGGTGAATACCTCATGCTGACTTCATGCAGCTTATGTCACTCCCTACTTGTCTATGTTTTTTTTTGTGGGGCAGCATGCAGTCAATTTTTAAAAGTACCCGTAATGGTTAAGAAGAGAGAGGGATGATTTGAAGACGGATGTAGGTAGACCTTGGACAAATCAGAATGGGATACGAACTTCTTAGTTCTTAGCTAACTCTGAAGTTGAAACGGGAGAATATCTTAAATTTCTCTGTTCCACCTCATCACTCATCAACACACCTATAGCTCTGCAGCTTTCCAACAAGCTTGAACTTTCAGGTGTTGCAGTCACCAAACGACATCATTTTCAGAGTCCATGTCCGTGGAAGCACAGTGAAGAAAAGCCAAAGAAATGGCCACAAAATTAATTGCCAAAGGGAATGGAAGTGCCCATAGACTAATACAGGCTCCTAACAAACTTACGTGATTCAACGATATGTTGTGGAATTTATTAAAAGAAAAAAAAAGAAAAGAAAGAAAGAACCAGAATGCAAGGGTCATGAAATGGTAAATTCCACTATCAAACGCGTCAAAATATAAGATCTACCGGGTACTTGGCCCAAAACAAGAGAAGGGGCGGTGTGAAGAAAAAACAAAGAGCTCAGGCGCACAGATATCATCCGTTAGATGAGATAGCGTGATTGAACCTCAACCACAATGTGCCAACTCATCACAGCTCCTAGGATGCACCAGCCGGGAATCGAACCCGGGTCTGTACCGTGGCAGGGTACTATTCTACCACTAGACCACTGGTGCTTGATTCTTAAATGTTGACGCAAATTATAAATATGCAATGATAGGTTGTGTAAACGTATCATCTCGTTCAGGTTTTTTTTACCTATGTATTATTTGTGAACTTAACGTGAGGATAATTTTTTTACGCTATGTATATAAATTTTGTTATTTCTTAATCAATTTTTAGAGACATAATAAAATTCAAACGAACATTAATTTTGAGGTTGAAACATCTTCTAATGCCCTTATTTAAAAAAGATATAGATGAAATATATTGAGTAATAATTTTTAGAACGTAATAAATTATATATTATTCAAGAAAGATAATTTCGTTTATTTTTTTAAAAAAACCATAATTACTAGGCCGCAGAGAAAGAAATAGGAAAAACAAAAGTTATTGCTTTTATTTGGAGGGAAAACCCATTTATAACTCTTGCTCGCAAATTCTAACACGAATAAAGAGTATGCTCAGTCAGCAGCAGGGATTAATCTCTCTTTAAATATTGACAATAAAACATAGGTCTCTATTTTTTTTTAGTATAAAAATTTTTAGAAAAAATGTTATACTCATTTACTGTCTAAAGATAGAGTGAAGTCTCTATTTCTCTTAGACGATACTAATATCAGGTATGTTGAGCTGTCTATTATTTTTAAGCGTAAATTTAGATATTTAAGAATTATTATATTTTTTTAAGTACCGCGACTAAAATTATAATAAAATAATATTTTTTAATAATAAAAAATATTTTAAATAGTTATATATTTAATATTTTTACTAATTAAATTTATAAAGGATGAGTAACATAAGTCCCTTCTAATTAGGTTTGCTGACACAAAAGTTGAAAACTGAACACATAGCTATAAGATCCAGCCATTTATTTTTGTGTCCCCCTCAATTGAAAGATAGTAACCATCAAATTATGATATAAAAGTTTTTAGGGAGTGTTTCAAATTCTTTTCATTAGCTGCATTAGATCATAATATACCTATCTGGTCCTTAATATATTAACTATTTATTTAGTTTAGATACATTAAAAAAATAATATATGCAAAATTAGATAAAAGTATTATATATTTATAACTAAATTTATCCCCTAACCATACTTTACATTTAGGATTTGAGGAGTAACACATGGGATTCTGATTTCCCTCAATTGAAGCTCAACCAAGAGATATTATATTGACTATCATATATCATATATCATGATATAAAAGTTTTGAGGGAAGAGTTAAATTTTTTTTTTTACTCAAAAGAAGAAAAAAATGTTTTGTTAATGCATGTTCTTGTTTTTTTTTTCCACCATTTTTGGTTCAAAACAAAAAAAAAGGCATTCAAACTTCAAAACTTTCCTGGGTAATTATTCAACCATACTGGAATTCCAGGTACAACCCCAGAACAATCAGTATTATTACCCACTGGTACTCCCTTCACTGTACAACAATGTTCTGCATCTTTAACCTTAACCGAAACATTTATAACCCCATTTTTCCTGCACTTTCTATCCCACAGCCTATAACTCAGAAAATGAACTTGATTTTCCGGCACATAACCTCCCATGAAATCTGAAACTGGTATTCTCGCCATCCCAATACTCGTCACACACCCCATTGCACTCTTCTCCTTCACCTCAGCCGTTATGAAACTTGCATGTAATGCTACTTCCATCTCCAACTTCTCATTCCATTTTGGGTTGCTCCCACCTTCTGCTTCCATCCCCGTTGTCCACGTCTCGCCCGAACGGCCCGACTCCGGCGACTCGAGGCAGACGAAGACGTTCTTCTTCACGTGCTTGCGGTTGATTCGGAGGTCTTCTGCAGATAACGCTGTGATCTCTAGTTTGTGTGACATGGTTTGTTTGGGAAGGTGGAAATTAAAGGAGATTGTGTGAATGGAGGTTTTGGAGATATGAGAAGGAGAGGGAGAGAATGGTTTTAATAGTTGTTTGGGGAGGAAGGCTGAGGGAAGGGAGAGAGAAAGAGAGAGGTTGTTTCTACCGAGTGCGGCAGGAAACTTCTGAGAAAATAAGAACCGTTAAGTAACGCCGTGTCAACGAGGGCGGAGTTTGGAAAACGTAACGGCGGCATTTCGTGAGGAGTCCAACGGTGACCGTTAGTTGACGGCGGTAGTTGCATGGAAATTTCGTCCCTGACAGAGGGGAATTTTCAAATCTGAGCTGGGAATTCGTGTTCATCTTCGCCGCTACCATATTCCAGTGGAAAATCCAGGATACCTTTTTCTTAAGAAAGTAATTTCTGTGCATATTTTATTTAGATGGTCCATATTGTTTTGAGCCATTAAATTCTCATGATTTTATTATATCATGCTTTATTTAAAATAAAAATGGCATCAAATTTTAATAAAATGAAAAATTAAAAATTTGAATAATCCGCGTGATTAAATGAAAATTATAAAATATTTGTAGTGAAATTTGTTTAGACATATTATTGGATTTGGATGATCTCGGGGGATTGAGTAGGATACGTCAAACCAAGTCAACATCCTTGTTTTTGGGGAACTCTGAAGGCTCCTCTACAAGCTTGGGATAGATGAAATGGAATTAAATTAAAGCAAGATGATTTATCTACCAGATGTTTTAGCAGATAAAGATTCCAAATAACGGTTCCCTACTCTTCTTGTTCTTTTTTTTTTTTTTGCAAAAAAAATGATAATTAGGCGTGTTTGGTAGATAATAATAGTAGGCACACTATAGTATTGGTTGAGCCAGAGATGTTTCTGCCAAATTATATTTTGTTTTACGCTCATCAGATTCCTTCCACATTTTGGGACCATAGAATTTATATATAATACACTAAAATGAACCAATCATAACGTGTTATCACGCAATTCCGTTCGCATGGGGAGGAGTTTTGAAGTATGAGTTGGGGAAATGGGGTTCATTTTAATTCGTAGCTACACACACACACACACACCAAATTCCAATGGAAAATTGAGGACCTAACATGAAGTGGAGTCCCAATTCAGTGCATATTATATTAATTGGAATGTTCATCCCATTCACACACACCTCCTCTGGATAATCAACTTAATTTTGATTTTATTTGGTAATAAGTTCGAATCTTATTTTTTTGGTGCCTTTTAATTTAAATCATTGATTTTTTTTTAAAAAAATAGAATAATATTTTACACCTAATTGGTCCTTTTAAGATAACAAATAAATAAAATCATCCGAATGTGGAGCACCCACCCAAGATGAATATAATATAACGTCTATTTTAAACTAATTCAACACACTTTACAAGGGAAGAAAAATTTTAATTTTGGCTCTTAGTGGAAAATACATGCCTAGAAAAGACAAGTCTCACTCCTATCCAAATCCCATTTTCCCAGCAGATAAACGTTGAGAACGAAGCACGCTCAACTAAATGGAAACGACGTCGTTTGTCATCCCCTATTCAGCGCTAAAAACAGCACCTTTTGTTTTTATTACTTAATCCTCTCTCTCAGAAAATTGGTAGCAGCAAAAACCTTTTTTTATTACAGTTAGATAAAAAAAAGAACATGCTCTTCTTCTAGCTAGTGATTATGAATAGTGATAACAACTTATGTATTATCATCACCAAATAGAAAACCTTCAGAGTGAGTAAAGAAAATTAAGGTATCGTCCTATGACTAAAAAATCTATCGCACCATAAAAATATTATTGTATTAATTTTTACTATCAGAAAATTAATTTTAATAAATTGAGTCAATTACCCAATTTGAACTGGGCTCAAATGACTACGGGCCTCACTCATAAATATTTATTAATTATTTTAATTAATATCTAAATAGTTATAATAATAAATATCTCACATTCTTTAATTTGCCCATTTACTCAATGTCATTACCTTTCAAGGTTAACTATCATACTACAAGAATCATGGCAATAAGTCATCATCTATCCTGTATTACCTTCCATATACTATAGATAGGGGTATCCAAAGTTTTCCTTCCCGGGTATTTTGGGATAGGTCTGTCCCATCCCGTAAAAGATCAGGACAAGGAATATATCGAGCCGGGATAAGATAAGTTTCAGTCTGACCCTCGGGATTCTTATTTTTTTTAATATACTTTTTTTATAAAAAAAAATATTTATTTTATTTATTATTTAAAAAATAATAGAAAATAGAAAATAATATTAGTTATATCGTATTATTTGTTTTATTTATTAGATAATTTTATTTTTCTCTTCTTGACATGTCTTTGTTTCTTTACAGATAAAACAATAATTTCAATTGGTGAATTAAAAGAATTCAAGAAATAATAGCATTCGTAGTATAATTAAATATACTTAAATATACTTGTTGCTTGTGGAAGCATTGAAGAGGAATGTTTTGGATTTGTTGACTAGGAAGGGGAGGCAAACTGATCTTCAACTACTTGGATTCAGGTGGGAATCTGCTTTAACTATTGACTTCGACATTGTTGTGAACCACTTTGGTTGCCTTCTGATTGTGATTGATATCGAATCAATTTTTTTGTTTTTTTAATGTCATCAGGAAACCGGCAGTAATAATGGTAGTTGGTGTTAATGGTGGTGGGAAGACAACATCTCTAGGTAAGAAAAGGACTTGAGGTCTTGACCCTATTATTTATCATATAACAAATTGAGAACCAGGGAGACTTTTTTCTCTCACCCCAAGATATTGTGAACTAACACAAAACGGTACATGTTTCATTATCTTTAGTGCGGATGGGAGATTTTAAGTCTTTTACAGAGCTATTGTTATTTGTTACATATTCATGTTTCATTCTTAAACTAATAATCTTTATATGAAGCCAACCTTCAAATAGAAAGGAAAATGAAGCCGATTTGATCATCTCACTTGCAGGTAAGTTGGCCTACAGATTGAAGAATGAAGGGGCTAAGGTGGGAATATGTTATCTGAGTTTGGCTGTGGCTATTATTTTATTCTCCGAATTAAAATTGGTTGATCAACATGGAGAACCAATTGCCTGAAGCCTCAACTGTTGTGAATAGCTTAAACCCACTGAATTTCATTCTTCGATGAAGGGTTTGTGTCAAAAGTTTCATTTGGGACCAGTAAATAATTTATAGTAACTCGTCTGATTGGGGTCATAGAGGAGAAGCTTCAAAATCTGCTGTTTCATCTGTATATTGAACTGCTCTTTGGGTTCCTAAAATGCAAAAGCTTTTATCATTTTGTTTGAATGCTTCTTATCCTCAAATATCAGTGAATGGTGCAGTATTCTTTTAACCTTTCCCCAACATCCTACATGCTTGATAAAAATGCGCCATTTAAACTTCTCTTTCAAAAGGCAACTTCAAGTTTCCAACCTCTCTCTCTCTTTTTATGGTATTAGGTGCAGCTATCATCTCTCTGATTTAGTTAGTTTTGAGAAGTAAACTAGAAGGATTAAGGCGTTATTCTGTTTGATGTCTAATATCTATGGTTATATTGCCTCCTGTCACTTCAACATTGCATGGGAGAATAACATATCTTTCCTGCTTGCAAATCCACAGATATTGGTGGCAGCTGGTGATACATTTAGAGCATCTACTAGTGACCAACAGGAAATATGGGCCGAGAGGACTGGATGTGAGATAATTGTGGCTGAAAAGGAGAAGGCCAAAGCATCATCAGGTGTAAATGATTTGTATTGGTCTCCTGATTCTACTGTTCATCTTCAAATTTTGTAGCATCGCATTTATATAACATTTTGTTTCTGGCCTGTTACTGTTCACTACTATAGATGATATGTGATGGATGAAACTTAGACCTCATCATATTACTTGCAGTGCTATCACAGGCTGTTAAAAAGGGAAAAGAACAAGGTTTTGATATCGTATTATGTGATACATCTGGACGTAAGTATAGAAACTTAATATTAGCTACTGTGTACTTCGTTGAACTACTTTGATGATTTTATATTTGCAATGCTGTTCAATTTTTGTCCTTTCAGGTCTGCATATCAACTACAGCAAATGGAAGAGTTGGTTTCTTGTAAAAAGGCTGTTGGTAAAGTAGTTCCTGGTGCACCCAATGTAAGCCCAAGTTGTTGACGCCTTCAACTTTTTGCTCTTCTTAATTCTCTGGTTGCTGGTAATTTGTAATTTTCTAGGCAGCTAATTAGATCACAGCTCGCGGTTCTTAATCATTGCCAGTATAATGTGATGTGGGGATGTAGAAGTAATATAAACTAGTTGAAATTAGAGTTGTAGTTCACAGTAAATGGCTAGAACTGAGTATGAACTAGAGTATTTGATGCATTTCTGGCGCTCATGTCAAATATGATATGGCATTTAAAATTGTGTTTAAACACTAGAATATCTTGTCGTGTCATGGTGTTCCTATCACATTCTGTTCCATATCCATATCAGTATCAATGCTTTTCATGGATGGGATTGAAGCTATAGTTGTGATCACATTAAATCCTTTTATCACTTCTAAATATTCTGAATCACTTTCTTAGTATAATAACTTTGTTTTGTTTAATTGTCTTGATTGAGTTTTGACAATATTTGCAGGAGATTCTTCAAGTTTTGGATGGCACTACTGGTTTGAATATGTTACCGCAAGCACGAGAGTTTAATGATGTAAATCCACTTCTGCTTTCTAAAATGAATATTTGTGTTAATATTGCTGCTTTAAAAAAGAGTATTTTACATATTTGAAACCCTCTTGTAACCATATGAAGATCCATGTGGTTTACGTCTTTGAAATAGATATAAAATTATTGAAGATAAGGATCTGGATATCAAAGATCATTTCGATGCTTCCTACGTAATATTCATAGATCAAAATGATGTAAAATGATTTGAGCATGAAATGCTAGTGCTCAAGAGTTGTAGCTGGAATATCCACGGGGAAATCATGAGTTTTTATAGGTCTATTTGTAGTGGAATATGCCTTTAATTTCCTTCAATTTGCAGTCAAATGAATGTTCTGCCACTTGTATGTGCTTTATTTTAGAAAGTATGGTGCTGCTGAGAGTTTCTAACTCATACTTCCCTTTGTCTTTATTGTTTCACCTATTCCTGCCCATGTATCAAGACCTGATACAACAAACCTCTAATTTCATTTGGTTCTATCGGTGACTGTTGTTTTTGAATCTGAAACTGATACAGGTTGTTGGTGTCACTGGTTTAATTTTCACGAAGTTAGATGGTTCTGCCAGAGGTGGTTGAGTGGTAATCTCTCGATTTTATTTGAACGATATTTCTAGTTTATACGGTTTGTGGCAAGGAATATGATGGTCATTTCTGATGGCGGATCAGTGTGGTTGATGAACTTGGAATCCCTGTGAAATTTGTGGGCGTTGGGGAAGGCATTGAAGACCTTCAACCTTTTGATGCAGAGGCTTTTGTCGATGCCATATTTACGTAGTTCAAGTATATAGGGTTTGGTATGTGCATCATCATATAGCTAATTTGTGCCTTACATCATGATAATAATACAGAAAATATCGTAATCCTTTTCATTCTTATGTTTTTGGCAGGATTGCATACGTTCATCTGGATTTATTGGTTGAACAAGTTGACTAAGGAAGAATAATGTAACGTCCCATGGGGGAGACCATATTCTAGAAGACCGACCAGACATGTAATTTAGAGAGGGGAATTTGGAAAGAGACTGTATAATGAGATTTGAGAGGCGTGAGATGCTCTGCATGCCTTGGCTGCCAGATGCTGTCAATGGGATTATGATAAAATCGAACTTAAGAGGAACATCCCCTTGATTGTAGTGTATATTGAGTGATACCCTTGGAAATGTAAACAGTTAATTCATGAGATCGAATTTCATTGTTTGAAATTAAGAGGAACATTCCCTTTGATTGTACTATACTGTTTTCATTTAGAACACTCTTCAATTCTTAATTTTTCATGAGATCAATTCTTAATATGATCCCCTCGATTGTAGTGTCAATGGATTCCTCTTTCCACATATATGGTTGTATGCTGCTTACAGTAACAGTTGAGAGGGTTTCCAGAGTTATAATAGTTTAAGTAGTATTCTTTTTTTTATACAATAGTGTAAGTAGTAATTTTAGTAATACAAGTTACCATCAAATGACATGTCGCATCATGCATAACAAAGAAGAGAAGCCCAAATACACATCAGCTCACAATCAAATTGTTCACAACCGCATGCTTTGGCAGCATCTAAGTACAGGTGTGACCAAACATGACTGCAAGTGAGATCTAATTATCTTTCATCACTTTGAATTGTATAGCATAAGAAGAACATACAACTTTGTAGCAGACTGAGAATCTACTCTTGGCATGTTCAACAAAAACTTCAATGTTCACAACTTGGCAACCGGCTGGTTGTAGAAGGTAGCACGAGCAGTATAAATTAACTTCCCTGTTTTCTTCTGTTTAAACTCAAGTAAAACCACAGTCACGTTCCTCCCACTTTTTACCACTGAGCCATCCACTTGCAACTCTGTCTGCAAACAGATTTAGGCGTAAAAGATGAGTATGCGTAAAACATTAAAGTCTTCCCTAAGAACTAATCAAGAAACATGGAGACTGACACAAATATGTGAAGGCCCCAAAAGACTAAGAAACTATTTTAGACTCGTACTTAACAACATAAGCTTTAATCTTGTTTCATGATTAGCATGATGAACCATTTTGAAGATTTGAACTCCATATATAGTAATATTGCTGATTTACAATACATGACAGTAGACAGGTAACAATTCAATCCAAAACAACTCACATTCTGCATGGCGCCAGATAGGTAAGCCATGGAAATTTCCCCAAGGAAAAGTTCTTTATCCTCAGCCACGACAGTTCTAGCGCAAGCAATAGCCACCAATTCAACTGCAGCTGCAAAAGCCCCTCCATGCAGGGATTTGAAGAAATTCTGCAATTCCAATGAAGAGATTGAAAAATTAAATCTTGCATCATCCCCTCTACATGCTGAAACTTGAATCTGTAAAGATATTTTTTTAGGAATTCTAGTAGTTTTGCAATTCATCCATTTTTAATGGAGCCATTAACATTAAATTCTGAAAATGGAAATATAGGATAGAAATGGTTACACTGAGAGGGGGTTTGACGATGAAGGTGCAAGCGATTCGTCCCTTTTGGATACGATCGACCTTGAGACAACTGCGAAGGATGTCGGAGTAGAAGTCGTAGGTATTGCAATTTTCAGGAACAGGCTTGGTGATTCCCATGGCTTTCAGGAAAGATATGGTCGAAGAAACATGCTGGGGTTCCATTTCCTTCAGAATTCCCCTATTTGCTCAGTGAAAAAAAATATGAAAAATGCAAACTTTTTGGCGAGCACAAGGTCCCCCAGCTAAAGAACACAAAAAATAAAAGACCAATACCGAGTGAACTCGCTAAAACAGTGAATCAGTGATGCCGAAGAGGGGGAACCGGGGATGTGGTACCTTCTTTTTTTCCTTTCCAAAGGTACTTTGGTTTAGCCTCAAATGTACCCACAATTCTCAAATGTCAACAAATATTTTTAGATTAAATTATAATTTGAAGATGTTTAAAATTATAATATTAAATAGATTTGTAAGATTAGATTTTGAATAGGGTAGAATATTTTTAGCTTATATAATAACTATTTTATTTTTATTATTTTTTATCATTTTACTTCATGTCTATTCTAATAATTTATCTATAAAAAAATTATTTTAATAATAATTATCTAAAAATTAATTTTTTATAATTAATTTTTTAAAAGTTATTCTTCAGAATATATTTTAAATCATTTTTCTCTTTAAATTCTTAACTATAAGCTAAATCAAATTGGCTCTTAGCCTAGCGATGATTCGGTCTTATTTGTTTTCTTTTTTTCTTTCTTTGTTTTTTGCACCACATTTCTTTTCTTATTTGCACTATCTTCTTTTAAAAACTGTGTGATTTAACTTTAATCTTAAATATAATTTTTTATTTTTTTTATAAATACTCTATCAACAATAATCAAATAAAAAAAAAGAGATAATAGAATTTAGGAATATAATTAAAGTGTTATAGAAGAAATATATTTGATTATCTAACATAATTAAATTTTATAATTTAATTAAATTAATTAAATATATTTTATACTAAAAATTTGAGGAGTATTTTCTAAGGTTCTGAACTGATTGCTTTAAAAAAGAAAAACTTTGGCCAGCAACAACTCTGGCATTTTATAATTATGAGCTAGCAAGCTATTAGACAAAACACAGGAATCACAAAGACAAGCCGGTTGATCTAAGAATCGGTCAGTGACAAAACAAAACCAGTTGTCGTTGATACTTTCTTCTGGGTTCCTTCTTCCTCCATAACTAACGAATTAATTTTGCAAGTTGATATCTTTAATTGCCCAATGTCTTTAGGTCCTCTAGAAATAAATTTATATCTCATAAATATATAAATTCAATTTTTATTATTATCGTTAGGACTCATTTAATAGATGATATCATAATTTTTTTATAAATGCTCTTTAAATTCTGTGATTATGCCCTGACTTTAGTAGAGTACTAGTGTCAAAATCCGTCTAAATTTATTTGTGCCAAAAAAAACAAGTAATATAAGATTATTTGGGGCAAAAGTATTAAAAATTGAACTGAAGGCAAAGTTTTGGACCACATGAGAGCGTAAGTGGTGTCTGGTGGAAGAAATTAAAATGTTGTTTATTTTGTTCATACGAGATGTTTGTCTCATTTATATTTGACCAAATGAGGAAAGGATAAGAGAGAAAGCCAAAGGGAAACGTCACAAAGTTTTCCTCATTTCTTTCTACTGATTGAACATCTTTATTTCAACTAAACTAAATAATTAAAGTATCTTTTTTAATGAATGTTGACTGATTTTCAGCAACTGGTTGTTTCTCCTACTCAGAATATCTACCCCTACTTAATTGTTCATTCATGCCTTTATTTATTAATGTTATATAATATAGTATGGAGGGATCGCCAAATAGATTTTCCCCCCAACGAAACTAATCATTTAAGAGAACACAAAGTCCCACCAAGCAGCCTGTGAAATGAATTTGGAAATTAATTAGTTCACATAATCTCAAAGCATTATATTAGTCGCGAGGCTCCCTAGGTGGCTGAGTTGATAACATCAATTAGGCTATTTCTTGTTTTATATTTCGAAAGAATAAACTAATTTCTCGGAATATTGAATTATAAGTTTATAACTACCTCCATGCAATAATACCTGTGCTTCCTTTATATATAAATAAAACAAGGGAATCTGGATTACCTAATCTTATTTAAAAAAATAATTAAAATTTAGGGGTTGCGAAATTGTCAACCAACTGCAGCTTTTTTAAATAAATATATATATCTTAAGAATATGAAAAAAAATTAAAATTTGCGAAATTGAGTGTATCATGTGTCAGGTGCATTATTATGTGCTAGCTTCGATTTGAATATCTTAGTGGTTTCTGGCGATGACTAGAATAACAAGACACATGCAGTCGAGACACAATCAGAATACTTTTCAATTTATTATTGTCATAATTTGTATTCTCTATTTTGTTTGTTTTCTTTAAAGAATTCTTTTATTGTCTAGTTGTCTCAAAATATAAATCAATGCGTTTCAACTATTAAAATTTGATTTAAACGATATTACAAAGAAGAAAAATGAAAAAGAAAAGATAATGGTATTTTAATTTTATGCCATCGACAAGACAGCAGTTTTGGGAAGTTTCAGTTGCAAAGCTCCATTAGAATGTGGTTTAGTCAATGCATTTTTAATTTTGGGAGACTTCAAAAGGAGACATTCCATTCATGTTACTCTAAAGTGGTGAATGGTGCATGATTGATCTTAACAAGTCTCATTTTTCAATTAATAAAACTAACGTGTCAAATATTTCATATAGGAGATTTGAGTTGGATGCCTCCCAACAATTATTCAATACGTATATGTTGAAATAACAATTTTAAAAATGAATGAATTAATTAAAAAGTAAAAAAAAAAAGTTAATAACCAAAAGGTGGAAACATGATAAAGAAGCTGAAGAGTTGCCTGCTGGCTGCAGCTATATATATAAAGGACAGTCGTCACTTGGGAATATGTGAATATGTGATTCTCTTTTCTGAAGTCGGAAAGAAAAGAGCAACTCATCTGATTTAGAGTCAGAGATAGAGAGTGAGAGGAACAAACAAATAAAGATCTCTGTAATAATTTCACAAACTTTGTTCTCCATCTTCATCTGCATTGGTCGCCAGGCTGGTCTCTGTTTTTCTGAAGGTGATATTAGCTGTGATTTTCTTTATGGGTCTTCATGTTGAATTTAGTTCAAATTAGCATCTGAATTATCAGTTTCATTCTGTTCTTCTTCTCAAACGAAGGTGCTTTCTTTATGATTTGCAGGTTTCATAATTGCGAAAAAAGATGATGAAGAAACAGGTTTTGATGCTGTGGTGGTTTGGAATCATGACTATACAACTCTGCTTCTCGCTGGCTGCTTCTTCTGATGGCAACATATCAGACAGGTCCTCCATCGTCTTCTTCTTCTCTTTGTTTTTTTAACCTGTATATGTAGCTTAGATATGATTTTGCTTTATATGTATCACTCTGAGAGAGAGAGAGTTAAAGTTAATATATTCTGTGTACATAGATGTTAATGTTATGAGTTTCTGGGTTTCCAAAAGTTAATATATATATATATATATATATATATATAAAGAGTCACGGTTACTTGTCTTATATGTTGTGGTCTCATGTCACATGCAAGAGAAGTTTTGAAATTCGAGGCACTTTTCACTTGTCCATATTTATGGTTAATTAGGACGACATTTGTTAATCTTCATCTGACTCTTGCTTCTTCACATGCCTCCTCTTCAAGCTTTAATTATTGAAAATGGTTTTTGAGTTTGTTGTTTATTATGATCAACAGTGCTGCGGTTAAGCTAAATGCACCAGATCCAAACCAACTGGTCATTGACAATGGCATCGTTCAACTCACTCTATCTTCACCTCAAGGCTATGTTATTGGAATCTCATACCATGGAATTGACAATCTCCTAGAATCTCGTCACGCGCTAAACGACAGAGGGTACCATGTTCCTTCAAATATATAACTTCCTCTAAAATGTTTATTATCAAAATTGAAAGAATTTCTGAAGTTCATGTTAATTTGCAGGTATTTTGACGTAGTTTGGAATGAACCAGGAAAGAATAGTATTGCTCAAAGGTGCATATATAATAATGTCTGTCCTCTTATATTAACTACAAATAAACTAGTAATTCAAGCTTACTGCACGGATCGAACTGATCATTCAGCTGATTATTTTATTTTATATAATGATAATAATATAAAACCACGTAATGCAGAATCATTGGGACCCATTTCTCAATCGTAGCATCGGACGAGAGCCAAGTGGAGGTTTCGTTTGTGAGAACATGGACTTCCTCAATGCAAGGCACTGATGTGCCCATTAACATTGACCAAAGGTGGAATATTATTCTTAATTAATTAGTTTGTCTCTTTTCATACCAATATTTAGAAAACAGACGGACATAACTTTACCTATTCACAAGTTACTTAACGAATATATGGGATCTTTGATTTTTCAGATATGTATTGCGACGAGGTAGCTCTGGATTTTACTCTTATGTGATATTCGAGCGTCCACAAGGATTTCCAGCCGTCGAGGTTGATCAACTTAGGACTGTCTACAAACTCCAAGAACAAAGGTAAATTACCTTAAATTAAAGCGATAAAAACAAAGGAGAATCATCCTGCGTATCAATATGCCATAACTTATTATCATTTTTATACTAGATCTCATTCTTGTAAAAAATTGTCATTTTTACGTGGAACTGCACATTAATTCTCCTAAAACCAAGGGTCAAAGATAGGATTTTGAATTATATGATTTATGCCGACTTTACATGCTAATCAATACTAGTATAGTAGTAAAATGTATTATTATTATTCACATAATTAAATATATACAAGTATATATATATAAGACATATCCATGATGTTGGAACAACAGACATAGCCAGGATAAATAACATGTCATCTTAGGACTCGATTTAAGCCAATACGAGTACGACGTGGGTGTGGAAGAAAGAGAAGGGAACTATGAAAGAATCTTGCAATTCACGGGACAAGTTTAAACTTTAAAAGCAGTTGCTGTGTGGCAGTAGGTGTACGTGATGGCGACGCATGCGACAACAGAAGGAACTAATTAAAATTTTATGTCGTCTTCCCAAAAATCAAATTGATGGTGAGGTCTCAAAGGTCAACCCAGAGATGCTGACATGGCACTAAAAGACATCTTGAAATTGCTCAACAAGCTCAGGCATAGTAAATCAACAATAGCAGGAATATAAATATATATATATATATATATATATATATATCATTACCTGTATATAATAATCTTGGATCGTCTTTTTAGACTGATCCTAGAAGTGAGGAATCGCTAAATGTCAGAGAAAGGCTTCAATAGCGTGAATGCCACAGAAAATAGTCATAAAAGAGACAAATCTAAACAAGACTGAATTTTAAAATGATTACTACGGGGCAGGTTTCATTATATGGCTGTATCAGACAACAGGCAAAGATTCATGCCAACCATGGAAGATAGAGAGATTGGGAAAGTCCTGGATTATCCTGAAGCTGTTCTCTTAACCCAGCCTTCCGACAAAGATTTCAAAGGAGAGGTATATCTACATATATAGCTTTGTTTATAAGAATAGGATTACAATCTAGTTGTTTGTGTGAGCCTACTTTATTATGATATGAATCCTTCATGATTAACATGTAGAGTAATAGTGTTTGTTTTGTTTTGATTTGATATAAAACTCCCGTGAACGATTAGGTGGACGACAAATATGAGTACTCTTGTGAGAACTCAGACAACAGAGTACATGGTTGGATTAGCTTTGATTCTAGTGCAGCCGTAGGCTTCTGGATGATAACACCTAGCAACGAGTTTCGCAATGCTGGACCCACTAAGCAAGACCTCACATCTCATGTGGGCCCCTTTACCCTTTCGGTATGAAGAATACTAAAAACTTTTGACTTTGGAAACAGCTTTCTAATATTGATTTCAGACCATCATATCTTTCTTTTGTTTTGTTTTACTGTAATATCATGTAGATGTTTGTGAGCACCCACTATGCTGGGAAGGAGGTCACCATGGCATTTCAAGAAGGGGAGACCTATAAGAAGGTTTTTGGCCCTGTTTTTGTGTATATCAACTCTCTTTCAAGCAATGAGGATCCACACACGCTTTGGCCAGATGCAGTGCAACAGGTTATAAATTATTCAAGTACCAATTTTCCTTCGGTTGATGCTAAAATCAAACGACGTCTTTGATTCAATCAGATGTACAAGGAAGCCCAAAGCTGGCCTTATGATCTCCCACATTCAAAAGACTTCATTCCATCTAATCAACGTGGAAGTGTAGTCGGAAGATTACTCGTACAAGATCGGTATATCCGAGGAGGGAGACTTCTATATGCTGAATCTGCTTATGTTGGTCTAGCTCTTCCCGGTGCTGAAGGATCATGGCAAAGAGAAAGCAAGGTACGTAAGGATTATTAGTTGCATGAAATGCATAGTTGGAAAATAATTCGTAATTATTTATTTGCAACATACAGGATTTCTTAACCTTGAACTCCAAAATTTCTTTCTTTTATAGGGCTATCAGTTTTGGACACAAGCTGATAACAAGGGCTATTTCATGATTAAGAATGTTATACCAGGGCACTATAATTTGTTTGCGTGGGTTCCTGGCTTTATTGGTGATTACAAATATAATAATATAATCACTATCACGCCAGGTAGGATCTCATTCTGTTCATTTTTCCTTCTGGGTTTAATTTGGTTGAAACCCAAATTTCAAGACTTGCTAATTCACTTGTTTTGTATTTATTTATAGGCTGTTTAATCCAATTGGATTCACTTGTATTTAGTCCTCCAAGAAATGGTTCTACTCTTTGGGAAATTGGAGTTCCAGATCGCACAGCCGCAGAATTCTATATCCCAGACCCTAACCCTAAACTCATCAACAAATTATACAATAAACAACTCAAAGACAAGTTAGAAACCACAACCCATTGTTTATATGTAGTTGCCATCAATATGAATGCTTTCGTTACCTTTTATGCAGATATTAATTTGTTTCCTTGACACTGCAGGTTTAGGCAATATGGACTGTGGGAACGTTATGCTGACTTGTATCCACATAATGATCTAGTTTACACTGTTGGTGTTGATAGCTATGATCGAGACTGGTTTTACGCTCATGTTACAAGGTAATTTAAACAATGCAATAATCTAACGATATTTATTTTGTTAAAATTTTGTTATTTACTTTAATAAATTTGTTGTGCGCATGTAGGAGAATCGGAAATGGAGTGTATCAACCAACGACATGGCAAATTATATTTGAACTTGAAGACAATGCATTCACTGGAAGTTATACACTACGATTAGCCCTGGCATCAGCCACTCATTCTCAATTGCAAGTACGTCACTAAAACATGCTCCTTTAATTTGGTAATTAAAATTCTCCCCAAACAATCTAATTAAAGTTCAATTTGTTGTAAGTGCTTTCTACGTACGGCGATTTAAATTTTGAACAAACCACATCACTTATATATATATATACATACTATCTTCCAATAATCGACGTGAAAATCCCTCTCTGACCAACGTACAAACTCTGACTGGGGAGGATTCAGGTTTTAATTTCTTGTATTATTAATGAACTTGAATGAGCATAATTTGGGAGCTACCATTACAGGTTTGGGTGAATGAGGAAGGTGATAATGGTGCAATATTTGAAAGAGAAGATATGGGAGGAGATAATGCAATAGCAAGGCATGGAATCCATGGATTATATTGGTTGTTCAGTATCGATGTTCCAAGCGATCGTTTTGTGAAAGGGAAAAATATTATATATTTAAGACAATCCAATGCCACTAATGCTTTTCAGGGAGTTATGTATGACTATATTCGTTTAGAAAGTCCTTCCACTCTAAAGGCTTGATTACATCTATTGTATAATAGTTACTTAGCTTATTATACGATCTTTATGATCATCTGTATATATATGTGTGTGTGTGTGTGTGTGTGTGTGTAATCTCAATGGGATTATTGTTGTGAAATTCTGTATTATTCTCTTCTAAAATAATTTCCTCTCAGCAGATATATGAGACCCATTTATATATATTAATCGAAATATCTCTATAGAAAGTATATTAATTATTAACCTGATGAAGCTGAAAGAATTGATTTAGATAAATCTTGATCCTAAATAAGTGATGGTTTGAGAGAATTTAGAATGTATTTGGGGATGAAAAATACTATATACTAGGGAGAAATGGGGAAATTAAAACTAGAAAATTAAGCTAAAATGCACATTTCAGAAATTCGTCGATCTTCTTTGATTTTTTTTAGACTATAAAAGTTTTTCATTGGCCAAAAAATTAGATATTAGAATTGAACCTCATCAATCTAGGGTGCTGAGTTCTTGTTCCCCTCTCGCCAATTTAATTCCCCAAAATTAAGATATATATATATATATATTAGAAAATCGTTGTTAAAAGGAAGGGTTTGATCTTGTTAATTTGAATCTCTTGATTCTTTCTTATGAATAGTCAATTCATTTCTTATACACCAATATTTTTTTCCCATTTAATTCTTTTGATTTTGTGCGCGTGCTCGCATTTAATTCTTTCTACCTTGCTGGTATGAATTTTTGCTAAATTTAAATAATTAATAATAGGCACGCATGCATGTGTATTTTTTATCTCGATTCTGCAAATTTCTCCTCATCCAAAATATAGGCTGCATACAGTTAATTAATATTAATATCTCGCGCTATGGTTTTTTTTTTATGGAAATGTCATAAAAGGTATAAAAATTATATTAAAATTTGGATTCATCGTATATTTTAACTTAACCAAAACAAAAATCTAACTTTAAATATATAAATATAATAAATGCAAAATTTATCTAATATGATAAATTATTTTAAACCTTTTTACCCATCCTACTTAAAAAAAATGAACCAGCTGCCCATGAATGATGATTCAATTTATTATGATATTATTACATTTTACATTTTTAAGATTGGTATTGAGAGTAACCTATTAATTCGAATAAAACTAAATAAGCCTATTAAGAGAGGATCACAACTCTCTCATTGCGCTTTCAAAACAAATTCAGATGAAAATTAAGATTCTGTGAATCAAAATCATTACATTCCTTATTAGCAATTAGAGATTTTATATAAATAATAGTAGGCTCAAGCGACTAATCCTTACCAGCGTCTCTGTGCTACTTTATAAGTTGTATTTGCTCTCTGATCACATATTCTTAGAAGCGAGGTATGTTTATAACTTCAAAACAGCAGTGTTCTTTTCTTCTTTTCTTTTATTTCCATCTTAGTATATCTTAACAACTTCCCCAAATTAACGATCCTTTTTCATTTGTTTTTGTGAATATTGAAGAGACAGCATTATTTGAATATGGAGAAGAACAAGAAAACAGCCATGAATAGTGATTGGAAGGACATGAGCTATGACGTGTTGATGAGAATCTTCATGACTCTGAATGTGGTGGATTTCTCTTCTGTTTCCATGGTTTGCAGCTCCTGGCGACACGTTTGCCGAGACGCTTTGTCTCAGGGTGGAAAAGTGTTAGATCTTACCAAGTGGGATGATCCACGACTTCAGCTAAGGTCATGGGCAATCGCAGTCTTGATATATCTTTTAAATCTCAGCAGCGGCCAAGTTAATTGTCTCATATTCAGTTTTGATCTATTTTTGGACGATCTCACCTTCATTAATGTTGCTAGCAGGTAATGCTTGATATATTTTTCTCTTGGATTTTAAAGTTAATTATCACTATTCCGCATGCCTTATGATTGATTATATGCAGTCTGTAAGACAAGACATAATCCGCAAAACTCGCAATTTGAAATAGGGATACAAAACATTGTCAATAGAGAGAAAGGATGTCAAGGGCTCTATTTCAAATTGCGACCTCAGTGGATTATTGGTTCGAGAACTCCGTGTTGTAAGAATTCCATGTGTGATGTGGTTGCTATTTTCATATGGTTTGTTTTACATGAGGTATCATCAAAGCTTTTAGATATGTTGCTTTCACTCAGTCTGGGCGCCGTCAACCTCCCATCAAAGGTTGTAAATGACTAAATTGACTAAGCAAAAACCCTAACCTGAACTGGGCCTAAACCTATTAACGGGCCACGCTTATGATGGTTTAATTAAATATCCAATACCATATAATATAAGACACACACCCTTCTAAAAGTGCTAATGCTCTGAATTACACTTGTCTTGTTGTTGGTAGGAGTGGTAATTTAAAACGACTAGTTCTACCTGTGCGGTTCCCACATCTATCAACGAAGGGAATCAACACAGCAATGGAGCAATGGGGAAAGCTAGAGTCGTTGACCATTACCACCAACTTCATAGCTATTGACTTTCTGGAAGCTGTAGGAAAATACTGTCCAAACTTCTCAGAACTAAAGTTGACTTGCCATTTGACCTTTAAGATTGCAAGAACACTAGTGAAGAATGTCCCAAAGCTGAAGGTATTGAGCCTTCAATCTATAAGGTTGAACAAAAATGCAATGGTTTACTTGGTGAAGCGGTTGAAGGAGTTGGAGGTTATTAACGTGAGTCATAGTTTCATTTTATGGAGGAATCATCCAAACAACGGCATCGTATACCCACAACAATCGGTTCCAAAGTTGCTGGAGAACATAAAGAGAAAGCCGCCGACGTTAATGCACTGTGAAGGCTTCTGTCTTAAGTGTAAAGAAGTGTTTGTTTGGAATATGACGAACAAATGGAGGGATCCCCAAGAGCAGATTTGGCTCAACGATATGATACCTACACTTAAAGTAGCAGATTTTTAAAATCTTATGTGATGTTCTATCCATGTCTTTTAAACTATCAAGTATGTATAAAGTTGCACTATTTACAAATGATCAATAATAAGCAGCTTATTGAGTTTGAAGTAATAAAAAATATTTTATATATTGTTATATATCTCTAACAAATAATTAGCTTGTCTCTTGCACCTTCACCAACTATTAAACGAGCTGGTTATTTCTTGCAAACAACTTTCTGATATATTTTTACATTATCTATAATTTTCTCCGTTGCATTTGAAATGAAATGAATATATATTTTAGGAGACTATATATTGAGATAAGACAATTATATCATATGCAAGATGCTGCATTATTAAAATGAGCATATGATTTCATATTTTTAGATAAATCTAAAGTTGTAAAAGAAATTAAACCGAAATGTCATTTACTAACATTTTTAATTAGTTAGCGATCGATCTTTTTTTTTATCACACACATCACTGAAGTAAACTTCTTTTTTTAATATCAAGGAGGTTCAGATTTTAAATTTCTATTCATACCTCGTCCTTCTTTTACTACTCTTGTTTAGTGGCTGTTAATTTTAACCTAAGAAATATAATTAATCAAGTCAATTACAGGTAATAATGTCAAAATTAAATTCCGTCAAAATCCACCCCTGATATATCATATATATCTCTTTTCATGGCATTTTTATTGTTTAGTCAAGACAACGGATTTGAGTTAAATTATTTTGTAAGTTATGTTAATCACTCACTATAATTAGAACAAATCATTTATTTAAGTACATGCATGCTTCATTGTTGATTACGGAGCCCCAGATACTGGAAATAAATTCTAATAGAAAAACAGCCACATGCAATTAATTAATTGATTAACATGAATCTATATATCCCACGACCGTCTTCTTTGGGAAAGGTTTAGAGTAGCTAGGTAGGTTCAATGGCTACAAGACCAAAACTTGAAACAAATTTTGAGATTCATCACATCTTATGAATTATGGTAATAAAATGAAGTAGTATCATGCATTTTCATTTAATTACTTAGGTGTCACCAGTTGCTTATGGATTGCTCTCAAAGAAACATTTGTTTATTTTTTGTTTGGTTTACAAACTATTTCGTATATAATATTATTGAGTTATCTAGATTTTTGCATTATCATATCCAAAATGTGGGATGGGTGATTTTCCTATCCAAATTAAATACTTGACTTTTCAATACAACGTGCTGTCATTGACTAAACTTAAATTAAGATTATATTAATGATGGCTTTATTTTTGTGGGACCCATACGTCCAAGGTGAAGTTTTCTAACCTACGTCCATGTTTTATTTTTCACTTTTGGTGAAGTTATTAGAGAATATCCATGTTAGATGTAAAGCTCAGCCTCTTATTTTACTCAATTTTTTTTTTGTAAGAAAAAATGCTGAGCTATCAACCATGTGTCAATTTATTATGAATTTAAATACATGCAAAAGGCATAATTAGATAGAAATAGAGCAAATGGAGCATATATGAGCTGTTTGAGCGAGAAATATTAATTCAAGCCCCGAGTCGACGAACGTTACAAAAGGAGACGATTTTCAATATATGGTGAGGTTTGGACTCCATCTATTCTTCGACTTCTTCATTTCTAACAGAAACACAAGACAATGCTCATTGGTTCTTATCAGAAGTGAGCAGGTATCTATCTATGTTTATTATTTTCCCTAGAGTTTTCTTTCCCCGTTTTTTTTCATTTATAAATTTCTAGCTATTCGCTCTTGAAATTTTGTCTAAGAAAGTTTCGAGTAATCTCAAGAGCAAGACGAATCAGAAAGGTGAACTCCGTAATTTATTATTGATCTAGGAACTCTCTTGGCTTAATTATTTCTTGTTTCTTCATGAGTTTCTCTTCTTTTCCGCAAAACCTTTCGTAGCTTATTGGATTTCTAATTCCTAGCCATTTTTATCTTTTGTATTCGGAAAATAAAAGTTTTCAAAATGAAACGATGATGGTTGGGATTCATCTTATCTTTTTAATATCAAGTGTGCCTGGTAAAGTTAATTATTGCACCCAGTACCTTCAAACCAAAACCCTAAATAAACAAGGTGATGAAATCAGTATTTCTCCATTGTTTTAATTAAGTAAACTTCAGAAAAAAAATTCTCCTCATACTACATATTATTCAAGCTAACTAGCATAAATTTTGCTTAGAAATGTTCTTAATAAATTAGTAAATCAGGAATTGATTCTCTAAACTGCATTTATCAGCGGCGGCTGAAACTATTAGAGTTATTTTCTTCCTCTTCCTTTTCATGAATAAGCGACCCCAGAAGATAAATTACGGTATACAATTTAAGAGGAGCTCATTTTTCACTGGATTCTGTATATGGATTCATTTATCAAAAAGTGATCCGTTTTGCTTCAGTACACTAAATAATTGTTAATGCAGCTTCAAAGTTACTGCAGTATACAGTTAGCATCTAGTATTTTCTCAATTACATCTAGCATTTAGTATTTTCTCAAGTATATCTAGTATTTTCTCAAGTACATCTAGCATCTTAAAATTTTTTATATTATATTTAGCACCCTAAAATATTTTTTAGGTATATCTAGAATCTTAAAGTATTTTTTGATACATCTAACATCTTAAAAAAAAATAGTTAGCTTAAATATTTGGTGGCGATAAAAATTCTAATATGTGTGTGTGTAAGAGAGTGAGAGATTGACTTAATTTTCTATGCGGAGCAAAATTTGATCACTCTCTAAAACAGAAATTGGTCTAGTCAATTTTGGAACAAAAAAATCTGATGTGATGCTGTCAAAACTATATAAAGTTCTCCCGAATTTTATGTGAGAAATAAAACGCTAGCCCATTTCTTATATTATAGAGAAGTGAAGGAAATTAATGTACAATGGGGTGTAATCCCGGGTACTTGAATAATACCTCTCGGCATGTAAAATGGGTTTAAATTAAAGTAATTAGTTGATTATTTTAACCACTTATTATTAAAAACATTTCTATTCATTCAAATCCATATCTCATTTGGTTTGAATGCAAACCCTGATGATGATGTACCGTAATTCGTAATTTCTAAGCAAAACAGCCACCTGAAAGCATCATTAATGTAGATCAGGTTCCATAGGAATAGATAAACAAAAATTAATGTAAATATCCTCCATTCATGTATATGCAATAAATGCCAAATTTACTTTTTATGGATATATAATTCCGTATTAAATTTTTACGATTTTCAAATGTAACATTCTGTCCTGATTAATTTACGTCAAGTCAGATAAACCTATTAAGCGGAACAAAGGTATAATCATTATTTTTTTTCCATTCAAAGAATTGCAACACAATATACTTTCTAAAATAATGGATTCCCGGTAAGACGTATATATATATATAATCTAAAATGCATGCAAAATATCCAATTATGTGCTGATGATAATCTTCATGACTTTGAATATAGTGGATTTCGTTGCTGTTTCTAAGGTTTGTACCTCCTGGAGAAAAGTTTGCCAAGACCATGTGTTTTGGAATAGAAAAGTGTTAGATCTTACCAAGTTTTCTCCGCAACTTATTCAATCAACCCCAAGTATGATTCAGTTCTTGAAGTATGTTTTATATCTCAGCGGCGGCAAAATAGGTTCTCTCATATTCAACTTTCGTCTACCTCTAACTGATAATGTTTCAAAACTTTGTTCAAATTGCTCAGAGCAAGGATTTCCAAGTTGTTTGACTAGTTATTATTCTAGCCATGAAGAGCTTAAAGCATGACATTATTTTCAAGCTATGTTAATAACTTTTGATTTGGTACATTATTATCTTTGCCTTCCCGCAAAATTAACCTTCTGCTATACAGTAAACAATATTATAATAAGAACAAAAAGCCTTATCTATCCTACTAATTAGGGTCAGATTATACGATGTTATTATATTCCACCAACAACTAAATCTTTAGATAGATTTTTAATAAAAAAAATGTCATTCATCAATGACTTTATTAAGCATTAATCTCTTTAATCTTCCCCTATTTCTTTATAAAGGACTTCATTTTGTCTTATCTATCATCTTCAGGTGTGCTTCCAATAACCTTTAATACATATCAAACTAATTCAAACAATTTTCTCCAATAGGCATCACTCCTACTCTTTCTCTAATATGATTATTTTGAATCTTATCTTTATCTATATGACCACATATTTGCTACCCTAACTTTATGGTCTTTAATATTGTCATTTTAGAACCTAACATTCATCACTTTATATCATTGCTAAATGTTTTCTTATAATGTATAATTCCAGTAGCCTTTTTTACTTGAACCACTCAACTTGTATTGAATGTGAGAAGTCGTTTAATGTTGACAAAATTAAGTGTGCCAAGCTGATATGCTATGAATATCATTATTTTCCCATAAGATTCTTGCTTTGATAGATCATCATATAAATAATGCTTGGTTAACAAAATTCTAGTTATTAGATACTTTAGTGATGATACTTAAGTCTTCATAATGATACTTCTATGACTTACAGATTCTTACAAATCTGTCAGGTACAGTATCTCGCCCCCATTAATTTTACCTTAGATTCTCGTGCATAACACTTGAACAAACAGTTCGTACATATATATTATGAAGGTTCTAATTAATTATGGTCTAAATACTCTCATTGTGGTGTACGTACGTAGGAGTCGTAATCTGAAGCGACTTGTGCTACCAGGACGCCATTTGCAGCTGACAGAGGCAGGGATAAGCGAGGCGATAAAGCTGTGGGAAGGGATAGAGTCCTTCACCATCACGGACGATGAAATTGCTTGTGGCATTATTGAAGCCATAGGTAAATATTGCATCAACTTTCGTTAACTAAAGATAACTTGCCATTTCTCCTTGAAGATGGCGCAAACACTGACCAGTTATGTGTCCAGGCTCAAGAGACTGAGCCTTCAATCCATAAGAGTGAATAAAGATGCACTGGTTCGCGTGGTGACTGAGTTACAAGAACTGGAGGACCTCAATGTGTCGCACAGATTCATTGTTGGTGGGACTCGACGAGAGCACGTACGAGTGTTCTCGCGGCACCAAGTTCCAGTCATCCTGGGTGACGTGGAAAGAATGCCGAGGTTGATGAGCTGTCAAGTCTTCTTCTGTGCAAAGTGCGAGGTTGTGTTGGATTGGAATATGGCTAACGAACGCAGGAACCCCGAAGAGCAAATATGGCGCGAGGATGAGATACCAACCCTTCGAGTTTAATTGTTGTAATATGTATTAATGAACTGGGCTGTGTATTCTCTGCATGCAAACAACTTTCGTCTATATTTATTTCTATTATATCTATAATTTCGTTGGCATCATCAATAGAATGTTAAAAATTTTATTAAATTATGGAGAGTTAGTATTTTAGCTTTTTTTAAGGTTTTATATTTAATTTTAGCATATAAATTGATAAGATATAGATTAAAGAATGTGATAAAACATTATCTTATTAATTTTATATCTGCTTGTTATTTTAAGATTATTTTAATTTATCGTTATTTTATTAATTTTAGACTCTGACAAAGATTAGGTTTATTATTATGATGATTATTATTCATATAAGTAGTTTTAAATTTGTTATTCTATGTGACTTTAATAAATTATTGAATTTGATAGTCACCTCTCCCTCTCTCTCTACTGCTCTCTACCTTCTCCTCTTCTTCTCTAATCTCTTCCTTTTTTATGTCTCTAGTTTTTTCTCTATTTCTATCTTGTTTTACATCATAAATATTTTAACACGCGGAGGTAAAAATATCTTTTAGCTTTATAAAATTTCAATCATGAAGTCAATTGTAGACTAAACACATGTAATAATATCAAAATAAAATTTCTATAAAAAAACTACGTCATATATATAAATATATAAACTTTTCTTGGATTTGGTGTTAATGCGAGATATATCCTGTTGGAAACATTTATGCTCGTGTCTCCCACTACGGTCTTATATGGGAAAGGCGGAATAGAGAAGGAATTATTAAAGAGAATTGATATATATAATAAAAAATAATTTATATTTTATAAACATTAAAATTTAATTTTTATTACTATTATAAGAATTCTTTTATTAAGTGATCTTATAAATTTTTTATAAGTATTTTCTGAATCCTAGAGTTTTACTTTAATTTTAATGATAGGTTAATGTCAATCTCATTTAAATTTTTTTATAAAAAAAAAGTTTTGTGTTTATTTATTAGTTATATTACTATGGAGAAGTGAAGGTGGATCACAACGGGGTTTTAATTCAATTATTCTGTTGACTATTTTAACCACCTGCTATTAAAATATACTACCTCTGGCCATCTGAGTTAATTAATTTATAAAATTACATAAATTAATTAATTATAGTTAATATAATAATTAATTAATTAATTAAAATAAATTAAAATATATATAATATAAATTTATTTTAATAAATTGAATTTATTTATCTTTTTTAATATCCTTAAAAAAATTAACTTTATCTTATAATTAAAATTTGATGGAGTATTTATTTAAACTCACATCTCATTTCTATGCATGTTTAAAAGTGAGCCAAGCTGATGCAATAAATATCATTATTTTCTTGTAAGATTCTTGCTAATTTGATCATCAATGCTATGTTAACTAGCAACATTCTACTTTGGTTATTCTAGCCAGTGGAAATTTGTAATACAATAAAGTATTCATATATATTGATCTATCTTAATAGACTATTTTGAGTAATAACAATTCTAAAACAATTAACAAATTTTTGTTTGGCACGGTTTACTTTCCTTGCACTAGCATATCATATCTAAAATCCTGGAGAATGTAAATAAGGTAATATTAATTTATAAGTTTGATTTGTAAATATCTGTAAATATAGATTTTATTAAGATTTACTAATATTAAACAAAATTCAGAGAATCTATTTATATTTAATTTTTTTTATGTGGCACAATAAATAATTTTTTTCTAAATTATATATTACATAATACTATTCTAAAAGCTCCAGAGTAATCTGACAAAAGAATCCAGAGTCAAGTTCGATGTCTCTCTGAATGTTTGGTGTTCTCTGCTTCTTTCGTCTTCACGAGGAACTAGGCATTTTTCTGCAGTCAAGTATTTCAAAACAGAAGAGAGGAACAAAACCTACCGGAACGACCTCGCTAGTTTTGCTTTCTGAAATTTCATCCATATTCATTGCACCATCGACCTCAGCTTCGCGTGTAGTGAGAATTACGAGGTAAATGTTCCCGCTTTGTTTCAGATTTTATTCTCTTTTCCTTAAAATTTCTATGGGATGTTCTCGAACGTATACTATCATTGCTGCTCTTTTTTAGCAAGAAAATTTCATAAACTCAGTTGTTTTGGGCTGCTGAGCTTGCGACAAAATGCTAGTCCTTAATTAATTGTATGATTTTGAAGCTTGTTTCATCTGTCATCCTGTTTTCTCGTGTGCCAAACCGATTGTTATTCATAAGCATTCTTCTGTAGGCTCAGTTTATATGCACTCACAAATCAGTGTCCGCTCTCCATGCTGCAAGTTTAATTTTTTTTTAATTGTGTATTGTCACTAATTTTTTAGCGTCACAAGGATCCATAGATGTGGTAAGTTGAGGTTGCTGGAGAAATTTTCTTTTTTTGCTGTTTCATGTTGTTATTTGGACTTCAATGGACAGAATAACTTATTACTTTTTTTTTTCCAAATATGTAAAACATTTGGAAATACTGCTGAGTGTTAGAAATGGATGTTTTCAATAGAAGATTTTATATGGTCTGGTTTAATTTGATTCCAATTTGCTAACCTTCTTAAGTTTTGACATGTCTCAGCTGGTTAGTATTTGAAAAGATGCGTATGGAACACAAGTCTGCTTATACCAGGTTACCTGCAGTCTGTGTATGGAGTTCATACTTTTCGAGTTGAACGTATAGCACATGGAAAAGCTGCGCCTGTTGATGAACTTCTAGTTCAAGGGGTTTCTGACCCTGATATATTGAAAAAGGTTAATCCAGATATGTTTCTTAATATGATTTTCGCTTTCTAGCCCAAAAAAATAATGAATTTCTCTTTTAATATAAGGGCCTATGACGTTATGTTGTATTGATTCTTATTACATCATTTGGCATTATACTAGTACCAGAGGATGAACAGGACCATCTTCTCAAACTATTGTTAATTTGCAGGTGATCATAACAGCAGCTTCAAATATCTCACAAGATGGAAGAACAAGTTGGAAACCAACTGCTCAGAGCGTAGATGTGGAAACATTGATTGAGGGATCAGTAGTTTTGAGATCACCATCTAAATCTCTGAAGGTAATGGCAGACCTAACTACTTGCTTGCCCAATTCACCTGTTGTTTATGATTTACGATTGTTATTTAAATCGTCTTCGGATTGAACTAATATCACATGCATTGCTTAAATTTGTAAAAGACCAATTGATTTGTACTGTTCCATATAATACATATGACGAGCCCACCGCAATCTGCTTCACTAGAGCAAAGGACACCCAGTCGATTGGTGCTTAATAGACTTGAAGAAATCAATAGATCAGTAAAGGTCGGTATGTTATCTTACTTGGGCTTGGGGATTCATATTGAACTCATTATATGCTTATTTCCTCCCCCATACCTTTGATAGCAGATACCATATTGTACTGGATATTTTTATAATCCCACACCAACTTTTGCGTAACTGGTGACATTCATGTCCGATACTTTAGTATTATCATTCATGCTTTAACTGCCTTTTCTTTCTTCTAATTCATCTATCTTCATGAACAGAGACTTGTGCTGCATTTTGAGAAGTCATTTGCTCCCCCCCGACGGCAGCTGAGAGATTCCATGGGTTCATGCGGCTAGAATTTCAAATTATTTGTACTTTATTTGTTGCTACCTTTGACTTTTCTGTATAGAATCCTGCTTGATATCTGTAGGCATGTATATGATTGGTTTTGTCTCTGGGGGAAAGTTCAATCTTCAAATGATGAATGATGATGCCCTTTACAAAATGTTAGCTGAACTGGATTGCGGATGATTGATGAGATGCGTTAACCAAAATATGAAATTACGTAAACTCAGACTTTCCATGTTCTGATGCAGCAGCAGCATGAGCCATGAGGAACCTCTTTGTACTTGGAATCTGATGAGTTTTTTTTTTTTTTAACCACCCAATATCCAGAAGTCATATTGAACTTGACTAATGGTCGAGTTGAGAAGGATCATAGAGATGGCAAAACTTTACAAATGAATTCAAGGTTTATATATAGGTCTATCGTACGCCTTTTGAAAATGTCTGGAGTTTGATTATTAGCAGCGGAACTACAAATAAGGAGATGCGTACGTTAGGTAAATAATTTTCACATCCTTAAAGATCAAACATTGGTGGTTGATATGGTACGATTTGCAAAAATGAGTCATAAATAAGTACCAACTTGACCTATTTGTATTTTAAGCTCGTGAAGATTAATTCAATAAAAATGTATCAAGGGATTTTGTGTATACGTATATTTCAAGACTAAAAAGTATATAATTTTTTATTAAATTTATAATATTAATATTTTATTATTAATCAAAATCAAATGGCACTAATTTTTTTTGCAAGTATTTAAGAAAACATAACATATATTGGTTATTATCACGCTCTATATTAATTTTTATTTATTTATTTATTTATCTAATTTTATAATTTTAATATTTCGTACAGTTTTCTTTTATTGCAGGACAGATATTCGAAAATCGATCCCTTTTGGGGCCTTTTCTGACAGCAATCCCCAGGACTCGTGGGAAACACTAGACAAACTTGTAATAAGTGGATTGAAAGCTCTCCGTTATGTAAAGAAATTTCCCCCAACAAAATTTTCAGAGATTCAGATTCGAGGAAGGAAGGAGATGAGTAAGAAGAAGGTTCTCATAGTGGGAGGCACTGGATATTTGGGTCAGCATCTTTTACAAGGCTATGCAGAGATCAATGGAAGACCATACGATCTGGCATTCACCCTTCACTCCTCTCCTCCACCTCAAGTTTTGGCGGACGCCATTTCTGGTTCATTTGCTTTCCCCGTAGATTTGAAATCGGGAAGCGGATTTGAAGCCATTTCAAAGACATTTGGTCAGGTTTAGTTGTCAATACCCCGCCCAAAAGCTCAAAGTGGTTCCTTTCTGTGTTATTGCGTTCGGTCTCATGTCTTCTGTTTAATTTAAGTTGTCTAATTAATGTATTCGCTATATATTGCTTACATGTTCTAATTTTTTTGGGTTGACTATTCATGTGTTATCATCTCATAGTATAAAGCATGTAAATCTTTTCAATTCTGTTTCCTTCCACTGGTGACGATTTGTTTCTCTAATTCTGTCCCTAATAGCAGCCTGATGTTGTTGTCAACTGTGCTGCCATCTCGGTGCCTCGTGCATGTGAACTTGATGCTGATGCTGCTCTTGCCATTAATGTGCCATCATCTCTTGTTAAATGGTTGCAAAGCTTTCACGAGAAAAGTACACTTCTCATTCATTTGTCCACTGATCAAGGTAAGAAAACTTTAACGTGGCTGAGGAAGTTTAAGGGTGACATCAGATGTAGAAATCTGTTAAGGCGAAACATATGGAAGTTTTAGCTCAATTGAAACTCACTGAACAGCAATAGACTGTCCTAGAATTTGATAAAGTAATATCTTTGTTCTGATTTTTATTCTACAAATGTCAATACGGATGGAGTGAATGCTCCCTTAACAGAATAAATTCTGCATGGACAGTGCTTGAGTTCCTTGCAAAAGCTCTCATTTTCTCGAATTCTTTTAGATTGTGTTGCTTAAATTTGTTGAGAACCTGTTTTCTGTATGTCTGTCAACTAACCAAGTTTGGAGAAGCCAGTGGAATCTCCACCACAAGTGTTGCTAATGCTCCTAGGAATAATAATTCCTACCAAATGAATTTTGAAGAGTGGCCTTGCTTTTTTGCGAATGATTCTCATTTCATCCTTGTTTCTACGATTCTGTGCATAATTTGCATGTAGTTCCTGTACGCCATTTACTTTATGGCTAGATTGTGATTGATGTTTCCCCTTGTCAGTTTATGAAGGGGAGAAGTCATTTTACAAGGAGGATGACATTGCTGTTCCAGTAAATGTTTATGGAAAAACTAAAGTGAAAGCAGAACAATTCATTTCAGAACAGTGTTCCAACTTTGCAATTTTGAGGAGCAGTATCATCTATGGGCCACAGACGATCTCACCGGTTCCAAAATCTCTTCCTATTCAGGTTCATGCACTGTATGAAAAGTATGAAAAACCGAATGCTTGTCAATTTCTTGCTTGTTTTTTGTTTTCCCGTTTTCCCTGTGGCATTTTTTCTCTACGGAAGATCACAGAGCGTAAGGTTTCCATGTTTAGGTTAAACTGATTGTGCATACAATTGTTTTATATTATCAACTGCTTCATCTAATTATGTTGATACTTGAAATTGCTGGAGACATGGGTGCATGTTCTTATGAAAGACATGTCTGTGAGGAAATATATGAATCCTTGATGTGTTATTTATACATCATATTTAACTGATGTAGTGGATGGATGGTGTCCTGGCCAAAGGAGAGAAAGTGAATTTCTTTCACGATGAGTTCCGTTGTCCCATCTATGTTGAGAATCTCGTGAATATTGTTCTAGCTTTGACAAGCCAATGGATATCAGGTAGAACTCTAGTGTTTATGCCTTATTGGTTTCCCATATGGTATATCGCAAATTTATTTTTTTAATTTCTTGCGTCCTTTGGCATATAAGAACCTAATTGTCAATGTACTATTTTTGTTATTGCCAAATGCAATTCAGAATGCCATTCTGAACATGTCATAGCACAAAAAGTAACTGTTTATCTGAATTTGTTTCCCTATATGGCTGAAACTCATGTTTGACATTTTATAGTATTTTGTAAAACTCATTGCCTAACATCTGTTCCCTCGTTTGTCCTTTCCTTGAGCACTTTCGGATTTTGTCACATTTCTGTTTCATACTCTTTCACTTTCTTGTGTTGTTTATTCTAGCTTTAGAAGGCGAGGCATCTCTTATCTATATTCATGAATATGGCATTTCTGATTCTGGTTGCAGAGGGCAAGCAAATGCAACTGCTACTTAATGCTGGTGGGCCTGATAGGGTTTCACGTGTTCAAATGGCTGAGGCTGTCGCACAATTTAGAGGATATGACACCTCATTAATCCAACCAGTGTCTGCATCTTCGGTATGTATTGTTAAATATCTTTCTTTGTTCATCTGCATTATTATTGACCTCTCTTTTTTCTCACGCCTTGATCATAATTGTGTCCTCATTCCATGTCTTCATATTAAGAACGTGTCCACTTCCTCAGTAAGGCATTTGAGAGCGTTTTAGCTCGTCATGAATTTGCTTCTCTCTCTCGATTTTCTTTTCAAGGTCAGAAAGTGGAAGGGAAAAATTCTATACTCACTCCTTATCCAACCAACTAGAACAAGGAATGAATAGAACTAGATTTTCTGTGAGACTTCTTGGATGCTCTCTCTTCAGATTTGTTGTTTATGTGTTTTCCCTCTTATTTTCAGGTTGATCGTGGGGTAAGGTCGCCAGCTGACATATCCATGGACATAACTAGATTGGTGCAGACCCTGAAAATTGATCCAGTTTCATTTAAAGAAGGGGTTAGATTAACACTTACGGATGAAGCTAAATAGGGAGGCAACAAAGATGTCAAATATTGCTACGTTGTTAGCATGAGTGGCTTAGCCCTTCTATGGAAGTGAACAAACGTTAATCTTCTATTATCCATATCATTTGTGGGTGGATCTGTAAAAAAAAAAAATGCTGAAATTAATTGTTAAATTACTAAATAAATTTGGAATGGGCGGTTTGATGGAAAGACTCAATACAAAATGTTTAAGTGTGAAGAGATGTCATATGCTTGTTTGTAAACTTAAAATGAATGATCAAATTACAATAAGACGTAATGCAAATGTTTTGTCGACGGAATGTGTCTGAGCGATGGCTGATTGCAATAAATTTGTCATTGGTCAGTGTTGTGTGTATGGATTCGGATTCAGAATGGAATGATGTCTTCTGCAGTTGGAATAATATATTGTCTCTTGGCACATGTTATATCTATAAAGAACTACAGATTTGTGAAATTATTATTATGGCTATAAAAAGCAACTACTTTGTTTTTAAATATGTGATATAATTTAGAAGTTAATTTTTATTCTAAATACAAAATATATTTTTTAAATTTATTAATTTTTTCTTAAATTATTCTAAGTAATATTCTCTCAATAATAATAAAATAAGATAATAAATAATTGAATTAAAGAAAATAATTATGATATTTTAATAAAAATATATTATAATAATTAAATTAATTATTTTTTTAATTTAAATAAATTAATTAGATATATTTTATATTTAGAAATAGATGAATAATAATTTTATAGTAATAAAATTACCCTTTAATTTTTAACCTTTAAATGTAAAACTCGAATTGTGGCACCGATAATAATTGTTTTCCATTATCAACAAACTTCTCTTAATTTGTTTTAATTATTTTTTTAATATTTTATCCTTCGTGTTTGAAATAAAACCCAAAACTTGATGAAATTTTTCTTAGCCAAACTGGATGAATTTAAGATGGGGGAAAAACACCGTACTCAACCCGATCTTCAATATACGTACATATACTTACAGACGACCCCCAAAAAACACCCCTCACGAACCTTTTTAAATCCCATTCTCCAATGGTCTTTTTAATGCTTTTTTATGGAATTAAAAAAAGACTATGGGAGGATAAGATTTAAGAACAAAAAATAAAGATGAATGCTGGGGAGTAGTATTTATGCTGATAATTTAATTTTTTATTATAAAAATTAGTTAATTTTTTTTATAAATATAAAAAAATTAAATAAATTAATTATAATTAAATTTAATATTTAAAAATAAATTTATATTATATAATTTTTAATATATCTAAAATACTCAACTAATTTTTATATTAATTATAATAAATTAATTTATTTTATTTTATAAATTTATATAAAAAATTAATTAATTTTTATAATTATGATCTAGTATAACATATTTATTTTTTTATTATATATTGATAATTATTTAATTTTTTTCTTATCTTTAATATAAATAATTTAATTTTTTAAATAGATTATAAAAATTAAATAAATTAATTAATTAGGATAAAATTTAAGTCTTTATATTATATAATATATATTTTTTAAATTATTTAAATTAATAAATTAATTTTTATATATATTATAATTAATTTAATTTATTTTTAATTTATAAAAAATAACTCTTAATTATATTAAAGATGGAAGGCGTATTTATTTATTTAGTCTTAAAATTGGCTTACCGATTATTGGGAGCCGGTGAAGGGGAAAAAAGAAAAATAAAAAGGTTTGCCTCTCCGATTAGTACACTCACTTGGCTCCTGCAATCTGCCTTCTACCCTTTCTCGCTGAGCGCCAAGCCTCGTCCTCAACGAGTTGTTCGTGATTCACCCCCGGTACGAGTTTTAATAAACCTAATTCCTTATCAACTTTTCAATTGATTCACATTGTGGGTACATTTGATGAATGCGTATTTAGCTAATTAGGGTTTCATTTGTTTCATTTTCCTGATCCTTTCGACGTAGAAAGGGGAAATTATAATCAGAAACGATGGGAGGCGGAGCTGATCACGGGCACGGAGAGGCACATGGGGATTTCAGGCACAAGGTTTGGAGTATGTCTGGTGGCCCTTATTGTCGCCCCAAGCACTGGAAGCGAAATACCGCCATCGCAATGTTTGGTGTCTTCCTCGTTTGTATCCCCATCGCCATGAAATCTGCTGAGCTTGAGGTCTGCCCTTTTTATCATTTTCCTTTCATTTAATTTTAGGCGTTCGGGCGATTGTTTGACTACGTGCCTCCTTGTTCGAGATCTTGTGGTCCGAACCACACAAATAACCCATTTTGCGGCCTTGCTCATTTTAAAATATAACCAGAAGACGAAATTTTTTGCATTTCAGGGGATGGTCAGTGTTTTGGATGAATGATTCTTTTATGATTAAGGGGACTCTGAGTGTCTTGAAGTAGCATGGATTTTTTATTGCCTTTTATCAATAATTCACTTTGCATCTTTGACTTCAGTGGCTTTAATTACAGTGATGATTCATGTAGGAATGGATGATGACCATGACATCATGCAGGAAATAGGCTAATTTTTGCGTTTGATTTATTATCATATTGGTGAGGGATGATAGGAGCAGAAATGTTTGTGGTAACAATAGTTTTCTACCACAAACAATAGTTTTTTCCTCAGGTTTACACCAGATATCATTTCCGAGCTCCTCTGCAGGACCCTGTTTAGAAGCAGAAGTGACAACTTTTGATAGGTTGTGACCTAGGACAGAACAAATGTTGCTTGATCATTAATTCTCCAATTATTTTTTATGTTTATTTCTTTTGTTTTTGCTTAATTGCTCGTAGTGGACACACTCTTAGCAGCAGTGGCATCGCGTGTTAGCTTGTACTTGAGATGAAAGCTAGTGTCAGAGCCTGTGTAATTGTCAATTAGCTGTGTGCATATGCTTTCCTTTATGCAATAAACTATTGTCCGTGCTTCTTTTTTAAAAAAATTATTTGATTATTTGATGCCTTTTGGACACCTGATATTTCTTTTGCATATTGGATAGAATTAGCTTCTTCACGGAACTCTTTACCACCAATAGCTGTTGGCATGGTGCATATTCCCGTTTCAGCCTCATTCTAATTTTATGTGCCCAACATTTTAGAATCCAATGCATGCAAATCGAAATGGTGGTTTAGCTTTGCTGCGTGTCAGATAAATTCCCCTCGGTTTGCTTTGATTTAATAGATGGATGGCATGCTTTTGTTCGATTATTGAAACTGGTGGAAAGAGCTCATTTAGATTTTCATGTTGTCATTTATTCTTTGGGAAAATTATATCCAAGGACCCAAATGTTAAAATATTAAAGTTTAACATCTAAGCCTTTAGATTTAATTTTCCCTTAGGGTGTGTTTGGTATGAGGGATTTGAAAGGGAGGGGAGGGATTTTGCCCTTTTTCCTTATTTGGCATAAAAAAAGTTTTAGGAGGGGAGGGAAATTTTTTTAAGATTTACCCCTCCCCTCCAAAATTGGGGGGATTTAGGGGAAAATTAAATTTTTTACTTTATTTGACCATTATATTTATAATATTTTTTAATATTTCTAAAATATCCCTTCCCTATCTTACAATTGTCTAGATAAAAAAATTGTCTCTCCTCACCTTCTAAATTAAATAATGTAACATTAAAATCTTGTATCTCCCATTCATCAATCCAAATAAAGTAATATTAAAATTTATTCTTTTCCTTTCTCTTTCCTCCCCTCTCATCCCTTTAGTTGAGCCAAACATGCCCTTATTCTTGTGCAGCTATGCTGTAAATTGCTTGTGACTTGTGACGATGCTTATGATCAAACAGTTACACCGTAGTATTGCGTATACTGTGACTTGCTAATTATGATATATTCTTCTTTCAGCAACGGCCACATCATCCTGTTCGCCCAATCCCGTCCCAACTCTGGTGTAAGAACTTTGGAACGAAAGACTACGAATAATCTTCTGGATTGCTGCCGTGAGTTTTGCAACTTGTCGAACAACTTCATATTTACCTGTTGATTTCAGAAAAGTATGAGCAACTTGGAACAATCGCTGTTTTATTGTCAATGTTATGTTGGACTTATTGTATCTCGGATCTTCTCGTAATGGGACATCTATGTCATTAAATGCGATAGAATAAAAGTGTCTTTCGAAATCAGTTGGATTTAGTCAAAACCAAGATAATGTGAGAATAGTTGTCTCATGAATTGTAATATTTTTTACATGTTAACAAACAAGCCCTAAATTTACCTGAAAGCGTGTTGAAACAGTTGCAATTGATACTGTTCAGCATCTTTTTTGTTCCAACGGGTTAGTTTCCTAGTTCTAATTCATTACCGCTCATAGGAAGTTTAGAAAATGGGGGGAGGAATGAAGAGCGATGAAAATTAACAATAATTGTTCATTACCACTCTTTCATTTGTGTTCCTGGGGCTGTTCATAAATGAAGCATTTAGTCTTTGTAATCAATAATAACTTTAAACGAGTATAAACTGTGTAATATGACCCAATCGTATGTCAAATACTACAACTTAAGAAAGAAGCTAATTGTGCTGTGTTTGGGAAGAATATTTGTGTAGTGTGGAAATTTCAGAGCCCTGTTTGGATGTTGCTGGCAGTGACATGTTGGAGGAAAAAAGTTGAGTTTGTAAGCCATCAAATGTGGACTCCGCGTATTCGTCTGCCTTTATCACCTCAACGTCATACAATTCAGAAGGGGAAGAGAGTAAAGTGAAAACCAGATTACGAATGTTCATAAAGAAGGCATCAAATTCTATTCATTTGTTATTCCGAATGAATGCCTAATGTTAAGTCCATTCTACCCATGCAACGGATTTGGATTTCTTAAAGATAAAATGTTAAAAGTTAGGCCATATCAGCATCAAATTTCAATAGAATTTTTGGTTGTGTTTAGGTCACATAATAATTCTTACGGGAATGAACGAATTCCTTACAAAGTTTCTCGTGTTTCAACCGTGTTTTCAATTAAATCAGTAACTTATTCTGGGAATTACGGCCACAGGTTTGATTACTATATTTGTTTTTGTTTCGTTTGGTTTGGTTTGCGTTCATCAATTTGATAATTATTTTAAACTTGTATTTGAGCAGAGAGGCAGAGACCAATTTTACAAAATTAAATTTCGCCACAAAATAATTATGCATGACAATAGCATTGCATAGGTGAAATTCACAATATTCCGTTTTATAAATATCAAAGAATAGGTTTTATAAATCCTAAAAATTCGGTCTAGAAACTAAAATATAACTTTTTTATCCACTAAATTATGGCCCCATTTTTGCACTTGCACAAATAAGCGGGGGAGAATAGTGGAGTTTCTATTATATTATATAAATATTTACAGATTTCTAATATAAATGAAAATAACAAGCCCCACTGCAATATCTATACCAAAAAAATTATAATAATAAGAAGAAGAAAAGTCAAACAAGACGACTTGAAGCGCGAGCCCTTTCTCCTCCGGGGAAAAATGGATAAATATAATGAAAAAAAAGGCTCATTTAAAATTTTGTTAAATACTAATGGAAAATTAAAAAAGCATTTTGACCAAATATTCGCGGTCTCCGGGTAGCTTCCCCTCCACTCATTTCACTCAGCTTCCCGCTTTCTCTCTATCTCGGGCAGCAGCAGCTCCCTGCTCCAAAAATACAGTTCCAGCTGAGCCTGCTCCATATTTTGCCAACAAAGGTGATTTTTTTTTTTACCCTATAGATATAATTAGTCGTATTGGAGGAGGTTAGGCCTTCATTCCTGCAATATATTTTCTCTGAGAAAATGTGGTTCCGACCACTGAGAAAAGGACTCTAAACCAGTAAACACTAAAGACTTCCGCTCGCTTCATCCTGAATTTCAGCTTATTACTAAGTGTCATCCGGTTGAATTTTCTTTTCCTTTCTCTCTCTCTCGATTTTTGTTTCTTTTCAGCCGCGAAAAATGTGGAACCTCGCACGATTTGCCGCGTCCAGTTTGAGCCGATCCCGGCGTTTCTCGACGGCGATTCCTGGACCTTGCATTGTTCGTAAGCGTGGTGCTGATATCCTACACGATCCGTGGTTCAATAAGGTGCGCAATCAGTCTGCTACGTTGTCGGCTTAGATTGGTTTCATTTTTCATTTTTCTCGTTGTTAGCTTCCCATTTCTGACGTAGCTTCGCATTTGGACGTTGCAAATATTATAGTTTTTGAAGAAAAGAAACGTACTTTGTTGGATGCTTACTAATAACTTGCTTCGTCATAGCGGCTGTTATGAAGAGTGAGTTTGGTTTCGGGGGATTTACTTGTTTTCCTAGTTACCATAGCTTGTCGCTCGATAAATTTGTGATTTGGAGTTGATTTGGTGATCCTTAAGGTTCGGAGTGCATAATTCAGCCAAATTCCTTTTGCTCATATCAATGAATGCAAAATTTAACATAGAAGCTCATTAGTTGACTTCTGGGAGTCTGCACTCAACTGACGGAACTATCATCTACTCAAAGCAAAATTATCTTTAGATACTTTCCGCGAGGCGCATCTTAAAATTTTGTACGCACGTAGATTTTGATTAGTATTTAGGTTTCATATCAAAACAACTGTTAATAGTATATATGCTATCCAATTCTGGATATTTATGCTTCTCCATACTTTGTGTCTTGCAAATATGAGGAGGACGACGAATTGGTTATCAAACTTTTGCTCATGGTCTTCATTCCGAATTGTCCCTCTCAAAATGTGTTTCTATCCTCTTAATTCAGGATACTGGGTTTCCTTTGACAGAAAGAGATAGATTAGGCCTTCGAGGCCTTCTTCCTCCCCGTGTTATATCATTTGAGCAACAATATGACCGGTTCAGTAAGTTTGAATCCTAATATTGTGATATTGTTGGGTCTTTATTCTTAGTCTTGGTCTCTTCATTGAGCTACTCGGGGATGATTGGCATATACTTTATTTGCTTTTATTTTCAGTGAATTCTTATCGATCTTTGGAGAAAAATACTCAGGGCCAATCAGAAAAATTTGTTGCCTTGTCCAAATGGAGGATCTTAAATAGATTGCATGACAGGAACGAGACTCTATACTACAGAGTATGTTACTGATTTGTTAATATGAAAATGCTGTAAAATCTAGTATCTGAGATTGTTATCTTCCCTTTTGTTCAGGTGCTTATTGATAATATTCAAGAGTTTGCTCCAATAATATATACTCCTACAGTTGGATTAGTGTGTCAAAATTATTCTGGGTTATTTCGACGGCCAAGAGGAATGTACTTTAGCGCTAAAGATAAAGGAGAAATGATGTCAATGATCTATAACTGGCCATCTCAGAAGGTATTACGCAAACACTTACACTTCTTATCTGTTTGTTTAATCATTGCAAATGTCGTTGACTGTTTCCCTTATATTTCTTCTTCCCTTTTCACTCCTACACGCTATCCTTCAAGATAGTGATCTGTAGAATCGTTGATACTTAATGAATTTTGTTCCTAGAAGAATGCTAAGATATTGAATTCTTATGCTAAAATTTATTAAGTTTGCAATATTTGAGGGATCGATAAACAGAAGATAAATGGCTTGGATTTGTAAAATTCTCTTGTTTAATATCTCATGAAAAAAAGAAGAAGAAAATCTTACCAAGTAACGGGTTGACATTTGTAATTATGTGATTGTATACCTTGCTATGGTGTGGCAGCTTTTTTATTCTGAAATTGGCCAAGCTGTTAAACTTTTTATATTAACTTTTTTTTAATAATCTTATCCGTATTGCAGGTAGACATGATTGTATTGACTGATGGCAGTCGTATTCTTGGCTTAGGTGATCTTGGAGTTCAGGGAATTGGAATACCAATAGGAAAACTTGATATGTACGTTGCTGCTGCTGGTATCAACCCACAAAGAGTATGCTTCTATTTCTTTGTCTGTCAATCTATCTTTTTATCTCTCGAACTGTATACTGTATATTGGCGTTTCTGTGTTTGCTGGCATGTTTGGTTTAATTTATAATACATCAAATATTAACATACATCTGGTGGCAGTTAACTTAAGGCTTTTACCATGGTGATCTCGATTTAGAAGCATTCTTAACATCTAAATCATGCATGAGATGACTACCCTTGTTTGGATACTTGGCATTGCAATTTCATTTTTGTTTGTTAGCTACCTATTTATTTGAATCTATCCAAGGTAGTTTAAGCACATCAAAGCTACACATGGGTTGACAACATATCCATGATGTTTTGACCACATACTTAATACTATTTCTGGGTTATGTTCTACATTGAAGCTATGTTTCTTTAACTTGCCAAGTATTTCTTGATAAGCCTTTATCTCTATTATAACTTACACTGCATGGTATTTCTATACAGATTCTTCCAGTCATGTTGGATGTTGGCACAAACAATCAAAAGCTACTAGAAGACCGCCTTTGTGAGTACAACTGTGTTCTTGTTTATCCTTTTTTAGCTTATTTTAAAGCTGTCTTTTATCTCATTCTTTCATTTTAGTGAAGTCTTATGTCTTTATTTGTAAAACTGAGGGATCTGTCATGTTTATTATTATCTTACATCTATGTCGGTGCTGTTGAATGATATTTCCTTGGAGTTCATGGCTCTTGTGGATTGTGCGTATCTTGAAATTGTTTGCTTCCGAAGATTTTTTCATAGGTGCTACATTGATGGTTGTTTGAGTGATTATCTTTCAAGCTCCTAGTCAATTCATATTGAAATTTTGAATGAATTAATGAAATATTTTTTCTTGACTAAGAATATTGACTGTTTAAAATCCTGACTTGATTGCACAGACTTGAAATAATTGCTGATATATTGTATTGCTTTTGGTTAATTTCTGTTATGTTATTTATCATTTTATCTTTGCTTTGTAGTTTTCTTCACAGAATGCGCAGACCTTATAGGAAGCTAGATGCTAATTCCTTCCAATTGGGTTTTGAAAAATATAATATTATGGCATTGTTTTCTTGTTGCAGATTTAGGACTTAGACAGCCTAGGTTGGAAGGTGATGAATATTTATCAATAGTGGATGAATTCATGGAAGCCGTTCATACTAGATGGCCTAAGGCTATTGTACAAGTTTGTATTTTTCCAAAACATTGTTCCCAATGTTTAATCTACATTATTTTAATTTTGTAACTTTATGATTGGGTTAATCTTGTCAGTTTGAGGATTTCCAAATGAAATGGGCTTTTGAAACCCTGCAACGATATCGTACAAAGTTTTGCATGTTTAATGATGATGTACAGGTGAGAAAGTGATATCATATTCTGCTAAAGCATAAACTCCAAGGTTTTCCCCCCACATTTACATTTCCTTCTTGTCCTAAAGGGAACTGCTGGGGTTGCACTTGCTGGATTATTGGGAACTGTGAGAGCGCAAGGTCGACCATTGTCTGATTTTATGAAGCAGAAGATAGTTGTGGTTGGAGCTGGGAGGTACTTGCAAGACTTGGTTTAATGTGTTCCATTCCATATTTGGTGCCCAGTTTGCTATGTTGTTTTATTGTGTTTCTTATAGTAGCTCTTTTCTGACTTGTAAATATGTCTGGCATGCAGTGCTGGGCTTGGTGTTCTTGACATGGCTGTCCAGGCAGTTGCAAGGATGGTGGGGTGCAGTGAAACAGCTGCCAAAAGTCAGTTCTTTTTAATTGATAAAAATGTAAGCTTCTGCAATTTTTACTTACACTGTAGTCCTTTAAGTTGCAGCTTATCACTGACCTTGTAATTTTTAACTGAACTTTGTATCTTAACAGGTCTTATTAATTTTTGTATTATCTTGTTTGCTATGTTAATTTGTATTTATTTCTCATGTTAAATGGCACGAGAAAACAGATTATTTTGTGACATAATTTTTTGGATGCTGCTATTTCTTATAATGTAACATGTTTGAATGCAGGGTCTTGTCACAACTGAAAGGAGCAATCTAGATTCAGCCGCTGCACCATTTGCTAAAAGTCTAAGAGACATAGAGGGGCTTAGTGAGGGTGCTAGTATAATTGAAGTGGTAAATATTAAAGGATTCATCTAGCAAAACTTCATTGGCTTCACTTTAACGATGTTGGGCAAATTTATATTAAATAAGAGGACTCAGATCTCAGATGCTTGGCTGCAGTTATGCTATTTTACAAGATAATGTATACTCATTTGAGTACATATTTTAATGGTTGATCCTACTGATCTTTAGGTTAAGAGGGTTAAGCCACATGTGCTTCTTGGATTGTCAGGAGTTGGTGGTATTTTCAACGAGGAGGTAAATTCCTTCTAGAAATAAAATAGCGCTTCTCTCATGCCTTAACTTTCTCTGATGTATGTTAAAATGTAAAATGTAATAGAGATACTTGAAATGTGTTTTGTATTGGCAGCTTATGGTTCAGCAATATGCATTTTACTACGATTGAATTTCTTAATTTTAATGGTTGAGATTCGACTCAGGTGCTTAAGGCAATGAGAGAATCTGTTTCGACAAAACCTGCTATCTTTGCCATGTCTAATCCTACCATGAATGGTTTGTTTGTACAAGGCTTATCAAGCACTCATAATTCCTTAGTGATGTCTATGTTTTTAATTTTGACACTTTGTTTTTTACCATTGGAACAGCTGAGTGCACTGCTGCTGACGCTTTTAAACATGCTGGAGAAAATATAGTTTTTGCTAGTGGAAGTCCTTTCCAGAATGTAGACCTTGGTAATAATCTCTTGTTTAAATTATTGATTTTGACCTTTGAAACTTGAAGCATCTTTTCTGAATAAGATTTTCCTTATTTATGAGGATATATAGGCTTATTTTAGATTGATTTGCTTGAACAATAAATAGCTGTATAAACCTGTGTGCAGCTAATGGAAAAGTAGGCCATGTAAATCAAGCAAATAACATGTACCTGTTCCCAGGGTATGTCTTGTTGACTCAAGTTCTTTCATGAATCATACCCATCTGTGAAGATATTGATGTAGTTTCAATGGTCACCTTGTATTTCAGGATTGGTTTGGGAGCTCTTCTGTCAGGTGCTCGTCTTATAACTGATGGAATGTTGCAAGCAGCCTCTGAATGGTATGCAGCAGAACATTTTAACTTTTATGCTTGTATCGTTCTTAACCCCAAGCTTTCTGAACTAGCGTAAACGGAAGTTTTGGCTCTACTCTAGTTTTAATCTTCAGTGAACTTTCTTCGGAGAGTTTTATGGTGAACTTTTGATTATGGTTTTATTATATTGCATCATTTAAGTTCTTCAGTCTTTGATGGGATGTCTGATTTGGCTCAATGCCTCAATACCTTCCTTTACTATAAATTGCTGACATGCTGCCATCCTTACAGCCTTGCTTCATACATGACAGAAGAAGAAGTTCTAAAAGGAATCTTGTATCCATCCATTAATAGGTAATATTCCATTTTTGATTTGTTATTTTGATAAACTTAAGTTTTGTTCTACCCACCCCTTATAAAAAAATATATTCATCCATATCCTACTAAAATGGTTAGAGTTATAAGTATATTAAGTTGTACCCTAAAATAGATATCTACCTGATATTTTCAAAAGAAATAAAAAATGTCTTGGTGATTTAATATGAGGTGGGATAGTTGATAGAATGGCCTTCGACAGTTAACTAACTCTAGTTTTCATGTTGCAGTATCCGAAATGTTACAGCAGAGGTTGGAGCTGCTGTTCTGCGGGAAGCAGTTGTAGAAGGGCTGGCAGAAGGGGGCGGTGATATAGGGTTCAAAGAACTCTCGCTCATGTCGAAAGTATGGAATACTTATAGCTCATAAAACTTTAAGATATATTACAATTTTTTTTTTGGGCATATCGAGTCTCTATATGTTGCATTCTTTCAGTAGAATTAAATGTGCAAGATTACCCGCAAAAAGGAGTGACTTAATTGGTAAGACATGCTTGAACCTATTGAAGTTGAAGGACCCCTGCTATGTTAGGGGTTCAAGTCTGCTGTAAAGCACCTGTGGGAAGGGTCAATTATGAATCCCAAACGAGAGTCTTCTCTCGTTTTTAGGTTCATGTTATCAGGTCCTTAGTAAAATTATGACATGGAGAGTCTTCTCTTCTCTTTTCTTTTTAATTTTCATTTATCTCACCAAAACGAAACATAATGCCTGCCATCTTGGTTACACCTGAATTCTTCTGCTTCTTACTCATGGCTGTTGGTTGCAGGGAGAGACTGTGGAGTACGTGAGAGAGAATATGTGGTTCCCTGTATATAGCCCTCTTGTTCGTGAAAAATAAGCATCCTGAATTTTCCACAAAACATTTTTGGAGGCCTTGTGAGAGATCACATAAAATGTTGATTCGATCCGGCCTTCCATATTATTGATTTAGCAAATCAGGACTAGCAAGCTTCTGTGAAAATGTTAGTTCTTGATTTGATCTTAGTGAATTCCCCATGGATAGTGTATACTATTGGAGATAGATTACTTGTTTCCCCCATTTATCCTTGATTACACTAAATTCTATGGGATCTCTATTGCCATTGCATTATTACCAGTGGGTTAATAAACCTTTTGGATTCAAGTCTCAGAATCGTCATCGCAAAGTAGAAACCTTTGACGTAATTTAATATAATTAAATAGTGACATCAAATTAAATAATTCATATTTTTTAATTCTTTCTTCTGTAAGTGTACATATAATGTTAATCAGATAAAAAAAAATACGAATCTCGACTTTATTTATATAACAAGGATGGTAATCACGACAAAAATTAGGCCGTGAGAGCTCTGTTTGATTCCGAATCTGAATCATCCTGATTCATGACTCCCTCCAGCTTTCCTTTGGGCTACCGCACTTTCAACGGATTATTCTTTCTCCGATTCCTTCTCGAGGCTAATGCAAGAAAATTTATACTAGAAGGGTCACTCACTATAACCAAGTAAGCTATGTGAGTGAAATTCAGATGTAGTTGAGTTTCTGGTGAACCGCGTGGATAATGAAAATAGAAAGTAATCAAACGAGTCTCAACCATTTCTAGGTATCTCTCTGCCCAAAGGTCAAAGTTTGAATCTAGTTTGCAAAAATTATATATAAAGCCTACCTGATATAATCCTCCGTCCTGCGCAGTTTCTGCATCAATGGCGGAAACTGAAGAAAGGTACTGCCACTACTGCATCTTCGTCTTCCTCCCCATTTGAACAATCTATTCGCATGGTTATAAGATCCTTTCATTTTGTTCACTGCGTATGTGTTCGTGGCATGGGTTGTGTTGTGGTTTCAGGTATGGTGTTGTTACAGGGGCGAACAGAGGGATAGGGTTGGAGACTCTGAAAATGTTGGCCTCCAATGGAGTGAAGGTGGTTCTCATAGCAAGAGGTGAGAAGAGGGGCCTCGAAGCCCTTGAGAAATTGAAAGCGTTTGGCTTCTCCCACCTTGTAATTTTTCGCCAGCTTGATGTGACGGACACTGCTAGTATTGCTTCTCTTGTGGATTTTCTAAAACCCAATTTGGGAGACTTGATATTCTGGTAAGTATGAAATGTTCATAGTGCTTAATTTTCTCTTCATTCACTGTAAGGGACTTGACGAATTGGAATCTTTTGTGCACCTAAATAATTTCATGAGCATCAATTCCTGAATAAATCTCCCTAATAGTTTTTCCCAAGTGAGATTAATCGGTAATTATAGCTTGTTATGGCTCTTTACAGATAAAAGGAGTGCTTGTAATGAGTTTTCTTGCTTTTACATGCTCGTGGTCCTTCAGTTGGTTGATATGAAACCTTTAAGACAACGACAGTTTACTGTTTGATTGTGTTTTCGACTTTATCTTGGAAAGTTTCTTTGAAAATTGACATTGTTCACCAAAAATAAGATAAACAATGACAAGAAATCCGTCTGGAATATATTTTCTTACAAACAATTTTCTCCATATCTCTTTAGAGAACGCTTAGAATAAATGAAGTTGTTCATTGTTCTAAAATGGTAGAAATTATAGAAAAACGTTGCGGGCCTTTTTCTGGTTGAATTAACCCTGTGACTAGTGTTCAAAAGTGAGATCTCTACCATCCCCATCCTTCATAACTAAATTATTAAACTTTAGTACAAAAAATGACGCTTTAGGCTTTATTCCCCCATCAAGCTTCAAAAGCTTTCGTGTAGGAGGTGTTAGAGATGATAAGGATATGTATGTATATTAAAGAACTGAGAATTATTTAACAGTAACCAAACAGGATACTTGTGTCCCTTTTTTCCCCTTCTTGTTAATTACCGACGTTCTTGTAAGCTTAGAAACACTCAAAACCACTTTAGAGTTTAGACATGGAATGCCCCTTGGCAGGCCAAACTAAAGCCACTGTTAGCTCTATTATTTAACTGCGGAATGAATGAACGAACTGAATCTGACCTTGCGGATATTGATACGAACTAGTTGGTCAATCTGCTTTGGCTTATGTGGGGGTCTAATATTTTCAGAGTTCATTAAATTTAAAACTTTTTTTAATGTTTACCCTTTTCCTTTATATGGATGTGAATCATTGTTTTGCAGGTGAACAATGCAGCAATCAGTGGATATTTTTAAATTTGGATGAGTTGGTCAGTCAGCGATCTTGTTTTCTCTCTTCTTTCTGTGTTATTCGTCTATATTTGTATCAATCACCTAAAAACGATTTGTTTTTAATTATTATAAAGGGGCGGGCCCACCTTTCAATTGGAGGGAACTGACTGAAACTTGTGAGTTGGCTGAGAAATGTCTGCAAACAAACTATTATGGTGGTAAAGAAACAACGGAGGCTTTTCTTCCCCTTCTTCAGTTGTCCAATTCTCCGAGGATTGTTAATGTTTCCTCCCAAGTAGGGTTGTTGAAGGTACATTACATATACTTCCTTTGAATTTTGCTCTAGTTTATATTTTATCAAAACTAGAGCGAGTCTTGTAGATTCGCAAGAAACATCATAGAATGAGCTGCATTGGTCAAAACTTGTGAATAGTACACTTTCCTATACATTATATATTTTATATTAACCTCTCAAACCTCTCAAATCTCCTTTCTATTCTGAGTTGTGATTTTGGATTACCACAACAGCAATGACAAATTTGGCTAAGTAATGCCATTGTTTCAGAACATATCGTTCAAGTGGGCTTGAGGGGTGCTTGATGGTGTTGAGAAACTGACAGAAGAGTGAATAGATGGGGTACTAAAAGAGTTAGTGAAAGACTTCAAAGAAGGAACAACAGAAGCCAAAGGATGGCCGACTTTTCTGTCTGGTTATATGGTTTCAAAAGCAGCCTTGAATTGTTACACAAGGATTCTGGCCAGAAGGTACCCAAACATGTATATTAACTGTGTCTGTCCTGGATTTGTAAAAACAGACATGAACAGAAACAGTGGTATCATATCTGTAGAAGATGGTGCTGCTACTGTTGTCAGATTAGCTTTGCTCCCTAATGTTTCACCCTCTGGCCTCTTCTTTGCTCGCCATGAGATGTCCACCTTTGACAATCTAGATCTATGCTGCCATTTTTTACCCATATTTTACATAGTCACATTTGCTTGCATCACAAGAAAGATATTGTCTAATATATACATTTTTTTAATTTTTATATATACAAAGGGAATTTGAACCCTAATTCACTGCTCGTATCCGATTGCATCTTTATCACCTAATTTTTTTAACACAATAAATTTAAACAAAAATCATACAAATATATCAATATTGGGTTTGAGTTTAAGATCTTATCTAAACATACCGAATAGCACTATCATTAGGATAATTTGTCGTTTATCTTTATCACCTTAATTAATCATGTAGTGGAAGATATTACTCTTTTTTTTGGTTATATTGAAAGGGTTTAAATGTCAACTACTATTTACATCGCACTGCACTCAATTATATCATAGGTAGCTAAAAATATTGGCTTTTCATTATATAAAAAATGAGGAATTGACTTGTATTGATATTATTATTTTTTAATAGTAGTTAAGGAATTTGATCAACCGTTCTACTTATTTTATTTTTTATTTCATTTTATAGTACGTATATAAAAAGCTTGTTTAGTATGTCAAAATTACTTAGCATGAGCATTGGTAATTGCTCTTGGATGTGCTCACAACACGTCCTCTTTCGCTTTTTGTTGGTGTATGACTAGAAAAAGATTAGTTGAACTTTTTTCAAGTCAGATTATCTCATGATTAATTCACCAATTTTGACTTTTATTTTTGCTTACCTAAAAAACATTGGGCCAATGTTGACAAATTTTAAAATCTTTCTTTTCAAAGACATGAAACGGGTAGGGATAATGAAGGAAAGCCTAGAACATCCTTATTGAACTTTAAAGATATACTTTAAAATATTTAGAAAAAGGGGCTAAAGCATACTAAAAGTTAAATTCAGAATTATCTGTTAGTAAATATAAGCTATAATATAATATTATACTTAAAAATGCTTTAATATTAATTATTCAATTTTTTTTATTTACCATTTACATTGCCTGTTTAATTTATAGTTTGCTAGTGGTCTCTGCATATCACTGTTGAAGTTTTTAATTGTGATTTTATTTTCTAAAAAGTACTGTTAACAATTAACAAAATAACAAATACTAATTAAAGAAAAAAGGTAAAATTTTTGTAATAAATAGAGATTTCTCCCTTGTATTATACGGGGAAGGAGAAAAATATGTTATAAATTTTTAATATAGTTAAAAATTTAAAATATCATAGATATTTTTAATTTAATATATGAAAGATCTTGAGCATACTTTGATCTTTCAAAGATTTTGATCCCCATGATGATAGTTATTCAGTAATCACATTAAAGTAAATTTTAAAATCTTTTGAAAATCAAAATGAAATTATTAATTGTAACTTATAGACAAAAGAATTGAGAGTACTAAGCGGAGTCAATCTACACTAAAGAGCATTTGATTGGCCATTCTTTTGCCGGATATCCCCACCCCTTAATCAGTTTATGAGTGGTCTCATATGACCAGTCTCTTGTAGACAAGGGATTGGCTTATTTGATCTCTCATAATAATTAGCTACCTCCCTTTTTGTTATCTTCCCGCTGTTATTATATGGTTGTTTTGCATCATAATGTTGTCTTTATTGTTGGTGGAGGAGCATTGTACATAATGCAATTTCAATTGGGAAAAAGACTAGGTCGCCGATATGAATGGTTAATCAGTTGGAAACACAGGCATACTCACCGAATTTAATTTCATTAGCGCCACTGTTTGCTAAAAATATTCCTCACATAATTCCAAAGTCCTGCACTGCGATAGACATTGAGGAATGGATCCCCTCTTTCTACAATTAGACATACACTACAAGGAACAGAGACGTGGATTACTATAAGAATTGTAGCCAAACTTAGAAAATTTGTTATTTCAATCTCCAAAATCTCTATTTAAAGCACACGTATGTACCACTCTTTCATGCAAACCCTCATCAAGCAACAATGGCGAGAAGAACACTAAGATCTGATCTCTTTTTCTTGGTCGCTTTCTCTGCTCTCTTCACATCTCACTACTCCACTGCTTATCCACTCTCAACCCAAAACCGATGGATCATGGACGACTCCAATGGCCAACGAGCCAAATTCGTGTGCGGCAACTGGGCGGGTCACCTTCAGCCGATGATTCCAGAAGGTCTGGACAAGCGGCCTTTGAAGGATCTGGTGGCTGAAATAGTGAAGCACAAGTTCAATTGCGTGCGTCTGACGTACGCGATCTACATGTGGACTCGTTACATGGATCGTAATGCGGGGGAAACCCTAGAGGAATTGGACATTCCGGAGGCGGTGGAAGGGATTCGGAAGAACAATCCGTGGGTGCTTAATAAGACGCATGTGGAGGCGTTTGAAGAAGTGGTGGGGGAGCTTGGGAAGCAGAAGGTGAAGGTGTTGCTGGATAATCATGTGAGCGAGCCTAAATGGTGCTGCGACGATGACGATGAGAATGGCTTCTTCAACGACAGGCATTTCGATCCCAAGGAGTGGGTGGAGGGCCTCACTTTGGCCGCCCAACGCTTTTCTGGGAATTCTGCCGTACGTATCTTCTTCCTAATCACTGTTTCGCTTTCCAATCTTATAACTGAATGTTGCCAGTTTCAGTGCTCATGACGATGATGGGCAACACAAACTGGACAGTTATATATATAAATTTTTTTACGTTTATTTTTTTTTAAAATTAATGTATACGAAAATTAAACTAAAAGTAATTTTTTAATAGTTAATTTTTCAAAAAATGATTCTTTATATAAAAATACCTGTTGAGAACGTTAATACTATATTTGAACTGTACATATTTCATGGTAACGCCGAGCAATATGGTAATCATAAGCACTGATATTGTCATGAATTGAATATTTTTATTACAGATAGAATATTATTTTTATTTTATAAATATTTATATATTACTTTACTTTAAAATTTGGAAATATTATAGCAATATTACTAATATCAGATAGTTATATTAAGCAAATAAATTTTAAATTCTGATGCTTCAAATAGAATCTCCAGCCCGCACTTTCTTTTTCACAATAAATAAATAAGTAATTTTAATATTCAACAGCAATTTTCCTTTAGATTATTAATATTTTCTGTTAAAGATTATTTGATATATCCTTATAATTAGATTTTATTTTTCATTTAAATAATTTAAAAATAAGAAAACAAGTCATTTGGGTTGAAATACGAACTGCATAGATGATTGCGTCATAAATATTATATACGGTATTGAAAATGACTTGGATTAAAACTTATAAACTGATAATAATAGCTATTGGGCAACAGGTGGTGGCAATGAGCCTGAGGAATGAACTGCATGGTGCTCGTCAATACGTCGGTGATTGGTACACTTATATGAGCCAAGGCGCAACGGCAGTTCACAAGGCGAACCCAAATGTGCTGGTGGTTGTCTCTGGCTTGAACTACGACACTGAGCTTCAGTTCTTAAAGAAAAGGCCTCTTAAGTTAGATTTGGGCAACAGGTTGGTATTTGAGAAGCATTTGTATTCATGGGCTGGAATTGGAACGCTGAAGCTGAAAGATATCTGGACTAAGCAGCCGTTGAACAGAATCTGTGCCAGAACCATTAGAGGCATCAATTACAGAGCTGGCTTCCTTTCTCTCGGCAAGAATGCTTTTCCTCTGATTTTCACTGAATTTGGGTTCGACCAACAAGGTTCTAGTGAAGCAGACAACAAGTACTTGACTTGCCTTCAAACCTACCTTGTTGGCAGAGACATGGATTGGGGCATTTGGGCGTTGCAAGGTGGCTATTACATAAGAGAAGACCAAGTTCAGCTTGAGGAGACTTTTGGTGTCATGGATGCCTCCTGGCAACATCTCAGGTTCCCGAACTTCACTCAACTCTTCCAACTCCTTCAAAGGAAGAATCAAGGTACGCCTCTTCACGTAGTTGATTCAAATGGTTCGAATCTTGAGAAAACTGGAATCCAAAAGCTCTTTATGAGAGAGATTTACACTCATTTGATTTAACAAAGTGGGCATTATTCACTAAGAAGATAGTGACAGAAATGAATTTGAAAATGTTTGAGACTTATTACACATCATATGATAATGCAATGATGAGCAGGTCCATCTTGGATGCAATTTAATCTAACTGTGTCTGTATATATACTTAATTATAATACAGATCCAACTTCCAAACTGCCCAATGCAAATATCTTGTACTACCCACTGAGTGGCCAGTGTGCAAAAGTTAACAAGAAGAATGAGCTTGAAGTGGGAAGTTGTGAGAAGAAGATCAAGAGATGGGTTCATGAAGATGGATCTCAGATTCTCTTGAGTGGTACAAACAAATGCCTAAGTGCATCAGGTGAAGGGCTTCCTGTTGTTGTGTCTGATTGCCAGAGCAATAAGCAGAGTAGTTCATGGAGGTCTGTCTCACTCTCGAAACTTCACTTGGCCACCATGGACCAGTATGGTAAGCAATTGTGCATGCACAAGGAATCAATTAACTCTTCAACAATTGTGACAAAAAGATGCATCTGTGTACAAGATGATCCCACTTGTTTGGATGATCCCAGAAGCCAGTGGTTCCACTTTGTTCCCACCAATTTGTAGTTCCCACGAATTTGAATTGGATCTCGCTTGTGGAAATGAACTTTGGTTAGGGGCCATACAATGAGGAAGAATACGCTTTAAGTCAATCACACGTGACTTTTGAAATGCTTTTAATTATGAGCCACAGACTTGTGGCTCTATAGTCCTCAATGGATTCAGGATGTTCCCATTCAAGAATTATATAGCAAGGAAGATATATTCAGTATTCAGCAAAAATTCTCAGGTTGTAACAAATAATAAAGTTTGCTTAAAGAGGATCAAATTCCTTTTATTCCATTAATAGGACTCGAACCTGTAAGATTGAGTAAGGATAATCAAGATTTTTCTAATTGAGCTACTCATCAATATTGGGTACTCTACAAGCACTTTTGTTATAGATAGTTGTAGAGGGTTCATTCTCTCCTTGGTCTTCCTTGATCTATATACGATGCATAGATAATGATTCCTTCTGATTAACATTAGTAAACTATTTCAACCTCAACCCAATGTTCTATTGTATTAGGGGAAAAATAAATTTAGTTCAATTGGTTAGAAGTTAATTCATAACTACTCAAATTTTGAGTTTAAATCTCGCTATTAATATAAAAATTTTATTAGTGAATGATATATAATAAGTATATTTGTAAATATTTTTTAAATCTAAATACACGTGTACCCTGACCTTAATAAAAGCATGAGATTAAATTTACCTAAACTTTTTGGTAGCTAAAAAAATAATATTAGGGAAAAAATATATGTAGAAATAGAATGTCAGGTAAGCAGAAATAGTAATACACACGTGGTGTTTGGGGGGGTTGTTGAGCAATGAACGAGAAGGGAGCAAGGCATGCGAGTGCCAATGGTAGGGTTGCTCTTTTCGAAGTCAATACTTCAATGTAATACTATAATTAAAAAATTAAATAAATCAATTAATTATAATTAATATAAAAGTTAATTGACTAATTTAAGTAGATGATGAGTATATAATATAAATTTATCTTAAATATTGTATTTGATTATAATTAATTGATTTATTTGATTTTTTAGATCTATCTAAAAAAATTAATTGGCTTTTATAATTAGGATATAAGGAAAGAAGTGATTTATTTTAAAGTTGAAGGGTAAAGTGAAGGGTGTTATTGATATGAATGGTCCCAAATTCAATTTGATTATAAACTATGAAGAAAGAAAGAAATTAGGATTAAGAAATAAATAAAGGGACAAGACAAGCTAAGTAAGATTAAATTTGATGGTCTATGCTGGAAAAAAGAATACTCCACCAAATTCTTTGAAAAAGGTAACCAGCTGGTTGTTGACATGAGAGGGGAGATAAGGGAATTTTTTATTTTTGTATGACGGAGAAATAGGAATCTTATGAGCGATAGATATGTCTAAAAAGAAGCTACTCGTGTGGTCCTTGGAATGATGAAATATGTAATTTTATTCTTCATTGACGATCAGTTTTTGTTTTCTACATGGCCTTTCAAATTGTGATTGATGAAGACAAATGGCCAGCCACTAATATTGTGATTAAAAACTCAATGATTGTACGTACTGGATGTATAATAAATACGGACAGATGAAGTTGTAGCAGTAGCCTCATTGTAAGAAGAAGCTAAGAGAGAGCAGAAACCAAAAGCCTGGTCATAGCTAGAGCACTGTCACTATGGGAGAAACAGCAAAAAGGTAGTGTATGATAACTATTTGGTGTTCAAAATGAGTGAATCGTATTCAAATATGCATGTATTATGAAATCCAATCAAGAATCAAGTCTCTTTTATTTGATTTGTTTAGGTATGCTGTAGTGACGGGAGCTAACAAGGGGCTTGGGTATGGAATATGCAAGAAGTTGGCAACAAGAGGAGTGAAGGTGGTGCTGACAGCAAGAAACGAGAAGAGAGGATTGGAAGCAGTTGATAAGCTCAAAGAGTTTGGCGTGCTGTTTCATCAGCTTGACGTCACTGATCCTTCAAGCATTGCTTCCTTGACTCATTTCATCTCTACCACCTTTGGCAAACTTGACATCTTGGTCTGCTTCAATAATATATATGATTTAATACACAAATCGATGGATGCTTGACATATTTTGGTGCAGGTGAACAATGCAGGCGTCTCTCCTGGCACAGTGAATGGCGAAGCTTTGTTCAGGAAAGTAAGCTCATCACTTTACATATATATAAATGCAAACACTTAATTTGAAGGAACTTATATTTGTGAATGTAATGTGAATGAGGTGTTGCAGGTTAGTGGGGAGGAGATAGATTGGGATGAAATAGTAAAATGCAATGTGGAGATGTCAAAACAATGCGTTGAAACTAACTACTTTGGTGCTGTTAGAGTCACTGAAGCCCTCCTTCCTCTGCTTCACTTGTCCACTTCTCCCACCATTCTCAATGTCACTTCTCTTGCTGGGCTCATCAAGGTACCTACTGCATCAATTATATACATGTATAACTAACTCAACTAATTTTCTTAATGTATACAAATTAATAATCTAACTTCGAGGGAGTATTATATATATTCTGCTCTTTCAACTTGAATAATATTCCGTTTATGGCTTATGAATTTATGAAGCTTATAAAACATGAGAGGGCAAGAGAGACACTAAGTGATTTGGAGAGTCTTACAAGAGAAAAACTAGACGAGGTGGTGAGTGAGTTCATGAAGGACTACGAAGAAGGAACATGGAATGAGAAAGGATGGCCAACCATTATGCCTGCCAATACAGTGGCCAAGACAGCCCTTAATGTGTACACAAGATTAATCGCCAAGAAGTACCCGATTTTCCGAGTTAACTCGGTGTCTCCGGGCTTTGTGAAGACTGATATGACTCAGAACTATGGATTCTCAACTGTCGATCAAGCAGCTGAACATCTCCTCAGATTAGCTCTTCTGCCTCCCACTGGTCCCACTGGTCTCTTCTTTGATAAGGACAAAGTCACGCCCTTGGAATAATCGTTATTATTCACCAAGTTTAGCTTTTACTTTGGTCTGTTACGTGCAAGTAGTTTTCAAGTCAGATCGTTCAAAGTAAGAATTTCTCATGCTCCATGAGACACACACAAGACATAATTAGTTTGCTTTAATGTGGGAGGATCGATGCCCAGACCAGAGGCGTGTGACACGATTGATTGAGCGAGTTTTGCTTTTAGCCAAAGCGCACAAAGCTGGTGTTTGTCTCCACTCTCAATGGAATAAAAGATGTTATGATTAGTATGGCCTACTGAACCTAAAGAAGTGATTAACAACAACTTAATTACTAATTAAACAAAAAGGGGGCCTCAGTACTTTCCAAGTGGCACATATATCTACATATTTAATTCTGTCCTTCCATTCTTTAATGTTTCCTCTCTTTCACTTTCTTCACTCTTGCACTCCACGATTTTTCGGTCCTCCTTAAGCAAACAAGTATGAAGATACTCCGTATCTCAATATAATTAATCATCTCAGTATAGTGTACTTAAACGGATAATTGATGCAAATTATCATTAATAATTTTCTTAACTAGCGTTTGAATCACTTAATTAGAACTATTCAATTTATAATATTTCAATTTGGTAATTACATCGGCTCATCCGGGTGCTTAATATATGACCTAATTAGGGAATTAATTTTAATTTTAAATATAAGACTTATTTTATATATTTATCAATATTTTTTTTAAATTACTCCTATTGATACTACCTTAAATTGCCCTTATTGATTATGATGTTTTAGAAAAAATATATTATATTAACTAATTTTCTTAATTTAATCAAATTAGTTAAATATATATCATATATTAAAGACTGAAGAAGTATAAAAGCTAGTTTGAGGATTTGATTTGATCATAAACATAAGATCTCAACACACTTTGTCCCCCAAATTTATATTTTTTTCCCATAACATCCCTATTCATTGCACATGTGAAAGGGCTTGTATCCAATTATAGTCATGATGAAGTGCTTTTATTGAGAGCTGATGTTTACAGAGAGGTTACCTACAGAGAGTTATGACTATTGGCACCAAATAAAGTGCCTTAGTGTGTAGCCACAGGGGACCTTGCCTCTCAAGAGAGTCTCATTGTTATGAGTTCTATATTGAGGAGCCTTCCAAGTGGAGTGGTATTTTTAGAAGTTCAAGTAGCTTCTCTCCTCCGCAATAAGTTAGTCTTTTAGGAGTGAGCTATGCGTTAGTCTTTTAGGAGTGTGCTATTCGTGCTTCTATTCATCACAAAAAATAAATCACAATCCATATGAAATTTAATAAAATATTTTAAAATAAGGCATAAAAAGAAAACGACGAGGGAGAGTTTTTTATTCTCAAATCTCATAGCTAATACAGTATTTTCAATTTAAGCGTACGAGTGTTTTAATATTTTAAGGTGCTCGGATGTAGTGAAGTGTGGCTTAAAGTGTCAAATTCTATCTATGGCTTAGAAGCATATTAGTAGTAGTCATTCCAAGAGCATGAAAGTTAGAATCCAAGTTAGTTTACGCTTGGATCACCAAACTAAAAGTGATTGTTTAGTTAAACTCGAAACTGACTAGGCGACTTTTTCTTTTTGCGTGGCACAGTGGGCCAAAGCCTAAGCCCACAAAGGTTGCTTCTTAGGAAAGATAACGAGTTTTTTATGACCTGAGCCCGATTTATATGTGATTAACAACAGTTTAATAACTAATATTTCAACTGTATGTCCAGTCCCAGAATCAAATCCTTGTTTCTTTCTTTCTTTCTTTCTTTCTTTCTTTCTTTCTTATTTCGCCCCTCTCTTTCACTTTCTTTAATCACTTATGATTCTTTACTCTTTCGGGCGAGCCAAGTATTAGGGAATAACTTGATAACCGAGAAAACTCTGGCCAATCAAGCAGATCATCGATCTCTTTCCCATCAGTATTTAAACGATGATCATGGACTAATATCCGTAGCTATCCCTAACTGAATAGTAATTCGCTCAGAAACGGAAACAAACCACCTAAAGCCATGGACCACTACGACAGCAACAAGAAGGAACTATTCTCATGTGCCATGAGAGGCGAATGGGAGAAGGTCATTGAAATGTATAAGAATGACGAAACGCTTCACAAGGCCAGAATTACTCGCTTCGGAGGCACTGCCTTGCACATAGCAGTCTCTGATGGGAAGGTGGACGTGGTGAAACAGATGGTCGACCTCATCTCGCAGAGAGCATCTAGTAGTAAAGAGAAACCTACCGAGGTAGTATTAGTTGTGCGTTAAGTTAAAGTAGTTAGTCATTATTTAATTTGTTACGAATTCAAATGACTCCAGTTTTGCTCTCGCTTTGTCATATGAGGCTCTGCGAACTGATAATCATAGAAAAAATACTGCCTTGCATTTAGCTGCTTCAATGGGCAATGCTACAATCTGTAACATCATTGCTAGTGTGGAGCCTACCTTAGTGGATCATCGTAACGTTGACGGCGAGACGCCTCTCTTCTTGGCCGCTCTGCATGGCAGAAAAGAAGCTTTTCTTCTCCTTCATTCCATCCCAAACCCTCACATCAATGCTACTTCCTACTCTGGTAACTGTAGGAGGAACAACGGTGACACTATCCTTCACTCTGCAATCAATGGTGACCACTTTGGTACGCCATGAATTCGTTCCTCCGCAACTCCTTCCGCTAGATACATGCTACTTCTGCAACTATAACATCATTTCATTAATGCCATTGTGTATATATATATATAGATCTTGCATTTCAAATACTTCATCTGTATAAAGATCAGCTTGCGAATTCGATGAATGAGGAAGGCTTGTCTCCTCTGCATTTGCTGGCATCAAAGCCGTGTGCTTTCAGAAGCGGAATCCAACTTCGATGGATGGAATCCCTCATTTATAACTGTAGGCAATCATTTAATTAGCACCATATATTCTTCATGCATGCTTATTTAACTAAGGAAACAAAGCCTATCTGATTTATTCATGGGCATGATGTTTATAATACATGCATACCACGTTTGTTTGTTTGTCTTCAAGGTATATATGTTGAGGAGCTTAAGGTAGAAAATTCAGCATATGAACGTCAGACATGCCCAAGCGCATTCAAGGACTGTGATAGCCATGATTGTCCTGACAACTACAATGGAATTTGGGATGTTTTCCAGCTAATAAGAAAAGTGGTCACTGTTGGTATATAAATTTACATTCCATTCTACATAACTATATAAAATTTTTCATTGGATGCCCTAGCTAAGAACTTGTTGGCATATATAATTGGACTTAAATTACTATGTTTTCTATTTCCAGTACTGCCCATGCGCAAACCAAATGAAGATAATGCGAAAGATCCCGAAGCGGAAGGTGAGACATCTTTTGAAATTTGGCACTAATTAAAATTGAATATGAGTGTATACTAGTGAAAACTCTCTCTCATATACCATTGTTTAATTTGGATCACCAGTGGACCGAGGTCAGGCAAATCCGTTATTTCCATACAATTACGAAACCTGTGGTGATTTTATCAAGTTCTTTTATCTGCTACTTATGATACTTTTGGGGAAAGGTATATATGCTTATCTATGTTTGACAAATTTCATACTACAAATATAGATGATGGCTGACTTCATTTTTCCCAGGATCTGATGAATTGAGGAACATATATCGAGAAAAGCAGAACCATACATGGTGTCGTCAGATAGTCAAACAACTTCTTCATTACGCTAAATTGTATGAGTACGAGAATGATGGGAGCAACCCCAACGAAGGCGAAAGTACGACATCACAAGAAGCCACCGAGGACATCAAAGCAGTCAAAACTACCGGTACCGAGGACAAAAGTAATGACTAACTGACTAACGTTATCTAATCATGTGCGGTCACAAGCACAAGAAGTATTATATTAATTACGTGTTCGACATGAATTTAATTAATTGTGCAGAAGATGAGCAGAATCCAAGGAAGACCACGGAGAGTCCTATATTAGTGGCTGCAAAGTATGGTGTGATGGAAATAATAGAGAACATTGTTGAGTTATTTCCGGTGGCCGTTCACGATCTGAATGATGATAAGAAGAACATAGTGTTACTCGCGGTAGAACACAGGCAACCTCATGTGTATGAGTTCTTGCTGAAGAAGAACATTTACAAAGAGAGCTTATTCGATCAGGTGGATAAGGATGGAAACAGTGCATTGCACCTAGCAGCCACACTTGGTGAGTACAAGCCTTGGCTCATTCCTGGTGAAGCTCTTCAAATGCATTGGGAACTCAAGTGGTACAAGGTATAATTACAAGATGCATGTATATATATATATATATAACTTCTAATTCATGTTTGCGTGTCTATATATATTGATATATATATATTATGTTTTTGTAATATCTGAATTCTGATTATCTGAATGTAATTGCGGATGCAGTTCGTGAAAGACGAAATGCCACCTAATTTCTTTGTCCGATACAATGATAAGAAGGAAACCCCAGAGGTCGTTTTCACCAAAACTCACGAGGCCCTAAGAAAAGAGGCCGCCGAGTGGCTGAAGAAAACCTCAGAATCATGCTCATTAGTGGCCACACTAATTGCGGCGGTGGCCTTTGCCACAGCAGCCACTGTGCCCGGCGGATTTGTCCAAGAAACAGGCCACCCAACACTTGAATATGAGACGCCATTCCAACTGTTCGCCATCTTTTCACTCATAGCCCTGGCCTGCTCCATCACGGCCATGGTGTTGTTCCTATCGATAATGACTTCTCGGTTTCAAGAGCAAGACTTTAACAAAGACTTGCCGAGGAAGTTACAGGTAGGTTTGACATCGTTGTTCATGTCGATTGCTTCCATGTTGGTGTCATTCTGTGCCGGACATTTCTTCGTGCTCAAGGATGAACTCCATTATCGTGCTATTGCAATATATTTGGTGACTTGTCTCCCTGTGACCCTTTTTGTTTTGGCACAATTTCAACTCTACCTTGATCTTCTACGGGCCACCTTCAAGCATGTTCCTCAACGTAGTTACAGGCCCACCGCTTGACTTCAATGGTGTTTCCGGATCACTTGTCACATGCCTCAGCCTGATTTAGATAGGGTGTAAATTGAACGTACACTTCCAAGTCTATCACATGTGTATACTTGTATTGACTTGTTATGATTGTATAATATATGTAGGAAGTCAAGGGTACGACTTATTTAATATTTTTATGAAGAAGTGTCAAACTTTATGTATAGCTTAAAAGCACATTAGACGTCATTCAAGAGCATGGGATGACTCGGAAAAAAAAAATTAAAATTATGAAAATTGCAATTTTTTTATTTGGATTACTACTTATTTGGTAAATTCAAGATTTTTGTAAAGTTGCAGGGGATGCCACTTGACCCCTAAAAGTTTAATTTATTATAGTTAACCTAAGTTTTTTCCATTGAAAATTATACATTAAATTGTATAAATGTATTTTCTCATGGTACAGACATTTTTGCATTTCTAATAAAAGCAAATCATAATATACATATGAAAGTTAACTCAAACGTTTTTTTAAATAAGACAAAAAAAAAACGGAAGGGTTAGTTTTTTTAAGCTGGACTCTCAAACCGCTACCACCCACCAAATATAACATATAATTGTTTTCTTTTCAATAAAAAAAAACACTGATAATATCTTATTATCTGCCCAGGCGGATGCCGCTGGATTTGGTTTGGATAATATAAAGGAGGACTGGCCGTCTTGGCGGGCCGATGGTTTTGGGGGCATCACATGTAAATCTCGACTGAGAGGGTTGATGGAGAAAGGGAATCGGTGCCGGCGGTGAGGGAAAATCAGTTGGTGGAGAAGAGGGAATCGGCGCCGGAGGTGACAGCTGTGACAGAGACGACAGACTTGACAGTGCAAGAATTTTAAGATTCTGCCTCAAATTTATTTCCTTAGCTTCTGTTAGCTGAGTCCTTTACTCACTCAAGTAATCAGTATGGAGATTCCTTGTCTAAACCGCCTCGCCCAGCATTCCTCTTGGACAAGAATGTACGCTAGCACGAGGTGATCTTTCTCTTCTTTACCATGGTCTGCATCTGCAAGCATCCATCCATGTCTTATAAATAGCATGCACCTTTTCATTTTTTGCTCCTTTTCTGCTCTCCAATCAATAAATTTAACAATGAGAAACAAAAATTATGGCTATAAATAGCCCGCGTGTAGCTCTCTCTTTTTCTTGTTAGTCCTTAGATACTAGAGAGACGAGATATATTGGGGGACTTTTGACTTCACTTTTCATTTTAGGCACATCCAGAGGTGATTAATTTGCAATTATACCTGTTACAATCTCATATTAATCATGCTCTTAAAAATCGGTTCATAGCTACTTGAGCTTACAGTATATGGTTAAATTGTGCGTGGAAGTGATACTCTCTGAAAGGTTGTAAATTAACTCCAGCCAAAGGAACTTATATAAAGGTTAAGATTCTGCTCCGCTTATATGGAATCTCAGGTTGAGGAAGCATACTTCATTTTTTGTCAGTGTGAAACCATTGCTAAGTCCTAAATACTCAACACACCGCTACTAAATAGCATGATTGTGCCATTATGTTTCAAAGAAGTAGAATGGAAGATGTTTAGGCCCTCGTTTTGCTTCTATCTTTTATTACTTTTTATGAATGTCATGTTATACTTATTTGATGTTTTTGCTAATTCACACCAGGGCTCAACCTCATCATATTGCAAAGGTTTTCTTTTGTCAGGCAAAAAATGGTAAGCGTTTATTTGCCGACTTTAAAATTGTGACTGAGTTTTGGTTTTTAGTCTATAAAGTAGAGTCCATGCACAATATTGATCTTTGGGACAGATGGGTCATTAAAGTCGGTGCCTCCAACCCTGTTAGTAGCAGAGAAGGAAGAAGCAAAGGCTGTATTAACCTTGTTTTTGAAGAAACAAGGCTTGAGTAATGCAGTTGCAGCAAGAACCATCAACAAATCAGATGTTTTCATCGACCACCTTGTATCAAAGATTCACTCTAAACATAAATCTTGGTACCTAGTAGGTTCGATTGCAACATTGTTTAGTTTTGCACTTTCGTATATTTTTTATTTCCATTCAGTCCTAATAATCTCAGTCACCTTGACATGAACAGGAAGAGAACTTACAACTCTTGAGATTAGAGATGCTTTGATTCCATATCTTGAATCCCTTTTTGATGAATATGGAGACATTTTGATGGATTTTGTGGAAAACTATCCAAACCCTCCTGTCAAGGAAAAGCCTGCAGTGGCAATCTCTATTCCTAGTTCATTGGTGGAATCAAAGAAGACCAAAGCCATGTCTCGAGTGAGTGAGATAGATCCAGCTGGCAAGCTTCGTCCTCATATTATCTATCTATTGGAGCTTGGCATGAATATTGAGCAAATTAAGAGTATTACTCGAAAATTTCCTTCCTTTGCCTATTATAGCTTAGAAGGAAAGATCAAACCAGTTGTTGAGTTTCTTTTAGAACTTGGAGTTCCAAAAGAAGATATCCCCATCATTCTCACTAAAAGGCCTCAATTATGTGGTATCAGTCTCTCTGAGAATCTTAAACCCACCATGAAGTTCTTGGAAACCTTTGGTGTAGACAAGCAGCAATGGGCAAAGGTGATATACAGATTTCCAGCTCTTCTGACTTACAGCAAGCAGAAGGTGAAAGCAAGTATAGATTTCCTCTATGAAATAGGTCTCTCAGAGGAGAACATAGGTAAGATCCTAACTCGCTTCCCCAATATTATCAGTTACAATGTGGAAGACAAGCTAAGACCAACGGCAAATTACTTCCGTTCCTTGGGAGTTGATGTTGCCATTCTTCTATTTCGATGTCCACAAAATTTTGGTCTTAGCATTGAGGCCAATCTAAAGCCTGTGACAGAATTTTTCTTGAAGAGAGGATACACAGTACAAGAAGTTGGGACCATGATTTCAAGATATGGATCATTGTACACATTTAGCTTGGCTGATAATTTGATTCCAAAATGGAAATTCTTTGTGACCATGGACTACCCCAAATCAGAGCTGGTTAAGTTCCCTCAGTTTTTCGGTTACAGTTTGCAAGATAGGATTAAACCAAGGTATGCTCGAATGAAAGAGTGCAGAGTGATGCTGCTGCTAAACCAGCTTCTGTCTCTGTCAAGTAGTGACTTTGAGGAGGCCTTGAAAAAGAAGATGAAGAAAATGCAGCTTGACCAGGATTCTAAACATGGTCAACCCCACAAGGCAAAATGAAGACCTGGCCTGTGTTGTTTGTAGTCTTTTAGAATTAGAATAACAAATGCCTAACCTCATGTAGGTTTTACAGCATTATGGCAGAACAACAGTTAGTAACATATGGTGCCTATCCTGGAACTAGGCTCATGATCCTGAATTCGAGCTGCATTGATTGCAGCCTCATTCTCAAGTTTTGAATGCTAAAACCATTCTTGTAATATATCAAATCGATTCTATGCCCATACATTAAGTGGTTATACTTGTTTTGATGGAATTTATTGTGCTCTAATTGGTTTTGAAAGTGTTAGGTTGTCTTGCCTAGATTATTTGGTTTCGTTTTTTCACTTGGGTTGACCTCTTCTGCCATTATTGAGAGTTTATTGACAAAATTTGCCTAAATTTGGTTTCTATAAATTTCTTTTTTATAAATTCCTCCCTACACTTGCCAAAAGTTAAAAATAGTCCCGGTTATTTGTCTCCGTTATAACTTGGTCTGCCTCCGTCGTACATGGCTAACAAGTGCTGAAGTAAAGAACCAAATGCTTCTAACGAGGAAGCAAAGAAGGAAAACTGCATTTTTTCGTGCCACAAAACTTGAATTGGCTTCTTATTGGTTTAATCCTTGAAATCGTACTGAACTATAGCTTTACTCAATATCATTCATCATAAAGTTGTTCCCAAAAGGGTAACCCCGGTTTCTGGAAAACTTGAAACAGAGTGGAAGAACAAAGTAAAATGTTCCAATCAGAGCTTAATCGGCTAAAATTATAAAGTCCAAGAAGAAGCTGCTTGTTAAGCTTTTTTTTCCCCCATATATATATATATAATATAATAAATGATAGAAATTGAATCTCTTATTGGGCTCTATTTTTCATATGCTAATAGATAATAAATTGATTCAGTTTTCAATTCGTCTTGACAGTTAACTTATTTTTATTCCTGTATCTTAAGATTGATTGAAACAGCTATACTATTTATTGTGATCAACGAGCCGACTATTCTTCACTGGACTTACGAAGGCATGCATGCTTTCATATATATATATATATATATATATATATATTTGTATTTTGAAGAAAGAAAACAAGACCCTGCTCATAGAGCTCTGCCATTGCAAGTAGGAAGAGAGCACGCGAGTAGTCATCAATGGAGGGAGAAAAACAACAAGGCATATCTTCTAAATTACTTAATCCAAGTTTTATTGAATTACGAAATCGAATGGATCCCCAAATACCCATTTTGATGCTATTCGTCCAAGTTAACTTTGTGGTTATATACATATACATGTACATATATATATATATATATATATATATATATTCAGGTATGCTGTAGTGACACAAGCGAACAAGAGGCTTGGTTATGGAATATGCAAGAAGTGGCAGCAAGAGGAGTGAAGGTGGTGGTCACAGCAAGAGAAGAGAAGAGAGGATTGGAAGCAGTTGATAAGCTCAAAGAGATTGGAGTGTCATCAGACTCTGTTGTTTCATCAGCTTGACGTAACTGATCCCCCAAGCATTGCTTCCTTAACTCACTTCATCACTACCACCTTCGGCAAACTTGACATCTTGGTATCAAATCCTAATATATTCTGTAACTTATGTTAACTGCTAACAAATGATTATATCAACATGAGACTAATGTTTTTAACGGTCCCATATAGTCCACTCTTCCAAATGGTTTGTTTTCTTGGTCAGGGATCTAATTACTACTGTGGTTTGTGTTTGAACATTGTGAGTAATTGTAATTAGACATGAAACTAGTTGGAGTTAGTGCACAAATGATTAACCAACCAGAATTTTGCCTACATATCACGTTGGTGCAGGTGAACAATGCTGGTGTTTCTGGTGGAAAAATATCAGACCCTGATGCTTTCAGAAAAAAACGTAATTAACTTTAATTCTCCCTCCCTCCCTCTTCTTCAAGTACTCAAAATTTGATGTATAATTCAAATAGATGATATGGGTGTAAAGCTTTCTTAACGATAATTTTCTTCATAAACAAGTGGACTGATTGTGGTAATTGACAAGTGAGTGTTACAGAGACATGGTGCAGATATTGATTGGGATGAAGTAGGGTTTCAAACTTATTAGATGGCTCAACAATGTGTCCAAACTAATTTCCATGGCACACAAAGGACTGTGGAAGCTCTTCTTCCTCTTCTCCATCTGTCCTCTTCCCCATCTGTGCTCTTCCCCCACCATTCTCAATGTTTCCTCTCAAGGCGGCTTGTTAAAGGTAAAAATTTTCATATGTTTATCGTTTTCTTTCATAATAGAATAAGGTTTGTTGTTGTATTGGAAATCATTTGATCTTTTTCCAGAACATACAAAATGAGTGGGCTAGAGGAGTGTTAAGTGACATAGAAAGCCTGAACAAAGAGAAACTTGATGAAGTGGTTGAGGAGTTTCTCAAAGTTTTCAAAGAAGGTTCACTGAAGATGATAGGATGGCCTACTTTTGCTTCAGCTTATACAGTGTCAAAAGCTGCTGTAAATGCCTACACAAGATTACTAGCTACCATGTTCCCTAATCTTCACATAAACTGTGTTTGTACTGGATTTGTGAAGACTGATATGACCAGTAATGTGGGAACTTTTAGTGTTGATGAAGCTTCTGAAAATCCTGCAAATTTGGCCCTTTTGACAGATGGTTCACCTTCTGGCCTCTTCTTTACTAAGGATGGAGTAATACCGTTCTAATCAAGTCCTTCAATTCGTATCAACTTGTGCTTGTTTTGGATTAAGATTGCTTTAATTAATTAGCTTTCTTGTTTAGTTTTACATTGTTTCTGTAACGTGATAGGTAATCATCTGGTATCTGGTGCATAGTCAAAGTAAAGAATGATTTTTAACATGTTATGACCTCCACCCACCCACTTACCGCGTACCTTTCTAGGATACGTGTCTCTGAAGGATCCAAAATATCACTTCCTTCTTCTCCTTACTTCAGCTTCTCCACTCCCTTTCGTCCTTTCTGAGTTCTGAAACTTTCAAAGAGCTCGTGTTCGTCCTTTAACAAATGGCAGCAGCAGCAAAAAGGTCATCTTTTCATCAAGTTTGAGTCAATTTCTTCTTGTAATAATACGTTACTTGTAATAAAAGTTCCATTTACGAGATATTTCTGTATAAATTTGAAACTAGAGGCGATGTGAGATGTGAGGTTTTTTTTTTGGGTGGAGTCCAAGCTAAACTATCTAAAACATTACTCGTTTCTGCATCTCGAAATGAAGACTCTTTCAAGTAAAATCCAATTATTCTCGTAACATGTCAACAATTGAAATTTTGGAACAAGAAAAAGCTAACTACTTTTTTTATACATTTACTCATATTGACAACAGTCAATTTCATTTAATCATATCCTGTGGCTACTTGAGGGACCAAGTGGAAATTTGTCAGATTACAGTTGTCATTTCCTTCAAAGGACACGTCTCTCTTTGGAGGATCAAAAGTGTCACTTCCTTCTCCGTATCTCAGCTCGCCTTCCTCGCCATTTCTGTGGCAACAGGCAAGCAGATAACATAATAGAAGAAGATCCCTTGAGTGTGACTTCCCTCATCGTGGTCTCTTCTTCACAGATGGCAGAAGCAGCAAAGCGGTCGCCCATTTCTTCAACTTTGACTCATTTCCTTCTTGTAATATTATGTTTCATTAGTATAAAATTCTTTGATTGGTTTTCAGATATGCAGTGGTCACAGGAGGAAACAAAGGGATAGGTTTTGGGATATGCAATCAATTGGCTTTTAATGGAATCGTAGTTGTTTTAACAGCAAGAGATCCGAAGAAGGGCCTTGAAGCTGTTGACAAGTTAGGATCAGAGTCTGGTGTGTCTGTTCAATTGGTTTTCCATCAGTTTGATGTGATTGATCCTGCTAATGTTTCATCTCTTGCAAATTTCATCAGAACCAAGTTCGAAAAACTTGATATCTCGGTACAGTTAACATTCGGATTCATATTTGGCTCTGTTTTCTACCATTTTGTTCTCTGCTTAAATATGAACCAAAGTCATATTTCCAAAACTACAAACTTGTTTTAATTATCCAATGATCAACAAAAACGATGGACTCTCTGCTCTCTATACACACACTTCTGTTCCTTATCAGTACCTTATTCATTATGATGTTGACATTGGAACTTCAGTATCCAGCTCTGGAGAACCTAATCTAACCAAGCCTGACACCAGTTCACTATTTAGTTTTCTCAAATACTCCCTCTAAGCTAAGTAAACTAATTTAAACAGATTAAAAAGTTTAGTTAAGTTAGTCATTCATAATAAATATGTATTAGTTTCAGTATAATATACTTGCTAGTCATATATATTATAATTACCTCTTGATAGAACTAATGTATAATCAATAGGAAGAGTTTAGAGAAAAAATATAAAATTAGGAGATAAAGTAGATTGGAGTCTTATAATTAAGAGTAAAATAAATCTCTTGTTTAGCTCTTATATTTACTACCGGAAGTACTAACTTGTTTCCTAAATTGGAAAAACCACATGTTTTATTAACTTCTTGTTCCCCACTTTTATGTTTTGTGTAGGTTAATAATGCGGGAATTCGTGGAGTGCACGTTGATAGGGATGATTTGGTAGCAGCAATATCTGCGAAGGCATGTTTCCTACACTATACCGATTTGGAATAGGGCTTCGGCTAAAGCTCCCTAGTCCTTTAGTTATTACTATCTCATGTTCTAATTATAAAAATTAGTTAATTTTTTTAAATAAATTAAAAAACTAAATTAATTAATTAATTATAATTAATATAATAATTAATTGACTAATTTAGATAAATTAAGGAGTATATAATATAAATTTATTTTAAGAGATTAAATTTAGTCACAATTTTCTTATCATTGGCAGCAAGAAAAAGAGACTCCTGTTGATTGCAGTAAAATCATGACTCAAGATTATGAATCTATAGAAGCATTTATGAGAACAAACTACTATGGTGCCAAAGACATGTGTCAGGCACTAATCCCCCTTCTTTAGTTGTCAGACTCAACCAGGATTGTTAATGTTTCCTCCTCAATGGAGAGGTTAAAGGTATCTAATACTCATTCAGTCTATTTAATTGGAGAGTCAACTTTGGTCTATATGACTTATTTCTCATATTTATCAATATTTCTCCAAATTATACCTTATTGATACTCTTTCAACAATAATCAAATAAGAGAAATGGTAAAGAATTATATGAGATGATTAAGGTATTTTAGAAAAAGTATGTCATATTAACTAATTTCGTTAATCGAATCCAATTAGTTAAATATGTTTATATTTAGAACTAATGAGTAGTAACTAAATATAAACAAGCTGGGCTGTTACAAACAGGAATGCATCATACTATATATAACTTGTGAGTATGTAGTTTCAGTTTGCTATAGACATTATTGTCATCTATCGATGACATTGAGCATAGTTTTTGTTGCTTACGCTTATGCAGAACATGCCAAGTGGGTGGGCTAAAGAAGTACTACGTGATGCTGAAAATCTAGCAGAAGAGAAATTGGATGAGGTCATGAAACAGTTTCTTCAAGATATTAAAGAGGGTTCGTTAGAGACCAAAGGCTGGTCTCCTGTTTCATCTGCATATATAGTCAGCAAAGCTTGCATGAATGCCTACACAAGGATTCTTTCCCACAAGTATCCATGTTTCTACATTAATGCTGTGTGCCCAGGTTGTGAAAACAGATATAAACCGCAACACTGGTCACTTGACTGTGGATGAAGGTGCCGAAAGTGTTGTCAGGTTGGCTCTGCTACCTAATGGTGCTCACTCTGGCCTCTTCTTCGTTCGGAGTGACGTGGCAACTTTTTGATATAAAAGTATAACTTTCATATTTATTTGATTGGGTTTATATGTAATGTTTCCAGGCTTGCTAGAGCTATGATTTTCCTTACATAACTGGTATCCATATCATTAATTAATAGAATGATGAGTCCTTGTACAGAAGTCGTGACTGGGATCCAATTTGTAGTAATTTTCCAATGTTTATTATTATTTTGCTTGTGATTATTGTATTGAGTAGATTTTGTAGGTTTTTCGCATGTCTTGTAATTTTTATTAAATACTAGAGTTCGTTTACTTGCGGAGGACAAAGTAGGGCTCTGGTAGAAAATGTTGTGATATGGGTTCGAGGTGAGGTATCAAGTAAAATATTTGACTCAGGGATTTGAGGTATCAAGTATCAACATTACAAACAGCGCAGGCACTTCTATAAATTCTCAAATACTGGAAAAATACACATGAATTTGTACATGTTTCTCATTGAGCATTTTCGTGTTCCAGGTTTCCCACTTTCCTCGATAACCGAAACATTTACGACAAAAGATTAACCAAGAACATGACTAAAATGTGTCAGCTTTTGCTTAGGTTCCAGGGACATGTCAGCCAGCTTCAGCAACAGGATGGGCTCCTAATCTTAATTCAATGAATGATGAGCTAAGGATCACCGATGGGATACACAAATCAATATGGACATTGTGATATCACAAAATATGTGATGTTAGAATATAATTTGTAGCATTTGTGTTGCATCTGATATGAGTATTGGAAACGAAGCGAACACAACAGGACGTAGCTTTTGAATCATCAGGGCTTCATAACTGATGAGGATTCCCTTTCAGCTGGAAACCGCAAAGAAATATCTCCGAATGACTTGAGCAATACATCATATGAACTAGACTTTGAAATAAATGATTCCTTTGCTTCTTACCAAGTACTTAAAGCCGATTCAGGAGAGGCAAGACCACGGATCCATTCGGAGATTTGGCTTCCGTGTTAAGCGCCTCATCATAATATTTCTTAGTAATAATAGTTCAGATCAGAAAATAAGTCACCACCCTGATAAACCGATTAGGCCAAGAAGGGTAGGTTCAGATTTTCACGGCGCCCATTCTTACCATTGTCCCCCAAATGAAATCAATTTATAAGTGTATCAATCAATTTACCGTTTTCCTTTCTTACTGTCAAATAGAACAAGTATCATGAGAATTTGTAGAGCTATCTATTTCTATGGAACTGCTACCTGATGGTTTCTGAACATTACCCTCTTCCATCATTCCTCTCATTCTAATAACATCTTCCCATCTATCTGAGCCAGCGTAAGTATTGGAAGATAGTACATAGTTACCACTGTTAGAAGGATCCAGTTCAAGAAGCTTCTTCAAGGCAATCTCAGCCATGGGCACATTTCTGTGAAGCTGAGAAGCACTCAGTAATATCCTCCATACCACAACATCTGGAACTATTGGCATTTGTTTGATGAACTCGTATGCCCTTTCTAAATTGCCAGAGCGACTCAGAAGATCCACGACACATCCATAATGTTTCATTTCAGGTTTCAGTTCATAAACCCTTTCCATGCTTTCAAAATATTCCATTCCTTTACCAATTAATCCAACATGAGCACAAGCTAGCAAAATTCCAACAAATGCACCATGAGAAGGCTGAACACCTGAACTCAACATTTGTGAGAAAAGTTCAAGAGCAGAATCTGCAAAACCATTCACAGCAAGGCCTGTGATCACTGAAGTCCATGACACACTGTCCTTGATCCTCATCTCTTTAAACACCTCCAATGCTTTCTCCACCACTCCACATTTGCAATACATATCTATCAAGGCATTTCCAACATAAACGTCAGCTTTTACATCATACTTACGTATATAGTCATGAACTACTACTCCAACATCCAGCGAACCTAGATGGGCACAAGCAGAAAGCACGCTAGCAGCAGTAATTTCATCTGGCTTCACCTCAGCAGCCATCATTTCTTGAAAAAGTCTAATTGCCTCTGTAAATTGGTCGGCTTGGGAGTATCCAGTGATCATGGAAGTCCATGAGATCACATCTCTCTGTGGCATCTCATCGAACAACTTCTGAGCAGCTATCAAGTTTCCCACTTTTCCATAACCCATAATTAACGCATTCCAAGAAACTGAATTTTTATGCTTCATCAGATCAAATACTTCTTGGGCCAAATCCACCATACCCCGTCGTCCATACATATCTATCAGGGTATTCCCCAGGTAGAGATCAATTGGCACGTGATTTTCCTCAATGTACTCAACCATTGAGTCAGCAAAATCCCACTCACCCAAAACAGAGCATGCCAGAACAGCCTTCATTATTGTGACTGCGTCAGCCTTCACATTTGCAGTATGCATTGCCTCAAAAATACCCAAAACCTCTCTAAATTTACTGCATTGGCTATACCCACATATCAAAGAATTCCAAGAAACCAAATCTCTTTCATCCATTTCATCAAACAACTTCTGTGCAAGACCCAAATCGCCACAAGAAGCGTACATATGAATCAAGGCATTAGAAACATACAGATAGGACTCAAATCCAAGCTTGAAAGAGTGGGAATGAACTAATTTACCATAGAAAACATGAGAAACTCTAGCACAAGCCTTAAAAATAAAAATGAGTGTCAAATTATTACCATGAAGTCCTTGGTGAAGCATACGGTTATGCATACGAATTGCTTCCCTTGGCTGATCACTGTGTGACCAACCCCGGATCATGAGGTTCCAAAGGGACAAATTGGGGTACTTGATTTGGTCAAAAGCAAATTGGGCTCTGAGTAAATTTGCAGGGGGCAGTGCATACCATTTAATAATTTCGAACATGGAAGAAGGGTTTGTGTAAAGGTGTTTTCTGATAAGGTGGCCATGGAGTTCTTTAACAGAGTTGACCGGTCGGGCATCCACAGTGGAGGTGCCGAAGCGGCGGGCAAGGGGCTTTGCATTCGCGAGCCTCATTAGACGCTAGCAGGGGCAGCCTCCAGCAGCTTCATCCCAAGCTTAAAAATAAATTGGTCTTATTAATTTCCTTTTCTCTTGTTTTAAATTTGGAAAAATGACATCTCAGTCCCATAAAAGTAATTAAATAATAAAAAAATTCTAAAAAATAATATAATTAATTTTAAGTCCCATGGGACTTTAGATAAATTTTATCCAATTGTAAAAAGACAAAACTGCCATTGAGAATGAAAAAACAGTAAAAGCAGAAGGAATTTAGCGTTCTATTGTGAAAAGAAGACGATAAACTGTAAAACCGAAGGTGTAGCTCTCTTGCAATATTGCAATATGCTCCTTCATCATCGCTTGCACTTTTCTCCTTCGTCTCTACTTGGTCGCCTTTCCTCTTCCAGTCATCATTGCTGCCACTCAACGTTCCAGCGGCAGCCACTTTCTTCAACATATTCGATCGTCGTTGTCATCTCTCCAATAGTACCATTCGTCGCTCTGAGTTTGTTCTCTCTAGGTGAATATGTCTCTGTATAATAGAGTACCAGGATTTTGTGGTATGATGTCTTTTTGTAAAAGGAAACTATTCCATGATCCCATTTCATCTACTCAAGTTGAGATTGTTTTATTGATTAGGTTCGCAACTATTCTCCACCTCCATCAATTAACAATAGCATCAAGGTGAGGTCATTATGTTTGAATTTCCAAGCTGTTTTGATTTAATCATATTTGATAGAGGAAATCCATCAGAGTCCCTTCAAGTGTTGCCATGTTTTTCTGAGTGAATAGCAGCAACTGCTACTATTTCATTCTCTAAACTCTTCTTTAATCAAATAGTATAAGAATTCTAACCCTGTAGTATTCATTTGACGTAAAGCTGGTCATTGATCATTTGTCTTAAAGTTTGTTAAAATTGATGGTCTTCTATTTTCAAATCTCATTGAGGTTATGGTTGTGCTTTTGCTTTCCGATAAACTTTCTTTTCCTTTATGCTCTAACATCTTGATGGCTGTGTTTATTTCTTTAGTATGTGGACCTTGAGATTAAGCATCAGGAATCAAAAGGTTCAGGGACCAACACCCATGTTGAGATCGAAATATTGGCAAAATTTGAGTTGATGGATAGTGCTCCTGTCTGAGGTATGTTAATGATATTACTTGTGGCTTTCTTCTCCCATTTTCCTATGATTAGCACTCCAACATATTGAAGAGAAATTTTCTGGCCCAGATAGATTAGACCCTCATAAACTTTATTTTCTTAATAGATGCACAAATTAGTTATACACAACATCTCTTGATAATAATTGTTGTACCTGGAGAACACACTGGAGTGGATTATAATGAATCAGTTTAAAAAATGGATTAATACTCTACTACAAACTAGTCTTATTTTGAACCTTTTCTTTTAAAAAAAAAACTACTTAATATGAGCCAATAGAAGCAATGACTCTGATTGAGTTTTGTTTTTACAGGTGAGTCTATTCCAATATGACTGTTCCTCAATCCCTATGAGCTGACACCAACTCATCACAACATTAATAACAAATTTAGTGTGAAGTACTTCTTAAATCTGGTGTTGGTTGATGAAGAGGACAGGCGATACTTTAAGCAGCAGGAAATCACAATGTATAAGCTGCAAGAAGAAAATTCCTGATTGATTATCGTACAGGGAATGAGTTATTTATAGGTGTAATGAGCATAGAAATAACGAACATTATTATGGACTTCAAATAACTCAAAGATTTAGTGGACACTTTAAACCTTTTATCTATGGTACAAAAGTCTGGTTTATGAAATTGCTGATTTTTTGCAGGCAAATTCATATGAGGAGTTATTATGAGTGGTTGAGTTGTCATTATGTTACGCGATAGTTGTTAATATGAGCGGGTGAGTTGTTAATAATTTGTATCTGGTGCAGATTGTTATCACTGAAAAATAACTTACCAATGACATCAAAAATAACAACTCTAGCACTTAAAAATAACAACCCTATATTGAAGAAATAACAAGTCCACCAGTAGGAAATAATAACCCTATAGTGAAGGCATAACAACCACCTGTTAGTTGCAGGTGCCCGGGCTTTTATTTCAGGCATTAGAGTTGTTATTTCAGGTGCTGGGGTTGTTAGTACAACTGATAGGGTTGTTAGTGTAGGGGCTGGGGTTGTTAGTAAAGTTAATGGTGTTGTTAGTTGAGCTGATGGGCTTCTTAGTGTAGGTGATGGGGTTATTAGTTGCAGGTGCTTGGATTGTTATTTTAGGTACTGGGGTTGTTATTGTAGGTGATGGGGTTATAAGTGCAGCTGATGGGATTGTTAGTTGTAGCTAATGGGGTTCTTAGTGCAGGTGATGGAATTATTAATTGCAGGTGCTGGGGTTATTATTTTAGGTGCTGGGGTTGTTATTAAAGGTGCTGGGGTTGTAAGTGCAGCTGATGGAGTTGTTAGTTGTAGCTGATGGGGTTCTTAGTGCAAGTGATGGGGTTATTAATTGCAGGTGCTGTGGTTGTTATTTTAGGTACTGAGGTTGTTATTGCAGGTGCTGGGATTGTGAGTGCAACTGATTGAGTTGTTAGTTGTAGCTGATAGGGTTCTTAATGCAGGTGATGTGGTTGTTAGTTGCAGGTACTAGGGTTGTTATTATAGGTGGTGTAGTTGTTATTCTTTCACCACGTGGTTATCATTTCTTGTTGGTTCAGTTGTTAATATTCCCCAATATATTATTGAGTTTGATGCATTTGTTAAACCTGACATGAAATATAATACATTCTTATTCAACATGACAACATTCTTTCCGCAACAACTTAAAAACTTGACATTTCTTTAAAAGTGTTCAATTACATATATTGTTTGTAAATTTCACAGTTCAAAATGCTTGGGTTAGTAAATTTTTTCTTCTGATATCTGTGCAGAAAAGATGTGTCTTCTGACATAACAAGTCATTTTCTTTTTCATCTTGAACCAATGTCTTGGCTACCATGGTCATCACCTGTGAATAGAAACAGGAAATGATCAAACCATCATTACATTACACATGGATCAAAGTTGAATGAACCAAGAAGATAAAGTGTTTGATCTCTGATCTAACATAAGGTTATGCATTGTGATTTCAAAAACACATATCAAATAAGTTAAAGTATAAAGTGTTTGATTAAAACCATCTCTCTTATAAATAAGACAACACTAACACTATAATAAAAACAATAATAATTGCAACAATAATAAAAACACTAACAACAAACTTAGAAAAGCTTTACTTTATCAATTCCATGCTGTTCTTTTAGCAATTTTAGCAAAAAGAAGTGAAAAAATGTATCATCAAGACAACAGATATTCTCTACCAAAAATGGCAGAACTGTTTTACGTCACTGGATACACTTGCAAACACTAACCAAACCCCAATTAAAATCACACATTTCCATAAATCACCTCCTTTCTCCCAAAAATCAAATATTGAGACTTAGTATCTATTTCATGTGTGTTCATATTGACAAATCCCAAGTTATATGATCTCCTTTATAACAAAAACAAACATAACAATAAAAAAAGATTTATGAAGGCATGTTATGCATCATACCTCTCAAGGTACTGAAAGCATGTATACTCATCGTGAAGAGTTTGAACCTTTAAGCCAGGTTGCTCAGCAATTATCTTAACAAAAGAGCATAATTCAAACTCCTGTATGTCAGCCCAAAAACCAAAATTCCTGTATGTGAAATCAAAATGTAAGCTTTATCGTCATGTTATATATACCTTATTTACCAATGGCTCATAAATCCATTCAGGTAGATAGGCCAAAGTTGTGCCACTATCTATTATTGTCCCTTTACTGTAACCTGCCTCAGAATCATCTGTTGGCAGACTAAGGAAAGCATGACCAACTTGAACTCCTATCATGTTGACACTGTAATGTGGCCTAAAACAAATTTGAGAATGAGATTTTTCGCACCAAATTGAATTATTTGAGCTAATATCTATCATAAAGAGAAAGTTTTAGTGTCAAAATAAATAAACTATCCCTATATTAAAAAACTGCAAACATTTAGCATATATTGAATTATGAACAATGGCATTTGACAGTAGCCTAGCTCTTATTTTTTAAATTGCAACAAGTTGTTACATCATGAGTTTGAGTGACAAAATCATTTTAAATGAATGATTGTGCAATAACTACTTCCCAAACCCTCAAGAGGCAAATCAAATGGATCTACAATAACATAAATAAAAAGAACTTAAAGGATAAGGAGTAATACTGGTCTGTCAATAATGGAGTCATATTCACTTTAGGCTGCACAACATGACCAATAGCAAATATACCACATCCATTTACTCCATTTAAGCAATGCGCAAATATTTTTTTCACTTTGCTAGAAGAAGCAAGTTGTGAAATCATCGAGGAATTAGCTTTTCCAAAACCAAGTATTCCATCAAGCGCTTCTTCATTTGAAGAACTTAGATCTCCATATTGCCTAACGCCACACCTACAAAACAACATAACTTTTGTGAAATACAAAAGAGGCCCAAACAAGCGCAGGCCACACTTGAATTCATAGTTAAACAACCCTGTAAAAGAGATAATGGGCTTGTGAAAAAGAATTAGTTTAGACTATGTTTTGGTGTTCATGTGAATTAAACGTTCACTAACAGGTCCACAAATCCATAACACCTAATTTAGGACAACAATTGAAAAATAAATGGAAATAGAAAAGGATTGAACACATAAATATAGCAGCACGAGAATGACCAGTCACCCATTTCACCAATTCAAGATTCAAACTATGACTCATTAGAATTAAGCTCCCAATCTCATTCGGGGAGTAAAGACATAATCAAATTGAAGACACGCAGAAGAACCAAAGATACGAGAACTGTGTAAAACACAAAAAGAAGAAGGAAGCGGGAGAAGTGAGAAAAGAAACCCAGACCCGACGCCATCGGGGCGGCCACTGCCGCCCAAAGAAAGGTCAACACCGGCGAGAAAATGAAGCTGACGGCGACTGTCGTGAGCTTTTAGGACGACAAGGGTGCGTTCTTGGCCGACGTACTTGTTTATGACGCTAAAGAGGCCATGGTTGGTTAAAGCAGAGGAAATCAAAAGAGAGAAGAAGACAGCAACAATGAGAAAGAAGGGGATAGAGGGTCTGAAACAGAGCATGGCCATTAAGAAGAAGAAGAAAATAATTGATCAGAGTAGTCGGCTGTACCTACTGCCTTTCTCATCACACTTTTTTATTTTTTTTACAATAGAGGGCGTCTACGTTATTATTTACTTTTTTTTATTTTAGATAGGTAGTTATATCTTTTCATAATTAAAAAAAATTATATAAGATCACATGGGACTTGACATTAATTATACCATTTTTTGGGATTTTTTTGACATTTTATGCCTTCCATAGGACTAAGATGTCAATTTCCCTTTAAATTTTTCTTCCTCATTAGACACCATTTTATTTTATTTTATTAAAAAAAGTTATTTTTACTCATTAAATTTTAATTATTAAAAAGATATCAAAATTCCATTTATTTAAGTTTTTTAATTCAACGAACTTGTTAGATGGATTTTATATCCAGTATTGAGAGGAAATATATGTGTGATATAAAGGCTTGTAATAACTAGTCAACAACCGACCTTAGCTCAGTTGGTAGAGCGGAGGACTGTAGTGGGCATACCATCAGATATCCTTAGGTCGCTGGTTCGAATCCGGCAGGTCGGATCTATATTTTTTTTTTCAAGCTATTTTCATTTCATCGTCTTCCCTCAAGCCACTTTTGATTTTTCCCTCAAACCCCCAACCACAGTGAGTGTTGCAGCTTCTTGACTAAACAGTGAAAGCATCTTTAAAACATGATCCCTTATCAATTAGATTCCTCAACTATTTTTGTCACTACTTTGTAATTCACATATATACTTTTATTATAGTTTCATATTCTAAATACTTAATTATCAAACAAATTTTCTATTATTTATTTGATAAACAATCTCGTAAAAATTTATTTAATAAGAGATCAATACTGAATTTACCTAAATTATTTTATAATAAAAAAAATTCTCCTTACCTTACTAAACATTCTGAAGACTATGGACATATTTTGTCGTTAATGATGTATTCATAGATAAACTTCATTGGAAGACCAACATCTCTCTCTCTCTCTCACTCGCCCGTACCCCTTTGGATTTGATTTAGCGTTATTAGAGAAGTCTTTGGTTGAATCTTATGATTCTCAATGCCCGTTAAACCCTATCAAGCCACCATTTGTATCTTATGAATGGGGAGTATCCATCAACGTTTTCAAGAACAGTCCATACACAAAAATCGCGTGTGTGTATAAAAGTAAAACCTTTTAGCAGCAATAATCGCTATCTCAACAACGAAGAATGTTTTGGAGAACAATAATAATTAAAAAACGATCAACTCATACAGAATGTAAACGTGTCAAAATGAAACTCTGAATTTAAAAACCAGACAAAAAGATGGACTCTCTGCATTTTGACCATAACTGATAAATCAGAAGTTATGTTACCCTGCTGTTTTCTCGCTTCTTCGTACAAAATGGTATTCCACTGAAAAACTCCCAGTATATATAGATCTATCGTGTATATACTTCCAAGGACCATAAACTACCGGAGTAACAGGTAGGTGATGGCCATTACACATGGCCTACCTGGTCTTTTGAGCTTTGGCCAACTTTTTCTTCCTTTTCTTGACAGCCTTTGGCACTTTATGTTTCCGTGCTTCTCTTTTCTCTTCCTTCACTTTCTTCTTATTTTCTTTTCGGGCAGCCTTCTTATCCACAGGAGCCTCTGCTTCACTTTCAGAAGATGGACTCTCTTCAGAATAACTCTGGCTGTCTTCATCCCCTACGCTGTCTTCGACATTGTCACCTGCAGGTTTTGGTTCCTGCTCTTTCTGGCCATTTTCTGATGAAATTAGAACTCTTGACAGAGCATCTTTAAGTCCAGTAGTGGTCTTGTAGTACAAATCATCGGTATCCTTGCCACTGGCTATTCTTTGTACATCCTCCTCGGCATTCTTAACATCATCAAGTGTCTTGGGAATGTACGCCTGTAACAAAAGTTGAGAAAATTTAAAACCATACGATAAAGGACACAACATATTATTGCGCCACCAGACCCTGAAAACTATCCCTTCAAATATCAAGTCCAAGCCTTATGTAAACCAGAAAACATATCTAGGAATGGATATAAATATATAGAATTGAACTTACAACAGATCAGTGGCGTGGGTAGCTTTGATGTTTAGAAGGGTGAAGGATAAAGAAAAGAGGAAAGGAAATTTGGAGTAGTATTGAGGAGAGATGTTTACTTTCTTGAATAACTTCTGACATGTTTGCTATCTATAAGAGCAATTCTTTTCAAAATTTCCCAATTTCTATTATAGTATCTATCAGAATCCATATCAGGTTCAAAGATTTCAAAAAATAAAGCAACATCACAAAATAACAACTATTTTCAGAGGCCCGTTAGTCGTAGAAATAGGCTTATTAAGAGAAATTAACTGACAAAAATAAGTTGTCTTGAAAAAAATGGCATCATAACGCTGGTTACCTGCACGAAAACAGAGTCTGCAATCTCATCCTCCACTGACAAGTCTCCTCTGGACAAAATTTTTCGTTGCACCTAGAAAGATTGGAAATTTGTAATATATAGATAAAGTTGTTCACACAATTTAAATAAATAAAGGACAAATACCTCTTCCAAATAACTGTCCACAGTATCATCAGTGATGGATGGATCCACAATAAAATCAAACAGTTCTCTTATTGTCATTACAGCAACACCGTGCTTTCTGAAGAAAGCCTGAGAACCAACAACTTAATTACGACCTTTCCTTATCATCCCCACAAAAGATTGGATAGAGGAAGAGAAGAGTGTAACTTATAGCTAGAACTTACAGACACATGAACAGAATCTTCACGTAGAAAATCAAGGGCATGAGGGTGGTCAAGATCAACAGCTTGAGAAACATCAATAATATAGAGATGACCCTGCCAAATGGAGAGGGAAAGAATTAATTTTTGACAAATATACATGAAGATAGTCAAATGTTTACGGGGAAGATGTTTACCTCAAAATAAAGTATGTTATATTCACTGAGGTCTCCATGAACCAGTTTGCACTTTTGATACAATGTGCGCATAGCAATAATAATCTGAATACATATAATCATATTATTAGTTCAGCCTCAATAAATGGTAGGCACAGAATACACCGCTCAAAGGATTTCTCAGAAACCCCTGTTTTTTTAAAACCGGGGATTGGGTTTGTTTGTTTGGGGGGGGGTGTTTGGAGTATGACATACCTCAAGATAGCCTTCACGAAGTTTGTCCAGAGATAAAGCTGCATCTTTAAGACGAGGTGCAGCCCAACCTGACTTTCCTGTGACATAGAAGATAAATAGAGAGCTTCAACAAAGAGAAACGAAAGGGAACCCATTTCCCCTAGACACTAGTTTTAGCCTGCATTACCATAATAAGATCATATGCGCTATTGAAAGAAATTATAATCTTCACAACAGATTTGCTTGAGGATAAAGCTTCACATTGCTCTAATAAGTAAAACAAGTAATAAACTATTCTTTACTTCTTTAGCTCACAAATTGCATACCATTATTTGATATAATTGATAATTTATGTCAATTACTCATGCATGGATATCATTTTATTAAGTAGAAAAATCCTTAATTATATTAACACAGGACAAAAGCCACCGGACAGCATTTTCAAAATGCATAAAACCAATTAACCAAAAAAATGCAAAAAAGCAATACCTATAAATTCCATGACCAGAACATGCTTTCTTAGTTGATAAGGTGTTGGGCACCTAAGTCCAGCTGCCTTTAGCCTACACACAAGATAGAGAAAAAGAAAGACTCAAGTAAGTATTAGTATGGAATTAAACATATTCCTTTCTTACTGCAAAATCTTGCTTCACTACACTTCCCACTAGCATTAATTTATTTAAGGGGATCTCATGTTTCTACAGGTATCAATTTCTTTTTTATTTTCCTTTTCATCCTTTATTTATTCTCTCTTCTTATCTTGAGTCTTGAAATAACATAAAAATAATCACAGAATTACATCCTCTTCGCAGCTTTCAATTAAGAGCATAACCAAAAATAACAAAACGAAAATAGGAAAGACAAAACAAACCTTAAAAGGTTTCTCATTTCTTTCTCTGCCCATGTTTTTACCATCTTCCTGGGATTGTGCTTACCGTATGCCATTCTAAATCGGTAGTCTCCTTGTACATACCTATCTCGGTCCCTAAAATCATATTAATCATAAAATTCAGTTCATATTCCTTAATTCATACAGGAATGCTTACTAAGTGTTCAATATGTGGGCTGCACAACCAACAAATAGGTAAAGCAAGCTAGAACTTACTTAAATACCAGAACAGATGTTTTGTATACTTTAATTGCAAATTCTTGACCATCACATTTGGTTGCATGATAAACATTTGCCTGCAAAAAGCAAGAAAAACACTAAGGGCATGTTTGGTAGGTGGGAAGTGGAAGTAGAATCTTCTACTTCCCTCGTTTGGTACGATGGAAGTCACTTTCATTTCTACTTCCATTTTCAATATTTTTAGTCATTTCAGTTCTATCAGAAAAATTGGGAATTGAGATAATGGAAGTGGAAGTGAAATTGTTTGGACTATTTTACCCCAGTTATAAAATTCCTGGACAACTTTAACCCTTCCCAACATAAAAAAAATATTTTGGACAATTTTACCTCAAGTTATAAAAAAAATATACATCAATTCTATACTCATTTCCAACCTACTAAACAAACTTTTAAAGCTCATTTCCAGTCTAATTCCACTTCCACTTCTACTTCTATCAAAAATTCTTCCATCCAACCAAATGTACCGTAAGAAACAAAACAAAAAACTAGCATAATGACACATAATCCAATAATCCAAAAGAAAAATATCATAGAAACAAATTATCAGACAAACTAAAAGTATGAGGGGAAGGCTTCTGGTGTATTTCATACCTCCTTCCCAGTTGAAACGCATCCATTAATATCGTTGAAGAGACCTCGATTCAGCATCTTGAATAAAACCAGGCGGGTTTTAGGATCGATTGCCTGAGAAAATTTTATTAGTTGCATGTTAAATAGTTGTAGAAACAATCCTACATTTTGGCAGGTAAATAAACTTTGACAAAAGAAGGCCCAGAAATATATAAAATAACAAAGGAATAAATGAAAAATAAGCCTTTAGCATGTGCAGAAAATAAAATGAGCAGATATAGTCAGTTCACTACACTGTATTAAGTAGGACCATCACATTACAAGACCAATAATTTTTAGATCCCAATTTCCAGAATAAAAAAGAATATTTGTCTCAAGTACAAGGTATAGCTACCACATACTTTGCTAATGAACTTTACAGTTTAGGGCTTAGGCCATCATGATTGAATCTTGTGAATTATCAAATTCGCAGATCAGCTGTAAATACCCCAGAGATGCAAACTTTTTGTTTACAAAGAGAAATCTAAAGTTAAGGAAATTTAGGTATCAAAAGTCATAAAATGTCTTCCAAAATTGCTCATCCTTTAATGCTTACCTGCTCAACAGTGGCACGATCAGCTTTCTCAGTCGTTTTAGTTTTACCAATTGTCGTCCCTCTAACACTTTCACGAATCGCTGTCGTCACAGAGTTAGACATGCCAACATTCAACCTGCCTTCCCACTCCTGCACGACAAATACATCACATGCACGTAAATCTCCGGTAGAAAACCACATTCTTCAACTCAATCACAAGTAAAACCCCAAAGCTAAACTACCCATTGAAGGAGAAATTAAAACCATAGCACACGTGTGAAGACCGGTCCACGCAAAGAAAGATGTCATTAGTCTGTGCATGCTGCCTAAAAGCACACTCTATCAAAGCCAATGTGTTTACATGCGATGTCCCAGGATAAAAACATTTAAACATAAGAAATATGTTCAAAGTGCCATAATTTTTTTTAAAATAAAAGTTATCCTAAACGCACCAAAATTTTCAAAAAACAAAAAAATACGCCAATGGACCTCAAACAAACCATAAGGGATGTAGACTAGAGAACTCTCCTATGTTGATTTTAAGAATAAAAAATAGAATCTTTTCAGGTCTCCGGCGCCGCAAAGCATAAGCAAATCCTAAGAAAAATCAAACCTCTAAGGGCGAAGCCCGGATATGATGAGAGAACTTTTGGTTTCGATTAGAGAGAGGTTGGAGGGTAGATGTATTGGGTTTGGAATGATGGCCCCCGTGAGCATTGGGACGTCTGGAATTGAGCGAAAACGACCCATTGGCCACTTCTTCATCGTCCAAGTCATATGTGCCACCGTCGTCGTCGTCGTAGTCTTCTGAAGACGACGATAGCTCATCCTCTACTTCATCTGCTTCCCCGTTATGGAGACGGGGATCTTCGACTACACTGGCCATCACTGATCAGATACGTAAGGCAAAACACACACAACGCACGGAAAGTAGTGATGCGAGGCGCGCAAGAAAACGGCAAGGAGAAATTTAGAGCGTAGGGTTGCGCCCGTTGATGAAACAACAGTACATGGTATTTATAGGTACCACCCCCGGGCTCCAAGTAGGCCGATAATATTTAAATTAGACCAAATGTAAATATAAAGTCTAAAATTATTAAGCAATTTTTTTTTTCAAAATTGGCATTTATTAGTATTTTATATATTTGCAAGTTCCACCCTCCACACCATATGAGTTGGAGGGAATTTTTTCATAAATTCCACAAAATAAATGTATGATCCATGCCCATTAGGCCATCAGAAGTCATGATGTCCTAGTACTATAATGCACAAAAACACATTTATCCATCAAATTTATTGCATTTTAATGTGAATGGTGCCATTAGCCTAGAACACCCTCTTAGTGCTCAAAGATTTTTTTTTTAAACATTTGATTAAATGAACTAAACTTAAGGCCATTTAATTTGTGGGTAAAATGGTCCAATCAGAAAAAACTCATTTTTATTTGGGTTAATATTTTTGCAACCCAACCCCCAAAAGTATATGGATTATTGGAGTCAACCATATAACTAATCCAATATTTATGAGTCAACCCTCTTTTATTATACACATTGATTCCAAAACAACTATTCCATTGTCAAAAGGATGCATAAGGAGCATCACAAGCAAAATAATACACAACCTATCATTCAATAAATTTTGGCATTAACTTCCACGTTACCTCAAGAGCACAAGTAGAGGAAGAAAAGGGTCAACTTATTTCCTCTTTGATTATTACGTTGCATCTTACATTCATCCTCACAGATAAAGAAAATACAAAAATTACAAGCAAAAGGCAAAAGACTCTTGAAAAATTTGCAGTATGATAAATCCTTAAGTGTATATGATGTACTGCTAGCTGTACAATGAGCCTGTAAAATTCACTGAAACAACTTCACTTCAGTAACATCCAATAGCTCTTTGCACTACTACACAAAACTCAAGCTTCTTTGTACTCCACACTCTCATCTTTATAATTTGTACAGTATACTCAATGGTTCAGAACTTGAAAAAGATAAGAAGAGGAGAGAACTGAAGTGGAAAGAAGCTAGATAAACTTAAGAATTTTCAAATACGATTCATGGTTTGGTTTCATCTGAAGTGAATTCAAGATTGTTCATCTTCATCTACTTCATGTTTAGTGCCATCATGGTCCTGAGATGGATGTTCATCATCTGGGTGAGAGCCATCTTTAGGATGGTCATCACGCTGACCAGAAGCAGAGTTCTTTTTGTGAGCAGTGACTTGCTTGACATGGTTGTAAGAACCTTTCTCCATGAAAAGCTGAGCAAAGTGGTGCCTGCAATACAGGACACCATCAAGAGCAGCATAGGAAGAGTTTGTCAGAGGACACCCTGCATGAGCGCACCTAAAGCAAGTCTTGTGGTAGCATTCTCCTTCCAGTGTCACCTTTTACAATAAACACAAATTTATATCATCACACCAACATTATATTTAACAACCGTGTACTCTATACCACTCTAGTCTTATTTATAAAGTAAAGAGAGAAGAAACTTTTTTGTCCTATTCATAAGACATGTTGGAAGTGAATGAGTTTTAAGGTTTTTCTTAATTCTAGTAAAACATATCAGAAGTAACTTATAAATAGGATTGGAATAGTATTTTTGAGTGGCAAGCATATGAAGTTACAAACCTTCTCCAGAGGATAGACTGTTTTAGTGCAAACTGCACATTTGTCTTGTGTTCCACTGAACAATGAAGAGAGTTTGTTTGAGTTCTTGCTCTAGTCACAGCCCACAAAACGAGTTATTTCAGCAGAAGTCCTTACAAAAGAACAATTACAGTGGCTTTCAACTTCTTAGAGTTTTTACATTATATATGCATAGCTGATAACAAATACAAATACTTTCAGCCATATGCCAATAAGGTTCTTTCAGTCAAATAAAGTCTGAACTCTCATTCTTAAAATTTGTGAGAAAAAGCATATAAAAATGGGAGGATATTGAGCATACCGTGTCATGTGATTTTTCAGAAGACTTTGCTGCAACGTTTTTAAATTATGAAGCCACAAAGTTTGTCAGCCAAATGGAAACTGATGAATTGAAAGAAATGAAATGAGCTGAAAGATTGATTGATCATATTGTTACTACCTGTCTGAAAATTCTTGCTGAAATTTCCAGATTCCTTGAAAAGCTGCTCAAAATGAGGCTTGCAATACAGAACACCATCCATTGAAGAGTAGCTACTCATCTGCCCATCATATATATATTAACTTTGTTTGATTCTTCATTCATTGAAAATTCATTCAGTCAAAGTAATTCTCTTTTCTTTTTCTTTCTCAAATTAAAGCAATGCTTTGCTCTTGTGTGAAATTCTGTTCTTTCTTTCCAAAAAAAAAATCTCTTTCTTCAGAAGTGGTGTGTCGATCAATTCAGATGTTAATGTTTCGCATCATATTTATATTTCTTCTTATACATATATAAATCAATTTCTATTTCCGAAAAAGACATGAAAATGGGGATAAAAATTGGAAAAAAAACTAGTACAGATGTATATAAAAAAAAAAAAAGGAGAATACCGAAAGGGACCCCTTGCAGTGACTGCATCTAAAGCAAGATTTATGGTAAGGAACTCCCTCAAGCGACAACAGATCCACCACATAAACAGTCTTATCACATGCATTGCATTTATCCAATGTTCCTGTGAATGCCATTTCTCTTCCTTGAACAAACAAATTACAATGTAATGTACCCAATGTGTGTGCGCGCGCGCGCTTCTGTTGTTCCGTAACCAACCCAAACGATATATCGGAGGATTGAAGGGATGTTGAAAGAGACAGGACTCATACTACAAAATGGGATGATAAAACAGAGCCATTGATTGATTGGGTTAGATTATGCGTAAGGAATTATTTTGAGACAAAGATGGAAAACTTATGGCGTAATTTGTGGATGTAATCCAGTTGATTGGAGTGAATTAAGGTTTGCTCCCTTTTGAACTTTTCAAGGCTCCCCAATTAAAGAATGATGCTTTCAAAATAACTAATTAATTTAAACCCTTGTCACATATCTATGCTGGTAATTAGATTAATGATTTTGAGATGTCAAAAGGGATATTTAAATTTAGAGAGTTCGGTTTAATGTTGAAAGGATAGGGGTTCTCCCCAAATAATTGTCCTTTTAAAATGGCACAAGTATACAAGAGGTATTCTTTCTTGTTCCTTTTGAAAACAGTATATTTAAATTGTATATATTTAAGTTACGAAATTTAAATTCATTTTTTATTCTTAACATTTTTTTTATGTTGGAAAAAGTAATCCTTAAAATAAATATTACATTCTAACATATTTTACAATGTATTACTAATTTAATTGAAAATATCTTATACTTACTATTACGTGTATTCAGTAATAATTTTTATCATGATCAAACTTTATTCCAGGCTTGAACATATTTTATCATGTTCAAACTTTATTCCTGCGTTTAACAACAAATAAAAACTAATGCCCTCTAGGGGGATTTAGTCTGTACAAGGTCCAAAAACACACTAACCACAATGACAGTGAGAAAAATTAAGTTACTGTTGTAATATGTACAAGTCATCAGAACAAGGTCATATTCATGGCAGACACAGTAATGGGGGCAATACTACTTGTTGGCAGAGAATGAGATCTGAAATGGTCTTTCCATGGCGATCGATTCTTCGAGAGCAGTTGACGCCGCCGTCTAGGACGTTTCTGACAACAACATTCAATGACTGGATTCCCTTAACTTCATATATCTCCACCTTAACATTATCATTCAAACATTTGTGTCTTTCATTTCCTGCATCTGAATCCAAAGCAGACAACTTCAAAAGAGGAGAGACCACTGCTTTTACCCATTGAGGTGTGATAATCATCTTCAACCTCTCAACATCAGGTAGGAAATGTGGGATGAGAGAAAAGTTCAAATCATTTCCTTTATCACCAGCTCGGCTGTGCGCTACGCGGTAGAGAGGAATCTTCTGTCCAGAAGGGGCAGGTGAAGCAAATTTTGAGGAAGAATTTTCAGTTTCAGCTTTTATATATGGTGGCCGTGTCAATGTGTGATTCAGATTGCATTCAGGAACGGCTACTTTATCTGAAGTGCTTGTACTACAACTCTTCACAGCAATTCGCCAAAAAGCGTCCTCTCTCCTAGCCTGAAGGGATTAGTGTCTTGATCAGTCAAGAAACCACAGCCTTCTTCCATTAATTTTTAATTGCAAAATAAATAAATAATAAAATCTTACTAAATGTAGAGAATGAAAACAGAAAATGCATTTACAAACCAAGCTGCACCAATTGAACATAACGTGCACACAAGTGAAATCTACATGTGGGCATATGTACTAGTAAGACATGGGTCAAGAGAGAGAAGAATACCAATCTCTTTTCAAGAAGAATTTCTTTCTTCAATCCAGTACTGCATTCAATAATCAGAAAAAACATATCACAGTTCTTATAAAGAAGTCCACATGAAGAATTTTAGTTAAAAACATTTTGCAGACTAAACTTAAATGGAGGATAAAATTAATGGAAGAGCATTGACCTGATACCGCCGCCACCAGCAGGCCCATTTGTATACAACGCCGTAAATTCTCTAGTAAATTGGATAGCATGTTTCTTCTGCATAAAGAGTCCATCCATCCGTAACCTTATGTCTTCACTATCCTCCCAGGATGAAGAATTTCCATCATTATTCGTAGCCTTGAGGCTATCAAACCCAATTATATAAGAAACAATTTGGGAGTTAAGATTGGGAAACGATTCTTCCATCCATGATCTAACCTAATCAAGTATATGAACAAAATGTTATTTGATGGCGAGCAGCAAGGACCAAGTAGTTGCATCCACCAGCAAAAACAATATACTCCCTTCGGTCCTTATTATAAGAACCTTAGGCATAGTTCATAATATAACGTGCTTTGTCTAAGGATTAATTTTTTCTACCTAGTATCCTTAACTAACTATAAAATTTCCTAACCAATCAACTTAACTTATCTAACTGATGATTTTTACTGAGAGTTAACTAATTTTAACTAACTTTATTAATGCACGTGAAGTACTTAATTAGAGCTTATAAACTGATCTGAATGTTTGTTTCATTAAAAGGCTGTACAAGTTACCAAAAATTCAGCAGCTTTAGCGCGTTTTACACATTCATAGCCGCCATAAGATATCTCTCCCCATCCCTTCCATCCGCACTCCTGGAAAAAGTATATGATGCATCAAATTATTATTGTTAATTCAAGTCCTACATGCTCTTCTGAAGACAAGGATTAAAAATCATACCTTTGGAACCAGCTGAAGAAGTTCATCAGGAACTGGTTTAGTAGAGGGTTTTGCCCCCATACAGAGAACTCTACAGCTTGAATATGGAAGGAAAGAAACATTCTGAAAATCAACCACCTGCTCAAGAACAAGATGAACTTTTTTCCCCATATTCCACCTCTGATCATAGCGGTACATTCTTTCTGTCAACTAGTATATGACAAACATGACACCACACTTACCAAATCAGGGGTTACATAAGCACCAGGATCTCCAACCTCATAAAGAAGTTGTTCAGCACATGTACTGAAATTTAGAACTCCACCACTACCTTCCGCCTTTGCTACACACACTTGTCCATCAAAACAAATCTCAGCATACGGAAGTGATAAATCCAGTAGTTGCTCAAAGGGCATATCTCGATACTTGTCTCCTACAACGCGCAAGATGAAATTTAAGAGAACCACTTTATTCACAGAAATTCCAAACTCGTATCTTATATGCTAGGAAAGAGATAACAACATAACCAGACCTGGATGCATGAAATATCCCCCAGTGAGTTGGCACCCACACTCTAGAAGGTGCCCAGCCAGAGATCCTTGTGCTAGCTGATTTAAGTCATCCCAATTCCAACCTAGTTCATAAACCTACAAATATACCAGCATAATCACAAAAAATTTAATGAAGTTGGTCCATAAAAACCCATGCAGCATGCTCCACACGCCCTTTTTTACGCTTCATGTTGAACTGTGCAAACCTATGCATCAGTTACAATAGGTTCTGTACAAATATACGATTCAGTTACTTCAAATAAAAAAAACTTCGATGGAGGAATAGGGAGAAGCTGGGGATTAGGAAGAAACAAACAATATTAGATTCCATACCATAGGTGCCAAGAATAAAGCAGCATCAGCAATTCTTGAAGTGATTATCACATTTGGTTGGTACTTTTCAAGACAGTGAACAATAGGAGCCGCTCCCAGGTAGGTGCTGACACCCTTCACAAATAATTATATATAAAACTTTAATATTTTTTACTGTACAATTATTATGCAAATGCAAATTTTTTGTTCTTTTAATGTGCATGTTATATGGGCTAACATCTAGTTATAGCAAAATTTGACATCTGGCCTAACTCAAAAAAAAATCAATTAAAGAAAGATGATATGCAAGAACAATTAACTTTGGTCAGATCCTTAAAATAACTATTCAGGTTAAACTACAATTTCAAGAATTTCCTAAATTCTTGAAACATCTTAAATAAATGTTATAAGATTTTTCAAATGATAATGCAATAGCAGAACCAAACAGGAAAAAACAAAGCTGTCACTTCGATGAACAAATATAAAGGAAAATAAATTTGCAATTTTCCGCAGGAAGAGAGAATTGGTTGGTTATAAATAACATGAAGCCAGAAGAGATAATTGGCAGATGATATATTAAATATATGATAGTAGATGCATCCGATAGTAGATTCGTACACCCTCCATGTTATGCAATCTCTCAGGTAAGCATCCTAAACCTGAAAATAATAGACAAAGTACACATATTATAAAGATCTACTGTCGCAAAGTTAAGCAGAATGAATAATAAGAAAACCTCAGAAAGGCCCTTAAAGAAGCTAAAGGCAAAAGACAGCACAGAGTTGCGTACTAATTGGTATTTCAAAATGCCCCTTAATATTTGCAGAATTCATTTGAACTTCAATGTCAGGTCAAAGAAAAGTATGCAATGAAATTTAAATACCTAAATTAGTGGTGGATATCTCATGAGCAACAGCAACAGAAACATTCAGCCCCAGGCTGCTAGCTATTTCTAAAACTTTTGCTTGAGCGCCCAGAGGATCCACTTTAAGAAACAAAGAATGAACCAAGTTAGAAAAATGAGAAGCATCCATTTAGATAGCGTCAATGAAAACCGCACGCACTATGATATCATATAAACTCGCTTGATGATCAATAGCATCAAGTGAACCAATATATGAGGCCCTAAAAGATCTTACTTGCACCCATATTGGTAATTATGCAAGTTCCTCTTTCTGTAGCTTGAGGCAGCAATGTACGCATCCAGTCAGAAACTGCAATAAAAGTTCACAACTACCAGGAATTTAAAATTAGAAAAATGAAAAATACAGCAAACTAAAAAGAACAATTGAAATTTCACTAATTTGATTGTATTTAGGTAGAAATATAGACATAGACATAGACATAACCACATTAATCATTCAAAAGCAGCTGAATTAAAAGCATGATGACAATAAACTAGACTTCATTCAGAATTTGTATTTTGTTCAGCTGCGCTCACTGCTTGAAATGAATATTGAAATCCCATGATGTACCGAAACACAAACTGCCCTAACAGGAAACACTTACTCTGGGAATCATAACCATCACCACCAGAAATCATGATCTGATAGCGATCAGCAAGAGTACGCTCAGCCAGGCATTCAAGTACCAGGTAGTTTAGTTCTTTGACTCTTGTGAGCAACTTAAGAGCAGCCAAAGGCCTGTCACCACCAAACCCTGCTCCACAGCCAATGTAAACCTTGTCCCTTCGCCTCTTGGGACAATTTCTCTGTAATAAAATATCAACACAGTGAACTCCTCTGCTGACTTAACTTGTAGATGAATGGGAATAACTAGAAAGAAAACACCAGTGAAGGAACAAGAAGTTTACCAGATTGATCAAACAGTTATGGATTTCGTCGCCATCCCTGGTTTCCATCACTCTATTGATCTAATGCAAACTTGTGTCTCAGGGGAGTCCTGCTGTTGTTTACATAGAAATACAGAAATATCGATTATGGTGATATCTTCGAAGATAATTGCGCCGCTGAACATAAGCGAAGTAAACAGACTCGAAACTAAAGGGCCCATACAAATATAGCGAGAACTACGTATTGGGCCTTCACATACAAACGAACACTAGAAAAGAAAACATATAACTCGCTCTGAGAGTTCGTATGATAAAAATTTATTTCGTGTCTTATATGAATAAAAATTTAATTTTTATTATTATTATTAAGATTTTTTTAATAGATAATCTCTTAAATCTTTTATAAGTATTCTTTAAATACTTAAAATTATACTATAACTTTAATATAATATTGATATTAAATTTATCTAAATTTTTTTATATAAAAAAAAACAATCTCTTACTCAGTCTTCATCTCTGCATGTTTTCAAGGGATTGTGGACAATATCTACAAAAAGTTTACTACACTTATCAAATGAGAATTGACATATATAATAAAGAATTAATTTTTATCTTATATAAATTATATTTTTATTGTCATCATGATAATTTTTTTAGTAAGTAATATTATAAGTTTTGTAAATATTTTTTAAACTTTAAGATTATATTCTAACTTTAATTATTACTATAACTAAATTTATCTAAATTTTTTTCTATATGTAAGAAAATGTTAGCAAACAAAATGAAAATTAAAAACCAATGATAGTTAAATCTAATAGATGAATTAATTTTTTTATAATTTGATAAATTAAGGTTTAAATTCTCACTAAAAGAATTATCTATATTTGATACCGATAAAATTTTAAATAGTATGAGTAAGTAAAAGAAATAGGAGAAGCATAATAAATATCCAAGTAAGTACAGTCCATTTTATATACCAAGTGATGATTTGTTGAAGTTACTCTAATCAAATTTAGAGTTACAAGGCTCAAATAGATGATCGAATGCAAAGAACCTATTAATGTAACAGGTTACAAGAAATTAAAGTAAATCCATGGAAGCACGAAACTAACTCTGCATAATTTCTACCCTGTTCTATTGCCCTTTCCTTTGATTTGACTCTGCCAATATTCATTTTCCCATATTTGTGCTTGTCTGGTGGCATTAGCTTTTCTGTCTCGAAAATCTTTAAGGAAAGAAACATCATCAGGAGGAATTAAGCATGGAATTGAATCACTGGGAAATTTCACAAGCGACTCCTCCATGAACTTCCTCCAGTTTCCTTGTGCACCACACGCCATTGTTTCTGCACACACCTCCGTGGCCGTATCAGGCACCGTTGGCTTGAACTTCAACAGCTTTGCATATTCATTCAAAACATGAAACATGTAGTCATACACATAGTCTATTTTCAAGTCCTCATGTATGAACCTGCTACCCTCTTCCCCTATTGCTTTTGCCTGCTTCAACCAAAAAACATCGTATTATATGGATTAAACTAATAGCTTGAGAAGGGATTAGCAAGAATAGCTTGGTTTTACCTGATGAGTGTGATTGTTGCCCCATTCAACAGCAAATTTGAGAGAGGTGCACTTGGAAGAATCACTAATGGGCCAGTAGTGTTGTAAAGGCATCATGCCTCTGATGAAGAAGTCATGGAACTTTGGCCTTACGTACAGTGTCATAGCGTCACATGCTAGAATGTATTTCTCGCTCACTGACCATGCCCATCCTTCTATGTATATCTTATACCTGCCCACAACAAAAGAAAACAAAGATTTCAATATGGCTGTAAAGCAAGTTGATCCTTGATATTCTCTTCTATCCTAAATCTGTTTTGTTGGTTTGATTCAATGACCAAGAGCTAGACAAGGGCATGATCCAACAACAATACAATGCAATGCATAAGTTAGCTGTGGAATCAAGCCTTTCTCCCAATCACAGCCACATTTCAATCGAACGCAACATGGTTACTGATAAACAGCTAAATCCCACCAAAAAGACCCTTGTCTACTTATAGATACTTAAATGAGATGAATAACCCTACTTTAAAAGCTAATTGTTGAGATAGAAAAATTAACCCACTTAAATACCTTACTTAAAGGTGAAAACATGTGAAGGTCTGTCTTATAACAAGTTGACCTTAGTCTAACATGTGACTTGTCATAAATTCTTTTTTCAACTTAAGCATGATATATACAAAGGTCTAGTCCGACCTAAAAATTAATAAAAAACCTATATTTTTAAACAAGTTTAAATACACTAATAGGTATTAGTCTTTAAATAATCCAAAAATATGCTTAGGCCTTCAAACATGTTAAAAATAAGTCAGCCTATTAGATTTAATTTAAAGAACTTATAGCATAATAAAAGAAGTAGGTTTTTAAAAGAGTCTATTTTTATCTCTATTTTTAAACAAGTTAAGCCACATGGCTCTAATATATTGATTTATTTTTGACCCTAATCCCAGTGAAACATTTTATGCTATTTAAAGTAGGACATAGTATTCTATATTATAGTCTCCACCTACCTATGGGTGCATTGGTCCCATAAGTTGGATCCCTTGTACCCTTGTTTGGATTCTTGTATCCAGTCCTGTCATTAATTAAAACACACAACGTTATATTCCAAACTGATCAGCACGTTCCAAAATAGCCCAAAGTTGGAAGCAACTTTTAATTAATGTGTTATCAAGTAGCTTCAACAAAAGCATGACATGGCAAAGAATGTCCTAACCCTGAGTATGGAATACCTGAAGGTAGAGACGAGTGTTCCACTCGTGTTCTTCTGAAACATTACACTTCATGAGGTCTCTTCTGGTAGGAGCCACGTGGGGGTTTCCCCTCCAAAAAGCATAAGGCACTCTCTCCTCCCACTTGGTCCTCTTGTTCCCTTCTTTTATATCTCCCAATATATCTTCCCATGGCTTTATATTCGTCTCAGCCCTACCATCATCAGTTCAAAACATCACAACATGGCTGTAATCATTTCACCAACATGTGTATTCATTAAGCAAAAATATAAATAAGCATTTCAGGCTAAATTCATAATCAATATTGAACGTATTATTTATAAATAGCAAACATTCAGCCTCCTCCCTTTAAATTTTGCCTAACACAGGATCAAGCATGTATATGCTGCACATTTTCAAATATATATAAAAATAATAAAGAAAGAGGCGGGAAAGTCCCATGTATATAGTTTTATTCATGAAAATAATTAGTAAAAATTGTTTTTAAAATTAAAACTTATGACTTTTAAATTATATGGTAATAATTTTTATATCACATTTAAAATATATGATTATCTTAAAATTAATAAGAAAAATTGTTGAAAATTCCTTTAAAATCCAAAGTAACTAAAGAGTGAAGTCTTTAATTAGGTACGAAATATCTTTTAATGTATCTAATATATTTTTAATTATGTGAAAAATATCTTTTATTTTATAAATAATTTAAAATAAATTGTGCACTGTTAAACAAACTGTACCTACGTTTTTAAATAATTGTCAGGACAATAAATGTTGCTTTCAAAGCAAACGATAAAGCGTGAATGGTAGGATTATGCAATAAAGTAAGTACCATCCCCAAAAGGACCAATCGGGAAAGACGATGTCTAAACTCCAGTGGTCGGAGCAATATCGAAACAAGGGCGGTGGGCTCGCCTGTGGTCCGCGGTAATTGCGGGAAGCTACGACGGGCCTATCGTCACAGTCAAACAGCATTTCCAGATCAGGCAATCTGGAAGGGTAGCGCCTCATCAGTTGCAAAATGCCCCACAGAGTAAACAGGTCTCTGGTCTGTATTGACTTCCTATAATTGTCAACGTACACCCTCCCGTCCAAGATCACCACCCTAAAATGCGCCGTCCTTCTCGCCGCCTCCACCATGTCCCTCGTGATTCCCGTCTCTCTCCAGGGCCGTAGATCTTCGTGGATGAATCTGAAGTAGGAGGGACACGTGCGGTTCGATGGACGGCTAGGATCGTGCCTGGTGGGATAGTCTCTCGGGCATGTTTGCGTGTCGTTTTGTTTGGCGCATTTCAGAGGGAATTCTTGCTTAATTGGTGGCTGAGGCTTCTCTTCTGGCCACGAAACTCCAGTAAATATCGACTACAAGGGCAAGTTTAATACATACAAATATGACAAGAAAGTTTAATTAATATTACTTTTTTCATTTAAGGGGGAAAAATGGCATGAAAAATACTTTTACTTATGACAAAGATGATAAGAAAAATATTTATAAGTTATTCCAAGAATTTAAGCTAAAAATATTTATAAGTTATTCCAAGAATTTAAGCTAAAAGCCCGAATAGTGCCAAACTCAAAGGAAGAAGCAAGAATAAGATGTATGTTCGTTCAAGATTTTTCGGGAAAAAGTATTATTCATTTTTCTACTTACTTTCTACTTTCTTTTTTTTTTAGTTCTCCTGAATATACTACATAGATAAAAGAGATCTGAATGAATTAATAAGGGCAAAACAAATTTCTGGTGAAAAGTTTTCTGAAATTCCAAATGAAGGAATTTACTGTCTTTGTTATATGCTTTGAATCCTTCAATAAATGCTGCTCCCCCAGAATTATACATATAGACTACATACCAAATCGGATTCACAAAGGAGTGGACCCACAATTTCCTTTTAATTTATGCAGCCAAAATGAATGACTTTAATCTTAAATCCAGAAAACCAAGTCATCACACTGTTAATCTGAGAATATTTGATCAAATTGCCTTTGGAGGAATTGAAATGATCAGTGAAGAAGATTATCAAAAATAAAACTTGCCAAACCAAAAAATCGTGAACAACTTGTTACTTACATTTAAGATTAATATTAAACGCATAAAATTAAACTAGCACTGATCATGCATCTTAATTTGAGTCTAGTCAACAGCGACGTGCTTGATAATGTAAAACTACTCACCACGTCGAACCTGCCGGAACATGAAGATAATAGAGTGGCTACGAAGCAGAAGACGAAGACGACCATAGCGACTATGGCAGCGGTAGCGGCCGATGCTGGCATCTTCTTCTTCTGCTCCCACCGCAGCCTCTGAAGGGGACTGGAGGAAGAAGAACGACCCCAGAAGAGTTTCAAGTATATCTCATTCTCTTTCTTCATGCTTTCCACTCTTATGTACGTATCGTTCTGATCACTTCTGAGTTCTGGGTGATCACATGTGTGGCATCCTCAAGACGAACATACGTTTAAGTGGTCTGATCTGTGCATGAGCGCGACTGGGAGAGAAGAAGGAGGAAGAAGAAGAAGAAGCTCCCCTCACATATGCTTCCAAAATGTTGACTCCTCCTTTTTAAGTCTCGTTTCTCGTCTTTCTTTTTGTACTTCTTTATTTTTTTAAAAAAAATGGAATATTAATGAGTTTGGATCTTCATTACCTTTTTTATGACTGGATTTTTTAAGTGTTATGTCTGAGATTAACAATAATTCAAGAGAAATCATTTTAGTTCTTTTGCCAGGCGTGGAATGAATACGAAATATATGGTAAGTAAAGATCCAAGTACAAGGGCAATTTGGGAAGAGCAATGACTTTCTTTCTTTTTTTTCCTTTTTATTTTGTGATTTGGTCAAAAGCGTCCCTGTCTTTTGAGGTTTAAAGTTCAAAAGTTTTTATTTTTCTTAATAAATATATTTCCTAAAATTTTAATTTATGTTCTCTTTTTTACAGGGGTAAAACATCTTAATACCTCAACTAACTGGTTGTTAGTTAATTTTATTTTTCTACTTAGATGCTTAATCAGATCCACTTGTAAGAAATGTGCTTATTTGTCCTTAACTTTTGTCATTGCCTCACATATCACTTAACATTATTAGGGACCAAGGAGTCTGCAGAATAAGCTTAAAAAAACTAATAAAAAAATATAAGAACCTGATAGGAAACTCAAAAAAAATTTATAAAGACTGGAGAATTAATTTTCTTTTTAATTAAAAAATGAAAAATACAAAGATAGTGTTGGCCTGTAGGCTGTAGGGATAGATTCTTTTTTTAATCTCCATGCAATTTGTACCTCCCTATAAAATGACGATTTTAACTGTTTCATGAAATAAGAGCTTTAGTTATTTGTTAAATTTATCAACTATTTGTCATTTTTCTTCAAAATTATCTTTAGAATTATCGGTCCCTCCCTCATAATCTCTTTCCACCTAATAGCCCAAAAACACTGCTTAGATGAGGAGTAATTAAGGACATTTTTGTGAAAAAATAATTAATGCAGTAAACAATTTAGAAAAGGGTCTTATAGAACAAATCACTTGAAAAGAAGACGCTGGAGATTCTATAGAATTCAAAAATAAATACAAAAATGGTTTGTTAAATGAGTTGGATGGCCAGCTTTCTTAATAACATGTAATATTTATTTTAACAATAATAAACTATTGGTAGTATTGATAAGTAATCTAATTTTTATAAAAAGGTAAAAATTCAAATTTTATAAAATATATTTATTAGGAGATATTATAAAAAAATTTATGTTATAAATTTTAAAAAAGGTTAAAGATCCACGTCGGTAAATAAAAAGAAAATAACATGGATTATATTATTCTTTTAACAACCCATTCTATTTAAATATTTATTGTTATTGGTCAATTACTTAGAGATTGATTCAACGTTCCCTTCAAGGCAAGCAAGCACACAGTTTTGGTTTGACCAATATTAGGCTCATTGCCCCTGATTCTGCCAAACTATCTCCTATATCCTTTATTTATTTATTTATTTATTTATCATAAAAAAGTATTAATAATATATATATATATATATATATATATATATGAAAATAAAATCACAAGTAGTTCTTAATTCTTAATGAGTTCCAACTTCCAAGGTCTTGAGATTCTAAAAAGATAAAAATCTTTCAATGGTGCATATCCAGTTAAGTTAGTAAAATATTTTTTATTTTAACAAAAAAATGAAATTATTGGGGGACTATTTATTTAAAAAATAATTTAAAAATACGATGTGTTTATATTATTTTTAATTGCCAATCCTTCTACTTTTATTTCCTTACATTTATGGTTTTTGAATAGATCGTCTTGTTATATTTTTATTAGCAGTCAATCAAAACTTAGAAGAGATATATTTTATTTCCTTCTTTTTAGGGTTTCTAAATAGATTGATTCGTTAACTTTCTAGTATTAGTTACTAACTAGAACTTGGAAGAAATGAAGGGTCAAAATTTGAACTTTCTTTATAAAAATTGTGTGTGTGTTTTGTGCATTGCACAGAAACTATTCATTATGAATTAGGAATATTTTGTTAACTCTAATTTAGATGGTGCTCTTTCTTTTAGGAATACATATTATATTTATTTTTAATTGGCAATCCTTCTACTTTTGTTTTCTTCTCCTTATGGTACTTTACGAATAATACATATATGCTCATCACATATATGTATCATTTGTAAATGTTAGAGTCTCAATTTAGATTTTCCCACTTTTTAAAAGTCTTTTTGCGTTATTTTCCCTAGAAAGAATTGAGGAGAGTGAGCAAGTAATCCTTTGTAATTGGTAAATGAATGAGCAGCACGAAACAGGGTCTGATTTGTTCAATAAATTGGTAAAGTCAATAACCATTTACGGCGCAATTCAGGTCATTTCCATCCATTTATATTCATTCATTTATGTAACTTCATTTAGTATTCAAATATGGTGGCCTATCAAATTAGACTGTGGCACCATTTAAGGCGCCACAATTACTTAAGACCAACGAATGAATGAATATATATATATATATATATATATATATATATATATAATTGCTGGTAAATGGTTTAAGTTCTGCTAAATGGTTTAAAGGGTAATAAAGTCATCATATGGCGTGAGCGTGAAGGCTAAAACTATGGACCATATAATATTATCAGAGTTGTCAAGACACTGACATCTCACTTCAGGGTATTCCCTCCTAACCCCATTACTCTACTCTTCCCCAAAGTCACTTACTTAGAGAGTAGACACTTAAAATTATAACGATATAAATTGCAATCTCATATATTTATAGGAGAATTAATACCACTGGACTATAAGATCATCAGTCTACTGACCATTACATCAATACCAATATTCGTATAAGACATAAAACCATAATAATTCCTTCCATCCTGATATGGTACGTTGGTTCCAGGTTCGGGGTTGGCTTTTCAATTATGAACTTGTTAAGATAACATAAAATAATTTAGTAAAAGATTCTTAGAATAGTAAAATAAAATAAATTATATTTTTAATAAAAACTTCTCGACATCCTAAAACAAAGTAGCCGTTTCCATTTTCAAGGACAAATTGGTCTTCCGAAGCTCATTTCTTGCCTCCCACGTCCACATGAAATTCGGTTCCCAAGGATTTTGCACAGTAAATTTCTAGTCTAGCTGCTACCAGACATGTCAACTAAGGGGAAAAAAGGTCTCATTCCCTTTCCTTCAGGGCTTTTTCCATCAAGCAAACATGCCGTAAGAATATCAAAATAGAGGAAGCCACATTGTTTGAGGTGATCTCTACAAATAAAACCCAAATAGGCTAATAATCTCAGCTATTTCAAGATGGGGAATGTCTCGCAGTCCGATGGTTTCAAGAACCACTCGCAAAAAGGTGGTTTCCCTTTAAGAATTTTACAAGATAATTGGTATTCTTCTGCCCCATCCTGCAAAGGATTCATCAGAGAAACATTAGAAGATTATAAATCATAATCCATCTTCTCAATAAACATATTAGAAAATTATAAATCATGATCCATCTTCTCGCTAATAACGGACAGTATCCAGAAAATTTAACAACTAATCAATACCTTAAGTTCTCGATAAGTAACTCCATCGGCCGGAGAATTCAAACACTCAGGTCTCAGTGACAAGAAAACCTCCAACAGCCTCTTTCTGAGACAATGCATTACCTTAATTTGGGCCTGAAAGGTAAAATTTTAACGGGAGTACTGTTAAGCTTACTTGCATAATGATGATTCTGTGGATGGGTAAAGTGCCCCTTTGGCAGAGGTGCCCTGTTTTCTTCCGGCGGTTCCAAGAATGACTTCATGCAAGCCACATTTATTCCAACAAATAGAATATCTGCAAATTTGAGCATTCAGATATACTACAACATCAAACCATCAAAATTAAATAAGCACTGGGAATTTGCCAGCATTTAATGCAAGGTACCCGCATGTTAGAGTGTTAGCAGCACTTTCACAATGTTGAAAGTCCTTGGGTGGTGCTGACGCAGCCAGAAATAATGGCTGCAAAATGAAAAATATGCCCAGTCACAGTTGCACTCATTTTAACATTCACTATGAAAACTATATATTCAACGAACCTGGTTCACTTGAAATGGACTTTTTAGCCCATTTGAAAAGGGTACGACACGATCATACAAAGCGCCTTTCAAGTTATCCTCAATATGAAGATTTTCAGAACTCTTAGGGGGCAATCCAACAGTAATTGAGGATATATAAACTGGTTGGAGAAAGTAGGAAAGCAAAGCTCCTGAAATAAGAGAAACAATTACACCAGTCAAAGCATACACAGGATGGGGTTACTATCACAGTGTTTCATGCAAAATCATTGATATTCATCTACACATTGATGAAGAATGGGAATGGATTAGAAACGATATTATTAATTATTTGTAAATTAAAAATTAACAATATTAGAGTAGCATCAAGCTCTACGTCATGTTTTTCATGTTACAATTTGATGTGTAGGTAACTGACATAGCTTGATCCTCAACTTTGCGCTAATAATTAGGTTACAAAAATCTAAGCATTACTCTTCCAAAATGTATTAGCATTACTCTTCCAAAATGTATTAGCTGTGTGGAAGAATAAAATCAGCAAGCAACAGGAAATCATATAACCAAAGGTTTTGGTGCAGAAGATATGCATGCATAAAATAAATACCTGCATGAAACTAGTTCAACATAATCTATTAAAATTTTAAAATCATTACAGGAGTTTTCAATCTCATTTACTTTAAGGAATGAAGTACTAGTTGTCCGACTTTTAAGTATGTCTGACCTTGAACACCAACAAAGTTCCATCGGGCTATCTTGTCAGAGCAACTAACTGACAGAGTTGTATCACCTCGACCTGGCTTCCTCTGAACTTTTCCTGTTTGTTTTGGACCATTATCTGGAGATGAAGACAATAATTCTCCTAAGACTAGTGCAGGACCGAGTGATACTAAACAAGAATTGTACCATGATATATATATACACTTAATGATAGCGTTCAATTTAACATAGATGTCACAATTTTGACACAGTAGTGAGCAACTAAATCACAAACAATTGGCCAATCATTTCATCTATAACAAACCCCATGATCCTCAAACAAATGTTTCGGCACAAAAGAGAAGTGATTGAAGCATACGTGTGAAAATACATTTAACAAGGAAATCAAGTTAAGGTGGAAATATAAAAGGTAAAAGGGCTATGAGAAGATTATGTCATCCGTGCATCCAATCATATTATTGGATATTATAAGAGCAAAACCCATGGATTTTTTTGCTTACCCAGACAAGATAATGAATTACTTTCTCCTAGTGAAACACTATCTGAAGGTGAGACCAGAGAACTGAGTGAAGCAATCCCGCCTACAAATGGCACCCGAATAAGGAATTTAGCCCAAACCAAATCCACATAATATAACGGTAGGATCTTCACTATTAAAAGCCTTAAATTACATGGTAGCTGCGATATGTACATATGTAATTTCCAACCCTCTTTCAAGGTATATTTTGCTGTATCAGGACACTCTGGGGCCAACTCAAATGGTATGCTATCATCGTCAACTTTGAACCGTTTGCATCCATTGCTAGGTATATGCTTATTACAAGTTTCAGTAAGATGTTGAATCTGTGTATAGAAGAACCTGGTGTGAATGGAAAAGAATGAAAAACGCTTCACATGACAACACGTTCAATATAAAAACAAAAGTAGGAATTCCTTTTCTTCCAGAAATCCTTTGAATACCACAAATGGTAAAATGCACAAAAATCACAGTAAAAACACTCCAGGCTAAAAAATGTGGTTCGTATCAGCCATACCGACGTTTTTTTCTTAAAAAGAAAAAGAATTTTCCAGATAAATCATTCAAATTAGAGTGCAAAAATGTATATACAGATTTTACAGTAAAGAAAATGAGAATACCTTAACAAAGCTCTTCTTGATATAATTTCAGCATGAGAATCATTGACAACATCACCATAAGGGCGCGAAAGTGAGCGTCCAATACACTTCGTTCCTGTTCCGAGAGAAACAACCTCCAAATCTGAAGCCCGAAATGAATTAATCACTTCTTTTGCGCAAGACACACCCACACTCAACATATACAGCATTTAATAGAGAAAAGGAAATATACAGGACAGAAATACATATTTCTAGTTTATATATGCCCAACAGATTTAGAGAGAGAGATTGAGAGAGCAAAGAAGAGAGTGAATGAACCATTGGAAGGAGAAGATAGAAGGAAAGCAGCCAAGACGGTGACTTCGCGCCCTTGAGGTTTGCCTTTCTTAGGAAGAGAGTTGTACAAAGCAAAAACCTTATCGGATACTCTCTGAGCCCAACCCTTTTCCCCTGAAGATGAAACCGGCGAGGCCATGAACGCTGCTTTTGAAGTGTTTAGCACAGGTACCGCCCTCAGCCACGACTAGACGCAACCTCAACGGTGTTGGTAACTTCGAAGTCTTTTTTCGCGCACACCTGTTACTAACTTTGCAGAAGGTTTGAATTTAATCTTACCATTAATTTTATTTAACGTAAAATACCAACATTAGAATTTTAAATGTTAATATATTAAATTTAATTTTAAAAATAAAAAGCATTAGATGAAAATATCATATTTTTCAGATTTCTTTATCAGTATTTAGGCCCTTCTAGTAACAATGCCCTAATCCTAGGCCTTCTGATAACAATTTAAGCCTTTCTCTTATTTTAATCAAATTAGGTCAATTTATCTCAGATCAGTCATTTTCAAGTATTGAACTTTATATGCCAAGCAAAAATCCCTTGTACTCAAAACAACAGTTATAACAATAATCATAACTTAAAATATATTTTTTTAATAATTTATCAATTAAATTAAATTATTAATACTAATTTATCATTTTTATTTTTTCCGGGGGGGGGGGATAGAATAGAATGTGGGCACATGACATTTTGTTCTTAATTGACACTTTAAATTTGAGTATTAAAAATTCATAGCATGTAACTGAATAATTTTATTATTTCAATTTTTTTAACGCATTAATAATAAACTACAAGATATTATCACAAGCACTCTACGATTAGTGCATGAACCAACCATAACCGCTTGGATCGCGTCTGAAAGGAATTCTTCCAAAGACACATGAAGAACGTCACCATACATCCATTAACATCAAAAGTTGCAAGTAGCACACAATTTCTGCAACAATTGTCCTCTCACCACCATGCAAGATGCAGCTAAGATGGCAAAGGCATTCAAGTGTGGTAATGGTCATATCAAACACATTACCATTGCCAAGGCCCAACAATATTAAGCAGGAAGATGATGAGACTAATATGATGTATCACTAGCAGTCTACAATCTAGAAGGACAAATAGCATGATAACAAGTGCAAGGACAAAAGTAACTACAGCGACAGTTAAAAACAAACATTTGCAAATGTAATCATAGAAATCCCAAACTCCAACGATCCTAGAAATCTTCCAGGGCTCTTAACCACAAAGTAATGAAACAGCATTCATCAAGGGGCCCAACAACCCCCCAATAATCATTCACATTCTTTCAGATTCAGAGCCACATACACGCCTGCTTGAATGGCCACTCGCATCAGCCTGAAAGAAAGGAAATCCATACATTCAAGTTATAAGTACACTGACTGTATTGCATGCCGGATCATAGCAAGTATTTGAAAATCACAATCATTGACATGACCAGCTTTTTAAGAAGAAAAGATGAATAACAAGTTTTCCGAGAACCTACCACTCACCATTGCTATTCACCACAGTTGGGGACACAACCCTGATAATTACCCAAGTCACCGGCAATAAATTGCCTGATCAATATGCGGTGGAATTTGCTTTATTTCAGTGCCAAGTTCTTGCTCAATCCTATATCTGAACAAAATTGATAGGAAAAAAATCAATATCTATAGCAAGTAAATTGAAATTCAAATCCAAGTGTAAATTACATACAAATTAAAACGATCCTCATAGGTGATTAGGTTAACTGCTAGACCAAGGTGCCCAAACCTCCCTGAACGACCAACCTGTGGATAGGCAGAAACTCAAGTGAGACTAACACATACAGAAAATTGCTACCAAGACAAACAAATAAAAAATGAGACTAAGAAGGCTCTAACATACCCTGTGCAGATAAGTTTCTGAATTCTTGGGAAAATCAAAATTAATGACCACATTAACTGCTTGAATGTCTATTCCCCTGGTAAAAAGATCTGCATTTGTTTTCCAATAAAGAGGAACAATCATAAATAAGGAAAATAACAGCCAGTTTAGCATATACTAATTCTAGACATGCTCTATACCATCAGACAGATTCAACAAATACTATCACTTGACCCATCATCAGAACATTACCAATTAATTTCACAGAATAAATATGGATTATACTAATACAGATTACACAGTATAAATTCTGTAACAAAACACAATGATAATTAAAGAATTCAGAAGATGAAGAAAAGTGGTCACCAGCCACAATTAAATATATGAAATAGTAATTTGGGAAAATAAGAATTACCATCAGCAGAGATTTGAGACATTATGGAATTATTAATTTTTTTTAACTTTGTTTTGCTGTAAATAATTTAACTCTTTAACACTTGGGGGCATTGTGCATTCCACTTTGTACAAGGGACATTTGAGTAAACTTGCTTCTGCCATAGTCCTATAAATAGAGGCCTTCACCCCAATTGTAATTATCAGAAAATACATTCAAAGAGAATAGGAATTCTACAAGATTCACTTATCATAATTCTTCAGATATACTTGTTTACATCTACATACAAACAAAGGGGAACAGATAACTGTAGAAGTGCTAGAAACACACCAGTACAAACAAGATTTCTACAAGCACCATTGCGGAAGTCATGAAATACTCTGTTACGATGATCTTGCAACATCTTTGCATGGATATAGAAGCATGAATAGCCAAGTTCTGTGATTTTCTTGGCAAGGAGCTCAACCCGATTCACCGAATTGCAGAAGATAATTGACTGGTTTATTTGCAGCTGAAATGAACAAGCCCTTACCGTATTTATCTCTGGCTAAGATAAATTTAGGAGAGAGAAAAAACAAAGGATAAAGATGGATCAAACCTTAGAGAAAAGTGTATTGAGACAGTGGACTTTCTGTCTCTCTTCCACGAATGCATAAAATTGTGTAATACCTTTCAGAGTTAACTCATCCATAAGGTTAATGATATACGGTTTTCGAAGAAATCTATCTTTGAAGTCCTTTACGGTAACAGGAAAAGTAGCTGAAAACATCAGGATTTGACGGTTTGGAGGCAGGAAATGAACCAATTGCCCTATCGAAGGTTGGAATTCTGGTGACAAAAGCTTATCAGCCTAAAAGACAAAGAAAATTTTAAGATCCTCATATTGATAAATAATTATTGTAGTTAGATGACTAATGTTCAGAGTGCCACAAAAAGAACACGAGTGAAGGTTGGAACGCTGGTGCCTCATATTGACAAACAAGTATCATAGAGATGCCTAACTGGCCATCAGTCTGTAATTTTAAAATAACCTCAAGTCCTGTTTCTTCAAAACAGTTCTTGAACCTCCCCATGCCCCAACTGGATTCTATATACATTTGTAAATTTAGGTGAAGTTATTTACCTCATCCATAACAAGCATACTACAGTCTTTCAAAATGCAGACACCCTTCTTTGCAAGATCTAAGATTCTTCCTGGAGTTCCAACAAGTAAATGAACAGGTTGATATAAACGCATGATATCATCTTTCAGGCTGGTACCACCCGTTGTAACCATGACTTGAATTTTCAGATGCTTTCCCAGCTCTTTACACACTTGTGATGTTTGCAAAGCCAATTCACGTGTTGGGACCAGTATAACAACTGCATGATAGATTACAAGCAAAAATAGTCAGCATGAGTAGTGACTATCATCAACAATGGCACCAGCCATCTGCCATGACCATTTTCAATAAACTTGGGGAGCAAATTCTACCTCTACATTCATCTTTCCTGTCTAATAATCACAAGGATGCAAGAGAAGTAAATAAAAATTATCAACTACAATAATTTTGAAAGAATCTAAAATGTATGGAAAGAATAACAAAAATTTGTTATTTCTTGCCAAATTTTTCTCAATGCATAGTGTCTTTTGAGGCTAAAGGTTAAAAAGCAAATTAATGTCCTGTCAAGCCCAACTTATACCCTAAAAGGCTCCACTAGTTTCTTTCAGGTTCAAGAGCAAGGCACCAACTTTTCAACGCACCAAAGACAAAAAGAGTCTAACATAGTAAAATGTTCAATCAGCTGAAGGTTGCTAAAAAATCTTTATGAATAATACTCCCTACAAGACTAAAACGTCTTCCAAGATATAAAGCTTTTAGCAAGACAAACCTTGAATAACATTGTTATCCTGATCAATTTTTTCTAGTGCAGGAACGCAAAATGCAGCTGTTTTTCCCGTTCCATTTTTTGCTCTAGCAAGAATGTCACTACCAGTAAGAGCAATTGGGATACTTTCTTCCTGAATAGGAGAAGGCTTTTCAAAACCCTTCTCATATATTCCCATAAGCAGCTCACGCTTCAAAAAGTAATCTTCAAATTCATTTCCTTTAGTTGCTGTCACATCCTAGAAAAAAATAAGACAAGTGAAGACAAATATACATTTTAAAATTATAGACATTCCCAAAACACCATAAACGTAGATGGTACAATTTATCCTTACATTAAACACAAACAATTAAAGCAATTCAAATGTACTCTACAGTCTTTGCAACTGACAGCCTCTAATTTTTTTTTTAAAATATGGGCAGAAAAAGAGAGACGTGTATCAATATAATGCTGGTTTAAACAAATGTCATAAAATCAACTTTAACAAACAATTTATATTATTTTATGAAACAACTAAATTCTAGTAAAAATCAATCAAATCAGTATGGCCAGGAAATAGAAAATCACAAATAAGGTTTCTACCCCCAAAAATCTCGCTCTAACTGTGGGGGTAAAATCCAGTGCATATAACCAATCAATCAAAGCATAAGATAACAGTAAGCGTAAGCGTAAGCATACCTCAGTCCTATAGCGAGTATCAGGCGGTGGTATCTTTAATCTTGCTTTCCAATCTTGAGAACTACCAACACGAAAAAAAAAAAGAAGAGGAAAATATTAGGCCACCTTAAATTATTTGACCAGAACCTAAAAATTAGTTACATTCAGCAGTGAAGTATGCTGCTGTCATGAAAAAGCATTCCACATTTGTCACGTAAATAGGTTTACATGGCGCCAGTTCCAAAATCTTCCACAAACTCAAAAATCATAATTGAGCAAATATCAATCGCATGCCATAAAAAATTGCAACAGGCATTAAGACTGTATTATGGGAATAACAACTCCACCGTGAATTTGATTATTAAGGTGCAACAGATTTGCATGGATAGAATAGATTCCATTTAGTAATCAAACATAACTTCAAAATATGCAAATCAGAATCTTCGTGAACGGAAAGAAGAAGAACAAAGAGAGAACCGAGAATTAATCAAGCACCTTCACTTTTCCATAAGTTAGCAAAACTATGACCATTTAGAACAATCCCAATTTTAAATTACTTGCAAACAATCAGAAGAAGAAAACCAAAAGCCCTAGAGTCGCTTCTTGTACATAAAGAGAAAGAAATTGGACAAATTGTTGTATTGATCATTAAAACGAAGTAAAACAGACCAAAATTTCTCAACCCATCCAGTCAAACAAATACCAAACCAAAAAAATGAGTCTTTAAATACGAACATGTTGCTGTTTATTTCTTTGATATTCCTAGGAAGAAAGTCAATCCCACACACATCTAATTACCAATACGGAAAAGGTGTCGTGCCAAAAACATTATTTTCCAATCCCAAAGTTTTATAAAGTTGTACACTTCCAACACACTCAGTCTTAACACATTGCACTTCATTATAAGGAGCGTGTCTATCACATAACATTTCAAGAACTGCACCTTGAATCAACGGCTTCAGACTGCACAGTCTTCTCGACCTCGTCAACTACGTTAGAATCAGCACCACTCAATTGCGTTCTTCTAAGCCATTGTTGTTGCTGCTGCTGTTGTAACTGCTGATGTTGCTGTTGAGGATGCTGATACTGATGTTGATACTGCTGTTGATTCTGCACTAAATGCCTTTGCACATACTGTTGCTGATGAGGTCGCGGTTGAAACGCAGGGTTCGAGTTCATACCTCCTCCTCGACCTACGCCAATCCCAGGTGGATATCTAGCTCTATCGTTCATTCCGCCGATTCAAAAGAAAAAACCCACCGAAATTTCTAACAAGAAATGTACAAAATGTCAAAGATGCTACAAACTACAAATTTAGGGTTTCTTGCAAAGTGGAACCAAAATGCTTCTAGAATGGCTTGCGTTTAAACCTAAATCTGCCAAAATCTAAAATTTCTGAGTATGATACAGAGCTAAAGGACCCAAAAATAGGGAGGGTTTCTTGTATGGTGGCAGGAACAAAGTGAAGGCAAAAATCGTTAGGGATTTTGTACAGATCTACCGCAAAAAGAGTGCAATATAAAGAGAGGATGGACCGGAATCTAAATTCTGCTAAGAAAAATGGATGAAAACCCAGAAATCGAACAAGAGGAAAACGACTTCTTAATTTCTCTTGCTTAGTATTTCTTGTGATCTATTGGGACGTTGTCGCAGCAGCAGGAAAAAAGGGGAGCCGTCCTTCCAAATTCCTAGGGCGTCAAAATGAAGATTTGCCCAATTTGCCGAAGGGCCCTGCTTCTTGGCTAATAATGCACAAAGCATCCCACTTCTTTTAAACCGACTTTTTTGGGCCATTATAGACCGACTTTCTATTATTAACAAAATAAAGCCTCAATCAAGCGTAAAATATGATGAAATAATATAAAAAGGAATTTTATAATGTAACAACTGCTTTTAATCCATCAATTAAAAGTAGTAATAATTTCGATCAAAAATTAACAGTAAAAACTAATTACCTTGAAAATATATATATATATTTGAAAATAATACTATTAAGTGATGACGATAATATATAATTATAATAAATATTAAATATTTGAATATGAAAAAAAAAACTTCTCTTTCCCTTTAAAATAAAAATTTTATTTTATTTGAAGTATTTTTTCCATCTCGAGCTAATTCATTAAGCCTGTAAGCTATAACATTAACATTTTAATTATAAGGACTACAGTCCAAAAAGAAATACCCATAATAAGGAATGATGGGAGCATTTGTAAAAAGATAAAATTCCCTAGCCTTCATGTGCGTCTTTGGTCCTTCATCTGGAAGCTTCTTGGTACTTGCAACTTCTTTCATCAGATATTCCTTTCAGTTTTTGTCTTTTGCTCCATAATGCATCAATCAAGCATTGCGGATTAGATGCCGGTCAACCTCTGGAGTTGAGATGGTGATTAAGATCTCTCCTTACACCTTCTCATTTGCCCAAGGCATGATTCGCTGGGGTTAGTTGAGTTAGGAAGAAAAGAAAATATATTGGTCTTTCTTTTATCAATTTGTATTTGATACTTTTGAAAAGCAAAGTAATATCCTAAATACTCAGGCAATAACAGAAAGTATACCCCATTTCAAGTTATTTTCGGGTCCACAGCATCCTTTCCCTTCCTATGCTCAATCATCATAACAGAAAATAGTTGAGCCTTTGAGTCTAACTACCATTGACTTGATTAGGCAAAAGTGTATACTTTCCAGAGCATTGAATTTAGCGAATGAAGATTAAGATGCTGATTACATGCATAAAATTCATGACCATGATACAGTAAAAGCTGGCAAAACAGCTTCCACCAAAACCGCCAAAAAGTAGCATCTTTATTTGTTGCGTTTGGCAGCACGCCTTCCTTGGCCCTTCTTGGGGGGTCCTTTTCCCCTCCGCTTCAACATTTCCAGCCTTGATAAGCGCCTGCAGGTACAAGATAATAAGCATAAAAAATCAAGTTATTAGTGAAAGCCAGAACAATTTCGATAAAACATAAGAACATCATTTAGATAACCAATATTAACCACTGTCCAACCTGTTATCTTTTAAACACAAAGCAGTATCTCTCTCTTGATTGCCCTTGAGAGATAAGATGAAAATTGGAGAATTTTTCATGTTGAGAAATAAGCACCGACTTATAGGTAAAAAAGTAATTGAAAATAGCCAATCGCTAAAGAATGAAATCCCATTAAGGAAACACCAAAATCAAACTATATTTCACTAGCCTAGGTCTCGCTTTTGTTTTTTTTTTTTTGAAAAGAATGAAATCGCACAGCAGAAAAGGAACTAAATTGCAACGGATCATTCAGACGTTTAATTTCATGTTAGATATGCCATAAAGCTTGTTTATCAATACACATACATTCAGAAATATCATTGATTCTATAAATTTACATTACAGGACTAAAAATTAGTTCTAAGGGTCTTCAAAGGTTGCGTATTGCAGAAAAGAAGCTGCATGGAGTCCACATTTCTACATGACTTCAAGAGATCAAACAACTTCAAAACTGAAGGTCGTTTACCAGCAGATTTATAAAGCTATAGAACTGGGTGGTTTACCAAAAGTTTGGAATTTAGACAGTGTTTCTATGGTACCAAATGTGAACAACGGCATCATAAGAAAGCAGGAGTCAATTGGTCAAATGAATTGCTAAGGATGGGATCTCCAAGATTTGCAATGATCTTGAATTCATAACTTTTCTCCGCTAAACCTGGAACTTGATTATCAAAACCCAGCCCCAAAAATAAAAACAAGAAAAGAATAACAGAAAAACCAGCCTTCAATGTAGTCTTTCCGCCAATTCCATTTCTAAGAGTAATGGCATGAAGGGGCAGGGGGAATTGCCAACCCGTCTAACTTTAGCCTTAGAACTGAGAAAGAACACGAGTTCAAAGTAAAGCTAATGAATAAGAACCTGACGAGTCATTTTCCAAAACTTCGAAAATATGTTATTCGATCCTTCCAACGTCTGAAAATTGCTCGAAAAGAGAACTGATGCGATGTATGTTATGTTCCAAGTGAGGTCGATGATCAAATTGTTAATTTTATCAGAAGAAAACAGAGAATGAAGAAAACACAGAACCTAGTTTTGCACCAAATTAACAGTCAAAACATAACCCACAATCCATACTGCCAGAGAGACAAAAAACCAAAACACAAGGCAGAAATTCGGCATTCACTGTGCTTGGGTTTATGTGGTTCGAGTGACAGAGCAGGGAAAGAGAGAATTTACTCTTGTTCTTGCTGGGCCATGACGAGAGGGTCGTCTCGCTGAATGTCGTAAGGGTACCACTGCGTCACTTTCTCACCGTAAAGCTTCTGCCGCAGAAGCTTATGAGCAGATCTCTTGCCTGTGGGATTGAGCACATGTCCGAATATCTCTGCTCGCGCCTCAGTCACTCCCTGGGTTACGGCCGCTGCCAGAATGCTCTTCAAGCTGCCGCTTGCCATTTTCGCTTTCGGCTAGAGCCTTCCTTCGTCTTCTTTCGGACGTTTTAGCCCGGGTGGATCAGAAACGAGATGGATCGGGTTGGATCAGTTTCCGACTCGTTTTAAGTTTTAACCCGAGTTAGTTGAGCCGTGTAATAAATCAATCTCGTTGGCGTGTTTTCCTTCTTTCTTTTTTGTGTGTGATGCCTTTATGCATATTATTTATTTTTTTGGTTAAAATTGCACATGCATTTCTTTAACTTCATACATTATTTCATTTTAGACACATAATTTTAGAAAATAACTTTTAATCCTCTAATCATCCTGACACTGTTATTTTATTAATAAAAAAATATTTTTAAAATAAGCCTGTCTTCAAGAAGACCCGTTTCCCCAGCATCCCTCCTTCTCCTCTCTTCCATTGCTGTGGCGATCTTCATTCCTATGATATCGTCTTCCCCAATTGGTCCTTCTGGGACTGGTAACATGCTCCCTAGACACCCGTAATTTTTTGACTTTATTAAAATTTAATTCTTATAATTGGACTCTATACAACTTGACCTCAGTTAAAATTTAAAAATAGAATTATAAACAAGTTCAAATTATACAGGGTAACTAATTAATTTTCTTGCTTTTGTGTTTATTTGTTATATTAAGTGATGGGTGAAGATATATATACAGGGCTGAGACGAACATTAGGGCATGGGAGAGAATATCAAGGAGCATAGAAGAAAACAACCACAAGAGGGAATGGAAGAAGAGAGAACCTTTTGCATTTTGGAAGGGCAATCCCAGGGTGTCTCCTGCTCGCAATGCCTCCGATCAAAATCACTGGAAGGCTCGTATCTGTGATTTGGTAATAACTATTTCCCATAAATCTCATTTTCAAATAAGTATAAAAACATATTCGTCGTGAAGATTATTAACTGATCCTTGACAACACGCACCGTTTCCCATTCAGCATTGATATATTACAAGGAAGATAAACGAGGCCTCAACAACCTCACAAAGTTGAAAAATCAATATGACCACAGGCAAGGTTAGGTGAGTTTAAATTAACAAAACATATCCTTCCTCTGCTCTTTAATATAAAAATTAATTAATTTTTTTTAAATAAATTAAATTAATTAATTAATTATGATCAAATTTAATATATACTCTTTAATATACTAAAATTAATCAACTAATTATTATATTAATTATAATTAATTAATTTAACTTTTTTAATCTTTTAAAAAAAGTTAACTAATTTTTATAATTAAAATTAGATGTAATATTAGTTTTCTTTTTTAACTGAGGGATTTTTATGTTATAATATTGATGGAAAAATGGAAGGTACAAGATACATGGGGAAGGGAGGGCATGGTGTCAGTGAGTGAGAACTACATACTAGCATGTGATTCAATGGGCTTCTACGTACAACCCAAATACTATTACTCCTTCTCGAGAAGTTTGGTTCCTTTGCACCATTATTGGCCCATCTCCATCCAAACTATGTGCCAACGAATAACTTTTGCTGTTCAAAGGGGCAACTCCGACACTGGCAAGGTACGTTTTTTCCTCTTGAAAAAGTTTCGCTGAAGTGGGAGATCACGAATTTTATATATTGTATGTAACTTGTTAATAAGATAAATGAGCGAGCGGAAGCAATTGGAAAAGAAGCTAGGGAGCAACTTCATAAAGGAGAACCTGAGGATGGAACTGGTATATGACTACATGCCTCATGGGTTGCAATATTATGCCAAACTGTTGAGGTTTGAGGTCAGCATACCAGAAGGAGCTGTTGAGTTGACTCTTGAGTCATTGATAACATATAGGTTTAATAAAAGGGCCAGGAAGTTTGTAGAAGATTCCAGGGTGGAAAAGCCTGCAACTGATAGAGCTCCATGCAAAATGCCTCCTCCTTTTGAATCTCAACAACTTCATGTCTTGCTCCACACAAAGCAGAGTCTCATCAAGCGGGTGGAGATGGAGGCCAATCAATACTGGCAAATCCATCGATCATAATAACAACTAATCAATATATATATATATATATATATATATATATAATCCAATCTGAAGCAGAATCACATTGTTCATAAATTATTAATTTGTGCAATTTATTTTCTGATTAAGTGCAATGCAGGAGAGAATGTGTTAAGATTTTCTTCATGGTTTGTACTGAAAAACCTATCTTTTATTAAGGTTGCTTGGAAATGCAAAATTTTGTTATTTATTTTTCTTTTAATTGACAGCGATGCCGGTTTTGGAAGAAAGATACATTGTGTACAGTTCATCATGTTAGCAAAATCAATAAAATAATAAAATATATAGTTCAGAGAATATTGTTCTTAAAAAATATTTTATAACCCTTAAATAAATTAAGAAGTGATATTCTCTAAGATTAAACGAAGTCTTTCTATAAGAATATATGATAACATATATAACAAAAGATAATAGAATTTAATAGGATAAATTGTATAAAAAAAATCTTGATAATCATATATTATAATCTTTCGTTAACAATAATTTTTGTAGGATATTTTTAACATATCATTTAAGTGAGATTCACACGTTTGTATTTGTGTGTGTGTGTATACACAAACATGATATGGAAACTTGTATACGCATGTCACATGGAAAAGAATAAAATTATCATTCTATTTTAATTTTTGTGCTTGTTTGGATAATAAAATTATGTATATCACATGTTTTTTATGTTGCAAATAACATTTTTCTTCTCTCATTAAATGAAAGAAAAATAATACTAATCCATTTATTTAATATAAAATACAGTTAATTTTTTTAAATATATTAAAAAAATTAAATTAATTAATTAATTATAATTAAATTTAATTCCTTAAAGTAGATTCATATTATATATTTTTTAAATATATATAAATAAATTAAATTAAATTTTATATTAATTATAATTAATTTATTTATTTAATTTTTTAAATTTTTTTAAAATAATTTTACGGAACCCAGGTAGTATTACAATTGTTTAAAACCCCAAGGGTAGGTGCTTTCAAAGGCGTCGGAATTCCAACATGTGCGGCTTATTATTCAAACGATGCCGTTTTGCTTTAAAGGAAAGTATACAAGAGTTTGCATGGAAACTATGTCTAATTATTAAACAGAATCGCAATAAAAGAGGCTACTGAGGCAGTGTGATACAAGTCATCCGAGCGCTTCTAAATTATAACACGATTAAAATAATCAGCCGGTAATAAAAAAGGTTTATAATAATCAATCATATCCAGCACGAATATTCCAAACAAGGATGATAACATAACATTGGCTTCTCAAGTCTCCGTGTTTAACTAATTTGCTCTAATCATGATACGAGTACAAGAGATAGGATTTGGAAACATCAATTTATTATTTCTGTAACCCCACGTCCCCAACATAGTTGTAATAAGTTTTTTCTTTAAATTTCAATATATAAATGTCTTCCCTTACAATTTTAAAATAATTAAACGGCCAATTAGATAAAAAAATAAGTATAAAATGATTTAAATATTATTTTTTCTGGATAAATATTTATGGGATCATCTTATATAGTAATTCAGATTTTTAAGCTAGCTTTAGTTTTTCGAAAAATTTCAAGCTATCCATAAGATCTATGTGAGTCGAATTTAATTAACTCATTTAAAGACCGATATTTTTTTATTGATTATCTTTTTATTTCTATTTAAAAATAATAAATAGGATTACACCCGCATTGACTAATAATATTGATCCTATCATGGATTGATATAAAAATAGAATTTCAAAACCCACGCGTCTTGACTAATGTATTGTATAATGCATTTAAAATAAAATCGTGAAAAGGAGATAAACAATTAATTTTGCTTAAATAATTTATAAATGTCTTTATCAGCCACCCTACGATGCATCCTTGCGCCTACTTCGATATCTAAAGGCCTGAATTGTTTAAATAGGAAGGGATACATAGTTTTAGGGTTGTGTATAATGCCCATAGTCCGTTATACTTTGCCCAGTCCGTAAGAAAAATACCCTGTCTAACCCAATTTTTACTCGGTAAGGCCAAACATCGGGCTACAAAATATATCCCATATATTTTTCGGGCTGGAGATCGGGTATAGGGGCTGTCCTGCCCTGCCCTACCCATGAATACCCCTTCTTTTATTTTTTTTTATTTTTTTCTATCTTAAATGGGAGAATATGATAGCTACTAGTGACTATAAGGTAATTTTAGAAATATAAGTAGGTAAGTTGTATCTTTTAATATTTATAACTATACTAATTTTTTTTAACTTTGTTAATTATCATATGATTACATTACAAATTATAATTATTTATTTTATTTTTTTAGATGCTTTATCTTTGTCAATATTAGGGAGATTGATACAAAGTTATAATTATAAATTACTTAGATTTCGACGCTTATTTTTTATATGCAATGGATCTCAAGATTTTAATTATTATCTTTCTTCTCTTATTCTTAGTGAATTATAGATATTATTTAACTCTTAAAGACGCATGAATATGGTATTATTTTAGAAATTCATAATTATAATTTTTTCACAATATGAGTATGACATCACAATTTGGACATACCCAGCCCGCCCATGTCCAGCCCGCTCATGCCCTGCCCAAAATTGTTCGGGCTTTTACCGGGTAGGGCCGAGCATCGGGCTGCAAAATGCAGCCCATGTATTTTTTGGGTAGGGCACCGGGTAAGGGGTTACCCTGCCCAATTCTACCCATACATACCCCTACATAGTTTGGTTATTTTCTCTTTTTTGCAAAACAGAAAAAATAAAGACAGACAAAAAAAAGAAAAGAAATAACCAAACATTTATAGTTACGTTTTGCGTCAGCATTTTAAATAAAAATTATCAAATTTATAAATTTAAGCAAACTAATGAAAGGAAGATAAATTTAGATTGTGAACTGAGTATGTAAGAACTTATTTTTATTAATAAATAGCTATTAAAAAAATATAATTAAATAATTAAAATATAAAAAATGACAAATTTTAATTTAAATATATTTTAAAAATATAAATAATTTGCATGATTTATCATATTTAATAAAAAAATATTTATATAAATTTTATATATGAAGTCATTAAATATAATTAAATTTAAAAAATAACGTTTGTTTAAAAACAAGTTAACATGCTTTTATAAAATAGAAATATAAAAATAGTAAATTCAAGAAGTAAACTCGTGAGTTTAATCTAATTTATTATTAACATAAGTTTAAGTGTGAGTTAACAAGATTTAATAAGGTTAAAACATAAAAACTGTAAAATCAGATAGTCTCTAAGGAGTTTGACAATAATAATTTTTTTTAATATATCCCATATCCTGATATATTTTTGTGCCTTGATACTAAAAATACTAAAAAATATTTTAAAATATTAAATATACCTAATATTATATGCATCACAAAATATTATATAAAAAATATATATATTTTAAGATAATAGAGACAGTTTAACCTAACACTTACATTTCTAAAGTATCAATTTTTTGCACGGATGTGATGCTTCAAAAAGATTTTGGGAATTAATGATATTGGATTTTTACATCATATTCGGATATTCTCATGTTTCCCAGAATTTAACAATTTCATCTTAGGCATTTCAATCCTCACACGGCATACCACTTATATGAAAATTTTGAATATTAAATTTGGTTTACTTTAATCCCAATTTCATCAAAATTAAGGTTTTGGTCACATTTTTTAAAAAATAAAAATATTTTTTTTTTTTTGTATTGAGTTGAGCATATATTTCTAGACTGGTCAATAAAACCTGCCTACCCCACAGTTTGTTATGACTGTTCCAAACTTAATCAAATGTTCCCGAATTTCATTGAATTTCAATTACCCCTAATCAAAAAACAATATACGAAATTATAAATAATCTATATATATATATATATATATATAAATATCAACATAAAATATAAGATTTATAATAAATCATCATGCCATTCACAAATTATGAATTTTGTCATTTATTTCTTAAATTTTATAATATTTTTTCTATTATTTAATATAAAAAATAATTGATTTTTTATATAAATTAAATAAATTAATTAATTATAACTAAATATAATTATTCAAGATAAATTTTGTTATATAATAATTAATATATTTAAATTATTTAAATAATTTTTATATTAATTAATTTATTTTTTTAAATTTTTTAAAAAAATCAATTTAGTGGAGTTGATAATGCAATGCACATAAACAAGTATATTTTTATATGCTTTGATTGCGATCGTTAAAATAATTATTAGAATCTAATATAAGTGCCTGAATGGTTATAAAATTAATTTTAGCTAAAATTTTAATTTAAAAAAATTAAAATAAAAAAATTATTTCGAATTAATTTTGATCAAAATTTTAATTTAAAAAAAAATTAAAACAAACAGTTATTTTTGTCTAAAATTGATTTTGGCTAAAATCTTGGTTTAAAACTATGGTTTTGAATAAGTTACTGAAAATAGATTTTAGAAGAGTAAAAGAGCTTATAGACTATCTAATTATTATTTTACTCTTACTTTTTTTTATACTCTCTCTCCTCTCTCCTCTCTCATTTCTCTTCTTCACCCTATTTCATCTTTCCTCTCTTTTCTCTACACTCTCTCATCTCTTATATTTATTCTTTACCCTCTCTCCTCTCTCCTATTTATTCTCTATCATCTCTCATCTCTCATACCTTCATCAAATTATATTATTTTTAGTAATTTATCAATATAAAAAGTGATTATACTACTAATTATCTAAATATCTCTATTCTCTAAAATCTATTCTTTCCATAATATATTATTTAAAATATATTCTTCCCAAAATCTATTATCTAAAAGTTAATCCAAACACATCCATAAAAATAAACAGAAACCTTTTTTTTTAAAAAAAAAAAAGCGCGCACATAATTACATAAAAAGGCATCTATAATAGAAACCGAGGCATGGTTAAAGCGCTAGTAACTTCGTAATCGAATGCTAATAAAATAAATGGAAACATCTCGTTACTTACTACAGTTATTGGCGTGTCCGGCCGAAGCAACTCTACACGAAGATTTCTCTTGGCGTTAGCGTTTCAGAACTTCATTCATTGGCCCAGGCAAGCTCTGTGACTATTAAAACTGCAGGAAAAGGTACATTCTTGGATTACGACTTTTTGCATTTGCGCCTACCCTTTCACTCGTTTTTGAATTCAACCTTCTTTCTTTCTTTTTGTTCTCTCCCAGAAAAGTCCCTGTTTTCATTCTATTCCTGGGTTCTATATTTGTGTCCTCCGCCGACCATTTCCTTGTTCTGTAAGTATCTGTTGTAATCGTCTCTCTCTTTATTATGCTTCCTTGTTGAAGCTTCTCTTTCTCTGCTATCCTTTTCTTTTCCTTTTTCTCTCTTTCCTTCTCCATATGCTCTTCAAGTTATATAATAGTCCAGAAGGTCAAGCCATAGGTACGTTCGTCTTCTGGGGTATCTTGAGACTTGTGCTGTTTTTTTGTTAGATATTGTTTCTTGTTTCAGGGGAACTTTTATGAGTTCTCTAGGTGTTTGATATATGGTTCCGTGAGTATATTCGAGGGGAATCTGCTTTTTGGATTAAATTTCTGGGTTTTCAGGATTCAGTTTTTTTACCTCCTTGGAAAAAAAATGGTCTGAGAGTTTGTTAGAGAATAGCTCATCTGCTTCAAAAATATGTTGCTTAGAAATATTGAAGTTATTGGGTTAGGAAACAGTTTATATGACTGCTAATAAACCTGGAAATGTTCATGAAGCCTTGGTTTTCTTTCGGTTCATTTTATTTTTAACAAAAGGCTTATGATTTACTCCTGGATTCCCCTTGTCACAAGAAGGTGTTTCCTTTTGTCCCTGTTCTAAATTACATGAATATTTCTCAAAACCTTGGGAATACTTTGATTATATTCTCGGTCCATATAAAGTATGTCCATTTGCTTGTGTCTTACTTTTTGGTAATGGAAAAGACAGTTGCTGGATTCGGTGGTTGATTTACTTTTGAACTCTTCCTCTTTTGCTTCAGCTGAAAGGATCACTTGCTTTTTGGTAGAATATTCCCTTTTCTTTTTTGTTTGGCAACTTCTCTTGAAAATAATTTACATTCAGTTCTGCTATTCTTTATGCATCGTATTTAGTTCTGTTTCATTGTGAATCTTCTTGATTGATTGGTTTTACAAGACTTTTTAAATAAAACAAGCATTGATAATAAATTCAGATGCCTTTTCCTTTCCCTGATGATTGAAACACTCTGAATATCAGTGCTTCAAATTTATCATAGATTATTAAAACAAAAAAAGAAGAGTTTTGCTACCAAAATAACTGAAATTTAAAGCATGGATGCTTCATGCCTCAAGAACTTCAGCAGATGTACTCCAAAGCAGATGTACTCCAAATTCATTTGGAACCTCTTTATTTCGTTTAGAATGCTTCTATGAACACAGCAATAGGATTAGGAAATTATGAACAAAGTGCTAGGCTAAGGAATATTCACTTTTAACTCATTAATCTTGACTCTTTTTGTTTCTTTGTTTAAGATACAAACAACTTTCTCCCTGCATAATTTTTTTTTGGGAGGCAAATTAGATGGCAAGTCTCAAGCTTGTTGTGGAAGTTGTGGGTGCTCATGATCTCATGCCCAAAGATGGGCAAGGTTCCTGTAGTGCTTACGTGGAGCTTCTCTTTGATGATCAGAAATTTCGAACGACAATTAAAGAAAAAGATGTGAGTCCTTATTGGAATGAGAAGTTTTACTTCAACATCTCTGATCCAACTAAATTAGCAAGACTCACTCTTGAAGCCACTGTTTATCATTACAACAAAACCTCTGGTTCCAAACACTTTCTTGGTAAGGTCAAGCTAACTGGAACCTCATTTGTTCCCTATTCTGATGCTGTTGATTTGCACTATCCTCTTGAAAAGAAAGGCTTCATTGGACACATAAAAGGAGAGCTTGGTTTGAAAGTCTACGTCGTAGACGATCGTTCTGTAAGATCCTCAAACCCTCTTCCTCCTATGGAACCCCTCTTGAATCTAGATCACTCAACAACTGAAGATCAAATTCAAACTCCAGTTCCAGTATCATTAACAGATGCAATCAAGAACACCATTTCCCAGAAGAAAACTGAGTCAAAGCACACATTTCATAAGCTTCCTAACTCAAAACAAGCTCAAAAACAAGATCCTTCCACACCTAGTTTACAGCCAAGTGCAAACTTCGCTATGAATGAGATGAAATCTTCACAGCCTGCTGCATCATTTGTACAAGCATTCGCAAGCGCGTCTTCTCCGGTTGATTTTGCACTCAAAGAGACTAGTCCATTTCTTGGAGGAGGACGAGTTGTTGATGGGATAATTAAACGTGGGAATAGGCCAGCCAGCACCTATGATCTTGTTGAACAGATGCAGTACCTTTTCGTGCGAGTTGTGAAAGCTCGAGACCTTCCCACCAAAGATGTCACCGGCAGCCTCGATCCATATGTGGAGGTTAAGGTTGGAAACTACAAAGGGACCACCAAGCACTTCGAGAAGAACAAGAACCCTGAATGGAATGAGGTGTTTGCCTTTGCAGGGGACAATGTGCAATCATCTTTTCTCGAGGTTGTGGTTAAGGACAAGGATCCCGTCCTTGATGATCGTGTTGGAACTATCAGGTTTGATCTTCATGAGATTCCTAAAAGGGTTCCACCTGATAGCCCATTGGCCCCAGAATGGTATCGGATCGAGACCAAAAATGGGGAAAGGAAGAATGGTGAATTGATGCTTGCAGTATGGTATGGCACACAAGCTGATGAAGCTTTTTCTGATGCTTGGCATTCTGATGCAATCTCTCCTGGTGGAAGCTCTTCATCTTCCTACTCTCAGATTCGATCGAAAGTCTATCATTCACCAAGATTATGGTATCTTCGCGTAAGAGTCATTGAAGCACAAGACTTGATTTTGCCAGAGAAAGCTCGATTTCCAGATGCATATGTGAAGGCACAGCTAGGCAACCAAATTTTGAAGACAAAACCTGTTCAAGCTAGGACCTTGAACCCACGTTGGGATCAGGAACTAATGTTTGTTGCTGCAGAACCCTTTGATGAACCGTTAATCCTTTCGGTTGAAGATCGTGTTGGTCCTAACAAGGATGAAACCATTGGCACTGTTGTTATACCTTTGAACACAGTGGTAAGGCGAGCTGATGATCGATTAGTCCCAAGTAAATGGTACCACCTTGATAAATCTGTTTCATCTGCCATGGAGACTGCAGAGAAAGAAAAAAAGAAAGAAAAAGATAAGTTCTTTAGCAGGATTCACCTCAATGTGTATCTTGATGGTGGTTACCATGTGCTCGATGAATCCACTTATTATAGTAGTGATCTTCGTCCCACGGCAAAGCAACTCTGGAAGAAATCAATTGGGATCTTAGAACTTGGGATTCTGAACATTGATGGACTTCAACCCACAAAGACAAGGGATTCGAAGGGGACTTGTGATGCATACTGTGTGGCAAAATATGGACAAAAATGGGTTCGAACTAGGACCATTATTGACAGCCTTAATCCAAGGTACAATGAGCAATACACATGGGAAGTTTATGATCCTGCAACAGTTCTCACTGTTGGAGTATTTGATAATGCTCAAATTCATTCCTCAAATGGTGGTAACAAAGACTTGAGAATTGGCAAGGTTCGAATTCGGATCTCTACCCTAGAAACGGGTCGGGTTTACACACACTCTTACCCTCTACTAATGCTGCAACCTTCTGGGGTGAAGAAAACAGGGGAACTTCACTTGGCAATAAGATTCTCATGTACATCAATGATGAGCATGATGCATTTGTATTTCAAACCCCATTTGCCTAAGATGCATTATGTGAAGCCACTTAATATTATGGAGCAAGAGAAGCTTCGTTACCAAGCTGTCAACATCGTGGCGGCTCGGCTTAGCCGAGCGGAGCCGCCTCTGAGGAAGGAAGTGGTTGAGTACATGTCTGATACCGACTCTCATAAATGGAGCATGAGACGAAGCAAGGCGAATTTCTACCGTTTGATGCAAGTTTTCCAAGGATCACTCTCAGTAGGAAGATGGATAGGGGAAGTTTCAAGGTGGAAGAATCCTGTAACAACAGTGTTAGTTCACATTCTGTTTATGATGCTCGTGTGTTTCCCAGAACTGATTCTTCCGACAATTTTTCTGTACATGTTCGTGATTGGAATGTGGAAATGGAGGTTCAGACCAAGATACCCTCCTCATATGAACATTAGAAGCTCTCAAGCAGATGTTGTGTTGCCAGATGAACTCGAAGAGGAGTTCGACACTTTTCCGACCTCAAAAAGCTCAGACGTCGTACGTTATAGGTATGATAGGTTAAGAAGCGTGGCCGGGAGGATTCAGAGCGTGGTCGGAGACATAGCAACGCAAGGAGAGAGGATCCATGCACTGCTGAGCTGGAGGGATCCTCGTGCCACGGCCATATTCATGGTACTATGTCTTGTGGCTGCGTTGGTTTTTTATGTGACGCCATTTCAGATTATAGTTCTGTTTGGTGGATTTTATTTCATGAGGCATCCGAAGCTGAGGCACAAGATGCCATCGCAGCCGGTGAATTTCTTCCGCCGTTTGCCTGCTCAAACAGATTCGATGATGTAATTAACTATTTATAGCTTCTTCTGAGTGGCAGTTCATGTAAAAGTCCTAGGATGATGTCTGTTTATTGAGTTCATGGAAGTTGATGATGATGATGTAATACATTCTGTGGAAAACTGCAATGTAATAATAGACTTTACTGAGTTTCTGGGAGGTGATTTTATGTGATTATGTGAAAGAAATTTAGGCGTTAAAACTGTTTATAAAATCATATTTAGAAATTTTCTAAACAAGCCCTAAGTTCATATCCAAGGAGATACATCAGTCATTTTGCATTTACATGTATAGTTTTAAAAAAGTTAAAAGAAGACTGGTAACACAATGACTAAGTCACGAGTCTCATTTGTCACCTCACCAAACTTGGACGTGTATGGCCAAGCCACTTCCTCGTAATAGACCAAGTTGTAATTTATATGTGGCTGCATCATGATTCAATAATAGAACAATTATTATTTTATTTTTAATATCTATCTAAAAAAATTATTGGCTCATTAGAGAAGTTAAGCTTAAAATATTTTCTCATGAATGACTTGACGTGTCATATTTATGATGAACAAAATATCCCTATTATTATAAAATTATAAAAAATCTATAAGGGAAACTTTTCTATATTTTTTTATTTTACAATTTTTTTACACATATTTTAGTAGGATTTTGAACATTAAAAAATTCATTTTATGTCAAGTATTTTAAAAAAAAAAAACTTCAATCTCTAGTTTTCGTGTTCGTGTCTTACACTACATAATATTGAACCCAATCCTGTAAGATACCCATGATCTTTGCTTTTCACACTAATCCACTGTCAAAGAATCAACTACATAATACTTTATGAATAGTACTGGTATTTTATGTTCAACTTCACTCTCAAATTCTAATTTCTTTTTATGCTTTCTAGTTTTTATATCCATGTCTTGTCACTCCTTTATCACCATAATATTGCAAAAGGCTGCTAAATGCAAAAAAGATTACATGTCAGTGAAGCATCTCAAAACAACATTAAATAAGTGTGTTGAACATGTTTTCGTTGGGTTTATGTGGTCATCACCGGCAAAGCAAATTATGAGTTATGACATTTGGATGCTCTAATCTTGTCTTGCAGTGGGAACCTAGCAACGTAGAATTCTTCATTATTTAATTTTCCTTTCTTCTTTTTTTTTTTTTGTCTTGTAGGATTTGAATGCTAACGGCCAAAATAAAGGACGAAAACCCTTTCAAAAAATGTAATTACCATTATATTATGATGGTTAAGTAACGGTGAAACAGAACTCACCGGCTGACCACAAAAAGGAACCTTTATAGATCAACTTGTACGGGCAACTTATATATATACACACAAACACACATTTATCCATACCATAAATCAAAACGTCACAAGTTCACAAAGAAGAGAGACAAAGAAACAAAACCAGAATGAAGGCGTTTTGCAGAAAAGAATCATTGCTTCTACTCAGCTTCCTCCTGTTAACACATTGTTTGTGCAGTGAAGCTCAAAAATGCCGGCCAAGTGGGGTGGTGAAAGGGAAAAAGGCGCCTCCAGGACAGTGCAACAAAGAGAACGATTCAGATTGCTGTAAACAAGGCAAAATGTATCCAGTTTATGAATGTTCGCCACCAGTATCTTCTCACACAAAGGCACATCTCACACTGAATAGCTTTGAGAAAGGAGGAGATGGAGGAGGCCCTTCAGAGTGTGACAATCAGTACCATTCTGATGACAAACCTGTGGTGGCACTTTCCACCGGCTGGTTCAACCACAAGAGTCGATGCCTCAAGAACATCACCATAAGTGCCAATGGTCGGAGTGTGGCGGCGATGGTGGTTGACGAGTGTGACTCCACAAGAGGGTGTGACTCAGACCATGATTACCAACCTCCATGTGACAGCAACATTGTTGATGCCTCCAAGGCTGTCTGGGAAGGTCTGGGAATTCCAAAGAGCCAGTGGGGCTGGTATGATATCACATGGTCTGAAGACTGATACACTATATAGGAATGCATGCATTTCTACGTACTACTGTATTATGATATGTATACTTTGTGTTTTGAGCTTTTTTACATCCTTTATATGTGAATATTGAATAGCGAATGCTTTGTGTAATATGAAAATCTTATATACTCGTGGAGTCTTCATTAATAACGCAGCTTCTCATAAATGGCTAATTAGATGTTAACTAGGGTGATTGTTTTCCTTTTTGGAAAAAGAAAAGAGGGGAATACCCCACAGTTACTACTCTGGTTCTATATGATATTCATGGAGGTCCCTTGAGGGATTAATGATGGGATGGTAACCCTAGATAAACCTCTATTATATTTGTCCATATCTGGAAGGGACGATGTTAATTTGCATATAGAGTAACTGGACATAGCTGATGAAACCAATATTTTATTGAGTGTCAGTGAGACGCACCCAACTTGATGAGTTCCTCCCTGTAAGCAACAGAAAAACTCCATACATAGCTTAACTTAGACTCCGTATAACACATGGGTCTCACATACAGTTATTATCAATATTCTATAATCTTATAAGATTACGCTTAGGCCAGCAATGTACAGACTCTCTCATAAACCATGATTAGAAGTAAATATTTTCCTATAAACAGTTGATTCCATTTAATATTAGCCGTTCGTTCTCCTCCAGGATTCTTCTTCTTCTTGGCACTTCATCTCTTACTTGGGACGCCATAAGTTCTTGGCAAAGGACGAGCATGATTCTAAGAAAAGAGTTTGGACGACAGTGATGATCTATCTACTTGTGCTCCTTTTTAATTGAACTACCAAATTCATATTAATTAGAACAATTTAATAAAGACATTCCAAAAACTTGTTTTTGTGTATATTGACGAGAGCCACTATCTCATCTCTCTGTGGCTCTACTTGTCACCAAATGAAGTGATCATTGCAATATTTAGCTCATTTAGATAAAATTTTAAAAAAAAATTATGAAAAAAAAGGCTTTTTAGGTAGCTTTTAGAAAAGGGTTTTTGGAGAAGAGATTATAAAAAAAAATTGGTCTTGAATAAATGAGTATTTGGCGAGTTATTTTAAAAAGTACTTTTGTTATTAGTAAATTATGAAAAATAATATAATTATTAAATATAGGAGAGATAAGAGAGGGTGTAGAAGAGAAATAAGAGAGGATAGAGGATGTAAAAAAGAAATGAGAGAGTAAAGAGGATATAAAAAAAGAAAGGAGAGATGAAAGTGTAAAAGAGAGAGGAGAGTGTATAAGAAAAAGTACGGGTAATATAATAATTAGTTAGTTCATAAACTCTTTTATTATTCCATAAACTACTCTAACCAACTTATCTAAAACCTTAGTTTTAAACTATGATTTGGTCTAAAAACCCTTTTAAACAATAACTGTTTATTTTAAAATTTTTACACAAACCAAACACACAAATTATCACTCAAATAAACGAAAACAGAGCCATGTGTGTGTGTTCCAAGAAACTGAATAACACACATTGAACGATACAATCCAAAGACTCACATAAATAATAATAAGAACAGTCAATACATGATAATCTATATATATTCATATGTACAGGAACATCACATACACATCATTACATCAGTGACATATAATAAACGCGATTAAACATACAGACCACAACACAATGTAATGAAACTAATCAGTGTCAGACCAAGTAATGTCCATGCCACCCCACTGAGGCGAATCCTTAGTCACACCCAAGCCTTCCCACACAGCTTTGGAGGCATCAACGATGTTGTAGTCACAAGGTGGCTGATAATCATGTTCATCGTCGCATCCCATGGTGGAGTCACACTCGTCCACCACCGTCGCCTCCACGCTCCGCCCATTGCCGCTTATGGTTATCTTCTTGAGGCACCTGCTCTTGTGGTTGAACCATCCAGTGGAGAGGGCAACAACAGGCGTGTCGTCAGAATGATACTGATTATCGCATTCTGAAGGGCCACCTCCATCTTTACCTTTCTCGAAACTGTTGAGAGTGAGAAAGGCTTTAGTGTGAGAAGACACAGGTGGTGAACATTCATAAACTGGATACATTTTCCCTTGTTTACAGCAATCTGAATCATCGTCTGTGTTGCATTGTCCCGGTGGTGCTTTCTTTCCTTTGATTCTTCCACTGGGATGACACTTTCCAGCTTCACAATATAAGCAACTTGCGAGTAGGAGAATGGCCAAGGGCAAAACTGATCCTTTTGTAGCAAAAGTCTTCGTTTTTCTGATGTCTGTTTTCTTCTTTCTGTGTTTCTAGAGGTTTGTGGGGTGCTTGCTGCAAACATGGGAATGGTCGATTTATAGAGGATACGTGGAAAGAATTTTGTTAAGAAAAAGGGTTTTATTTTAACGTTAGTTTGAATGATATGGATTCTAATTTTAGCAGTTGTTGAAAAATGACAGATTTGTGGCCACAGTTTTAAGCTTAAATTTGATCATCAGTTTGATTTATGCATGATTTTGACAGAAATTGATAATGGGCCGTTTGGATTGTCTTTTTAAAAAAGATAGTTATAGACAAAAAGTGATTTAAAAATAATTTTAAATAATCTATTATAAGAAAAATTTATAAAAAAAATAATTATAAATAAATATTTAAATAGTTATTATTATAATAATTTTTATAATAAATAAATTATTAAAAATGATAAATAAAAAAATTATTAAAAAATCGTCATTATCTTGATCCCTCCAGTAGCTCTATGACTTCCACCATCTCCACCGGCGATGGAAGTTTGCAAAGAATAGAGACAGCGACTTCCCTAGTCTCTTGACCGTCAGGAGCTTGCACAGAACGAGAAGGAAATGCAGATGTGGAAGTGCAGCGAAGGAAGAGGCAGATAGAAGAGAGATACTAGAGCTTCTTTAGTGGCAACTGTAGAAGATGTGACCGTGCACAAAGAGAAAAACGTATTAAAAAAATAAAAATAAAATAATATTTTAATACCTATAAATTTATTTTTCTAATCTAAAAATTATTTTTAAAAATTTATCTAAAATACAATTTAACTCAAAAATATTTATAGAAATTTATAATTATTTATTTAAAATATTTTTAAAATTATGATTCGGGCTAAAATGTTTTTTAATATTATAGCTTCATGTAAATTCAAACAGCCATAAGCATCTCTATATATAGAATTAATTAAGAGACAGCCTAGTACATGACAAAGTACGGGTACAATATATTGAATTCTAAGCCCATAACTAGTTTCTTTTTCTGTCATTTTCCAACAATTTCCCTTGCGCTCAAACTCTGCAACTTTGAAATTTATTTTAAAACCAACCACTAGCCAAAAGAAATTAAAAAAAGAATCTCCTGATCGGCAAAGGCTATTATAAATTCTATTCGTTTCCACTTTTGTTCCAAGCGAACCAATTAGAAAAAAATCACATAAAAAGAAAGAGAGAAGACACAGGGATATCAGAATCACATACTGAAGACTTAACTCTCAAGAGAATCAGCTTTCCTTTTGGGCATTCTCATACTCACAAGTTGCTTATATAGTGAAGCTGGCAAGTGTCGTCCCAGTGGAAGAGTCATAGGAAAGAAGTCAGCTTCAGCAGAATGCAACACAGAGAATGTAGCAGATTGCTGTATACAAGGCAAAATGTATCCAACATATAAATGTTCACCACCTGTGTCTTCTCACACTAAAGCCTTTCTCACTCTAAATAGCTTCGAGAGTGGTGGAGATGGAGACAACCCTTTATCTTGTGACAATCAGTATCATTCTGATAACACACCTATTGTTGCGCTCTCCACTGGGTGGTTCAACCACAAAAGCAGGTGTCACAAGAACATCACCATAAGTGGCAATAATGGCCGGAGCGTGGTGGCGATGGTGGTGGACGAGTGTGACTCCACCGTGGGATGTGACGCAGATCATGAATATCAGCCTCCATGTGACAACGACATTGTTGATGCCTCCAGAGCTGTGTGGAATGCCTTGGTTGTGCCTCTTTCTCAATGGGGTGGCTTAGACATTACTTGGTCCGACACTAATAATTAATCACATGATGGTAGATCTTGTGTTCCTTGTACAACTCATGCTTGGTGTCACGTTCCGAAATATGGACTGTGACGAGCACAGAATATGAATAATTTCATATTCTGAAAGCCTAAAATTTTAAATAAAACGTTGTAAAATAAGAACCATAATAAATTGTATCTCATAAATCAACAGAATATTTTTTAAAGACTATGTGGAGCATTTACCTTTTTTACAGAGTCATACAAACATTTTCTAAATAATAATTTCATCAAAAGTAATTTTGTCAAAAATGACGCTTCGGATCGGCAACGAGGCTCTTCACTGCTCAGCGAAAAAGTTAAGGTCACCTGCACTATCTGAGGCCAAATAATCTACTCGTGAATAATATCCCAAAAACATGATTTAAAATAATGTGGAAATAAACAATGCATAATCATGTTAAAAATGTATTTCATAATATTTCGTAATCTGATACAAACATTTTCGTAAACATTTATATTTCAGGAGAAATAACAATCTGAAAGAACCATTTCAAATCAATATGAAATAACTATTTCAAACCAATCATTTAAAACAATCCTTTCAAAATCATGATCTTTCTGTAGGACTTCAATAGAACAAAAATAGACATGGACACACAGTCCACGAGGGTAAATAACCAATCTAGCGGCTCAAGGCCACTAGTCATCGTGAGTACGAGACTCACGTAATAATTTGGTGGCTCGAGGCCACAATCCATCGCGAGTATGAAACCCACGTATATCCGTCGAGCTCGGGTAGCCAAGGTGCACCAAGGACTAACAGTACTGCTGTTAGCAACCAGCGTTCTGTATTTTGTCCTAAAACGTTTCCATCATGCGTGGGGTTTATTTCACATGAAATAATCTCAATCGTTTCAATGCTATAACTGTTGGTAAAAACCACTTTGAATTTCAAAAACCTCAGCATGTATATTAAAAATCAAGTTACTGTAAAATCATATGAAATTCGTATAAGAATATATTTCATGAATAACATCAGTTCAATGCAACTTTTGCTAAACTCTTTTCAAAAAGCTTATTCATCCATTTTCATATATAATCATAGTTCCTTCGTAAACCAATTGAAAGAAAATCATTTCTAACGATTTAAACCATACTTTCATAAAATTTGCTTTTCGAAATCCATATTTTAAATTCATCATTTGAAATGACAATGCATTTGAAAATATAAATTTTAGAGAACGTTATTCACTCACCTGCCACGCTCTAAAACCTTTACTCGTTCAACCAATCACTTCTGATTACTTTCACTTCTCAATCCCCTGGTATCCCGAAACAAAATATCAACATTCTATTCCATATTTCAACATAAATAATCAGCCTTGATCTAATATTTCAACTAATTACATACCATTAATCAATTGCTTCTATAATCTATACCCCATTAGAAAGCATCTTTGGTACCCTGACTCGACCATGATTAAATCAATTCAATCACTTATTCCTTTCTTACCACTTCCAAAACTATCACTTTGAGTTTAACTCTTAACTTGAATATTCCTTTAGTTTCTAAACTTGCTTATTATCTTCAAATATAGCTTAGAGTTTACTTTACTCTATTCCCTCTTCGAATCTCATTTCAATTATCAACTCTATTAAGCTTCAAATCAACACTTAGAACCCTTTAAACATATTTCAAATGAGATTTATAAATATAATTCTCTTATTTCATATTATGGTACCTTAAAACAATAGGTCTTAATAAATTTTAGCTCCTTAAATTTAGCCCAACTAACACTTGTCTTCATATATTAAACCAAATTCATATATTACATTTCTTTAGGTAAATATGTCCTCTTTAATACCTTTCAAGTCCTATTCAATTTACGCTCAAAATTTCAGCTCATTATCACTGCTTAAAACCCACCAAAAGCAATATAGATACAAACACATGCTGTCAACAAAACTCCCCATGGCAGCAGCAACGAAATACATATATACATAGATTCCTCTTTAACTCTATTAACATCCTAACTTCCAAATTCATCCATATGTATATGTACACATATCAGCAGCAGCATCCTCACTTCCTCTCTGTTAAAGAATACATACATGCTACCACGCTATATATATTTATATATACATATCATATCTACCATCATCTTCTTCAATATTAACGTACATACACACCATAACAACAACTCATACTTTTAAACATAATTGATCCTTCATTCCTCACTCATTTTTCCCTTCATCCATCATCTCATATATATATTTCCATAACATCAGCTTATTTATATATATACATATATATTCAGTTTCAGCATCTTCTTCCTCTCTCCCTTTTTTTTAAAGCTACATTGCACACCATCATATTCTGATCTTGAATCACAGCAGCACTGTTTATACATACATACATACATACATACATACATACATACATACATACATACATACATACATACATACATACATACATACATACATACATACATACATACATACATACATACATACATACATACATACATACATACATACATACATACATACATACATACATACATACATACATACATACATACATACATACATACATACATACATACATACATACATACATACATACATACATACATACATACATACATACATACATACATACATACATACATACATACATACATACATACATACATATATATTAGAACAATAGCAATGGCGTCCTCATATCTTCTTCCCTATTTTCTTTTGTTTTTTTTCCAACCCATAACAGCAACTAAGGTATATACGTATGTATATATGCCATCAAACAGCCCACTTACAGAAGCATAGTCATCTCTGTGTTTTTTTTTCATATAGCTACAGTATACTTCAACCTTTAAATGTGCAGATCAAAGGAAATAATGGCTGAAGGAGGCATAGTTACTTACCACACATCCCTCACGGTGGTCTTCAGTGGCCACAACTAGCTGGACCTTGCAGCTTACGGCGATCGGGAAGAGGAGGTTGAAGATATATAATTGCTACAGCACTTATATGCACTTGACAGCGATGAAAATTAGAAATGGCGCTCACCGACAGCATAACAACTGACAGAGGACTACCAAAAATACGCTTTAATGGTGGCTAGTGACACTCCTTCCTCTCCAGTAGCTCACAGATGCACCTCCCTCAACCCTCGCTTTGTTCTTCGCTGTAGATGGAAACTGCAAGGGATGAAATAGCTTCCGCGGTTACATCCTTACAGCAAAGAAACTGACTGAAGCAAGGTGGTGGCAGCGTCTGGTCACAAGGCAACAGACTTCGCGTGGCGTGAAGCTTTCATCCTTCTATGATCTCTCATTGTCTTCCTTCCTCTGCTTCAGCTGACACCCGAAGGAAAATGAAAAAGGGAAGTACGGTTTCTGAATAATAGGTAAGAGGGGCATTTCAGTAATTTCACATGCCTAAAAAAATCTCCTTTCCAGCTGTTGGGATTCGAATAAGACACCACAGGATTAATTACACTGCCATAAACCACTCAGCTAAGCACTCCTCATGAAATTTCACTGTAAGAAAATATATATATATCATCTTAAATTAATTTTATATCTGTGAAATTTTCAGGGCCATTACACTTGATCTTACGTTGTTCATGTTATTTGTATTGAATGTTGCAATACTACATATGAAACTGAAGGTTCTTTTGTTCAATACACCATTATATATGCAGATTCTTGGTGAACAAATTAAACTATTCTCTATATTACTTTAGCATAATTGCTAACCCCAAGTAAGCAGTGTGTGTATGTATAGTTTGAAAAAACTTCACACCAACTTGAAATTTCAAGCTTTAATAATTTTCACCGTCAGCAAAGTGTCCCTACAGTTAAATCTATTTACAAAATTACTCCTATATATTGATGCAAAGTGGCATTAACATATCGTTTAGTTAATGATGATGTAGCCAAAAAAATGACATGTAATAGTGGCGGCCAGTGATTCTGCTAGAACAATAAATTGGAGCGCTAGAGACAAGACTTTGACACAATTGATGAAGGTATTATGGTTATTTAGCTACAGAGACAATCATGTTTATATAGAAACCAATGAATACGCAAATTAATTGGCTTGCTAGATCAGCACCCAGCATCTTAATGTACCATTTTGGTCTTTCATCAATTCTCCTTTTAACTTGTAGGAAAATATACCCTCTAATTATTAATATAAAAACTAATTAAAAAATTAAATTTAGTCATAAATATAAGACTTTAATCCATTTTATCCTCTAAATTTATATTTATTCCCTCAAAATATATTCTTATTAATTGCATACATTAAATATGGTAGTCATAATTAAAGATGACATATTAAAAAAACTAAATCATATATGTTATAAATAATTAATATAACTAATTTTTTAATATACTCATATTAGTCATATATAACTCTGAGGATGGGAGTTAGTAATATAATTGGACAAAGAGATGATATGAGACTTATATCTTGTATGGATTCTCTGGCATTGGACAAAGAGATGATATAAGACTTACATCTTGTATGGATTCTCTGGCATTTTGGTCTTCTTATTAAGCAGAAACCAAAGTTCCTTCTTCAAATTGGTTATCTGATGTTTTAAAGTTCAGATATTGACATTTATAAGCCGGGGAACTATATGTAATAAAAACTATAAGGAGAGTGTTATAAATTTAAGCACATGGTCGAATTTAAAAATTTAAGTAAACTATAGAAACTTGCATATTTCATAAAATTTAAAGAGAAACCATACAAATATTTCAGAATAGAGGAAAAATAATTTACTAGGACGGGAAAATGACAAAGAATAGAGGAAAAATAATTTACTAGGACGGGAAAATGACAAATCAGTGTTCCCCCAACCCCAACAAGCTAAAGCTAAAGACCTTATAGTCCAATCTTAATTATTTTCTTTTTAATAAACACAGAACAGCATGCACCAAAATCCCCACAACAATGATGGATAAGCATTTTGACCCATCTTCAATCACCTTATGGCAAGAACAAAGTTTGGTTCTCAAAATAAGACATAAATTTTGCAGCACAGAGAACGTTTGAATTTAACATAAATTTATGAAGATATATATGTCGTAGAAGTGGTCAGTTTCTGTCAAAATCAAGCTCCCCTAAATGATAAAACTCCTCAATTTAGAATCAAAATAATGGCATTAATCTGTTATTCTCTAACAAGTGCTAAACTCAACATCACTTTCAACCTGACTTCAAAACCAAGCACTTGCTTGAAAAGCATATCTTTGCACCCTGTATAAATTCCATCATTTCCTTCTCTGCACCAAGCACCTCAACATTTCTACGAATTCAAAAAGAAGATTATAAGAGCGAGAAGATCACAGATCAAAATGCAGATTTTGGCTTCAAAAGCATCACTTTTTCTTTTGTCCATTCTCATACTCACAAGCGGCTTATATTGTGAAGCTGGAAAGTGTCGTCCCAGTGGGAGAATCAAAGGAAAGAAAGCACCACCAGGACAATGCAACACAGACGATGATTCAGATTGCTGCAAACAAGGGAAAATGTATCCAGTTTATGAATGTTCACCACCTGTGTCTTCTCACACTACAGCCTTGCTCACTCTCAACAGTTTCGAGAAAGGTAAAGACGGAGGTGGCCCTTCAGAATGTGATAATCAGTATCATTCTGACGACACGCCTGTTGTTGCACTCTCCACTGGCTGGTTCAACCACAAGAGCAGGTGCCTCAAGAAGATAACCATAAGCGGCAACGGGCGGAGCGTGGAGGCGACGGTGGTGGACGAGTGTGACTCCACCATGGGTTGCGACGATGAACATGATTATCAGCCACCTTGTGACTACAACATCGTTGATGCCTCCAAAGCTGTGTGGGAAGGCTTGGGTGTGACTAAGGATTCGCCTCAGTGGGGTGGCATGGACATTACTTGGTCTGACACTGAATAGTTTCATCATATATATTGCGTTGTTGTTCGTTTCATGTTTATGTTTGTTCAATGTTAGTGATGTGATGTTCTTGTGCATTATGAGTATATATTATCATGTATTGATACTGTTCTTGTTCTTGTTATTTATTTGAGTCTTTGGATTGTATTGTTCAATGCGCGTAATTCAGTTTCTAGGAATACATATATATTGTTCTTTTTTACTTTCAAAAATTGTAAAGCCAAATGAAAAAACGTTCACACGCATAAAAAATTAGATTATTTAAAATAAATTTGACGAAGTCATAGTGATAAAGGGAAAAAAAAGTGAAAATTACGTATATTCACATAGATTTTTCCCCCTAATCTCTAGCTTCATCTGAAATCCACTTCAAATATCATATTGTATCTATCCAAATAATTATCTCACGACCTCATAATGAAACTAATAATCAAACCAGTTACCAATCAAATTCATCAAGTAAAGCTGCGAGGGATGAAATAGTGGCTCTCGTCAATAGACATAGATGCAACTTTTCAGAATGTTTTTGTTTAATTTGGCAGATAGATCATCACTGTCAAAGATCTTTTCTTCTAATAGATAGATCATCAGATAGATCTTTTCAGTAAGAGATGAAATGCGAAGAAGAAGAAGAAGAATCTGGGAGGAGACCGGTAAGATTCAATGGCATCAACAGTCCTATATAAGGGGGAAAAATTCAATTTGGTTTTTTGATTTCTCAACCTGCTATATATGTTACAGTAACTAAATGTGAGACCCGTAGTTTAAGTTATGTATGGAGTTTTTCTGTAGCTCATAGTAAGTGAGCCTCACAGGGAGGAACTCATGAGATTGGGTGCAGCTCACAGCTGACAGTGCTGATTGAAATTGTTCATGTCTAATTAAAATTAAATATATTGATGAGAGAATGTTCTAATTATTCTCAGGACATTAGCTATGAAAATTTAATTTGTTAACTGCACAATTAAAATAAGACAAGCCGCACCTTAGTGAGCATACGTCTAATTAAACATGTATGAGAAGCTGTATTATGAATGAAGACTCTAGTACATAAGATTTTCACATTACACAAAGCATTCTCTATCTCTAATATCTAATATTCACATAGGATGATACACGCACATGATAGAGGATGTACAAAAGCTCAAAACACAAAGGATACATATCTATCATTATACAGTATAAGAAGCAATGCATGCATTCCTATATGGTGTATCCGGCTTCAGACCATGTGATATCTTACCAGCCCCACTGGCTCTTGGGAATTCCGAGACCTTCACAGACAGCCTTGGAGGCATCAACGATGTTGTCACATGGAGGTTGGTAATCATGGTCTGAATCACACCCTCTTGTTGAGTCACACTCGTCCACCACGCTCTGCCCAATGGCACTGATGGTGATGTTCTAGAGGCACCTGCTCTTGTGGTTGAACCAGCCAGTGGAAAGTGCCACAACAGGTTTATCATCAGAATGACACTGGTAGTCACGCTCCGAAGGGGCCTCCTCCTTTCCCAAAGCTGTTCCGTGTGAGATATGCCTTTGTGTGAGCAGTCACAGGTGGCGAACGTTCATAAACTGGATACATTTTGCCTTGTTTGCAGCAATCTTAATCATTCTCTCTTTTTCCCTTTCACCACGCCTCTTGGCTGACATTTTTGAGCTTCACTGTACAAACAATGTGTTGCAAGGATGATGCCTTTGTTTTGAAGCCCTAAATATTTTCTCAGTGTGCGCGTCTCTTCAGCTCGTATCCTTTTTTATGCTCTTAGACGGGTTTGATTTGTTTCTGGTATTATCTTGGGGTATATATACATGTTTCCAAAACTTAAGTTATAATGTGAATCAGTACAAAAGGTTTCATTTTGTGATCAATTAACTATATGTTGCTGAAGCTAAAAAGGGTTCAGGATATCAGAACGAGGACAAGAGAAACGATCCACAATTAGATCATTCATTCAATCTATGCCAAAACTCAATCAATAAAAAACAGAGCCTAGGGGTAAAAACAAGAGTATCAACTATACTTTTGAATACCATCAACCTTCATTGAAACTCTGGTTAGTCAGGATAGGAGATGCATATTAAATACTTAAGCCACAGTTCATATGGTTCACTGACAATTTTTTGCAGAAACGAAATAAATCATTACCAATCAGGGGTACAGCACCTTGAAATTGAAATTCCTACTCAAGTAACGAGTACAAACTACGACCCAATTGCTAATCATGGGTCCAAAAGTCAGCTAACTTCTACTCCGATGGCAGTACTTTTCCATTATGTCCCTACTAATACTCTCCCACAGGAAAATTAGACCAGTGACCATGAATGCGAAATATATCCACATTACTAGTGTATATTTAATGGATTGTCACCCGCGCATTAAGTCGATGTCAACATGGGAATTGCGAATATCCATCGTACGAGATACCGGCCATGTACCCATAGAAGATGGTTGGGTGAGATTCTGATTGGCCATAATGTTATTCATAGCTACTGGATTATGAACTGCCTGATGATCCTGACGATTCTGATGATCCTGACGATTCTGATGATCCGAATCCACGGGAACTTCAACTTCTTTTTTCTTGTTCTTGGTCTTCGATCCACCCCATAAAAAGCTCCCTACTATCACCTGTAGTCACGGGTCAGCATTTCAACCTACCCATCCATTAAGGGGGTAAAAGGGGGGAGGGGCATTGCAGTTAAAGAAAACTTTCATATTTTACAAGGTTTTTTATGTTGCTTCCAAAAGAACATCATGATATGATTCACTGTTTTATATTCAAGCACAAGAAAATATGCAATTACCTGAACAGGACATGCTGCAATAAGCATTCCACCAACTCCTCCACCAATGATTTTGCCCTCGGGACTAGCAAGAGAGACACTCAATCCACCAGTTCGATTGCGGGAGCCTCCACTTTCATTAAGCAAGTAAGAGCCTGACAGGCACAATATCTCATAACGCCCCTATTGAAGTCATAGTCCACGAATAAATTGTCACATAATGCAGGAAAAATGTAATCAAGACTGGTAAGTAACAACTTTCCTAAGATAGCGCTTTAACTAAAGCTAGATAACTAAAAATTTGGGTCAGCATCTTTTTCTTCCCTCATAATCAGTGACTTATAACTATCAACCAACTAAAAGCTCACTCACAGGTGAAAGTGTTTGAACTGTGGCATTAAAGGAATTCTCAATTTGTTCAGGGGAATACGGGGCCTAATAATACTTATGTAACATGGGCGTATATTAATGGATCTCTTCGCACATACAAAAGGATGTATTTATAAATAATGATACTTGTCCAACAAAATTAAGGTTACAAATATTCAACTCAATTTCAAAGAGCATGGAATCTTGAAAGACCTGCAAAACGAGCCCTGCACATAAATCTACATACTTTTTGATCCCAAATTCGACATACTTTATATATATATATATATATATATATAGAGAGAGAGAGAGAGAGGACTATATATATAGAGGACCTCCATAAGGCTTTAGCATTGACGTTGTACAAAGTAAACATGCATATCGATGGGTACCGAAGTGGGATAGGAAACCGTAACAGTTGAGATAGAAAAAACAATCCACTTAAATATCCCATTGTGCACCTATACTATTTAATATAGGACTTAGTATCCCATATTACCAAATCTACGAGACATGTTAACCATGCATATTTATGTACAGTATCCATATGTACATGCAAGTAGCACTAAGAAAATGCTGAACCTCATATGTGACAGAACCACCCAAAGTTGAAGGCTGACAGAGGGTCGCATTTGAAACAGCACCATTGGCAGACAATACACACACGGCTCTAGACCCTTGCTGGGAGAATGCCATTATTTTTGACACAATATCCTATAGAGAAAGAAAAGTAAGTTCACATATAGTAATTCTCAAATTGTAACACAAACAACAGGACATGCACAGCACAGCCCCTTAAACAGGAGCATGCAAATTGTAAGCAATTTCGAACAATAACATTTAAGTCTAATAAAAATATAGAATACAATCGATCAATCTTCAGTCAAATCATTTCTGAAAGTATTATTACAATATGCAATGGATGGTTCTACGGAAATTAATCAAGTTTAGATGGAAAGAATAAAACAAAACTTTTAGAATGAATAAATAATAGAGGCAAGACACTATTCAATTATACAACTTTCAATGTTATCTCTCTCTTTACCATCACAGATTTCAATATCCATAATCCTTGGCTTCAGTTTCGCAAAACTTAGTACATATGAACATATCTTTTAGGAGTTTTATAATTTTCACTGTACATAAACGTCCATAGACCCATTTTATTTGATGCCTCCTTTCTCAGCAAGACATGCCACATCTTACCTAGCAGGACAAATAAAAGGTGTTTCCGATTGCTTTAAATAAGAGAACTAATACGCAGACGCATATTTAAAACAAAATTCTAGTGAGTGTTACTATGATTACAGATACATCGACACATATTCATATGAATGCATTACATACTTCTCCAACTGCAATGGTGATGATATGAGGAGTGAAACCCATTCCAGCTGAACCAGACATCAATTCACCTAGCAAAAACCACTCAAAATATCAAAAGTGGAAAGTAAACGTATTCAAACCACAATGTACATTTAACCAATCCCTTAGAGTCTAAATCAAATTAGCAGTTAAAGTCAGAACTTTGACATGTATATTTACTAGATACAACCTTAGAAGAGAAAAATAGTATGAATTATGACATCCTTTATCAAGTTAGATAATTTAATTTTCTACATCCAAAGAATTAGTGTGAAAACAAGGACCAGGAAACATTCGCAAAGAATGTTAACCCCAAGGTAGTTATAGCCACCTGTAGGCGTGTGGTGCGGGTGAGTTTTCCTCCCTATAGGGGGGACGGTTGTGATGGGTTGGGTGTGTGCATAATACGCTTTTATTAGCTTTATCTGACTTCATTTTCTTTCCTCCTTATTATTGACCGTTACTGGTTAAGAGATTAGACAGGCTGTTTGCTTGTGGGTGACTGCATGAGACTACCACACCTTTTTCCTATTAAGTTTAAATTCTACAAGATCCAAACAAATTGCCTTTCCTTCACTTCCTTCATAGTGTCGAACAAAGCCATGTTGGACCATGCCTTCATCCAATTTGGCCAAGGTTTGGCCTTTACTACAAAAGCCAATGATGGGCAAGCTACTTCAACTACTTCCCCCTCTACCTCAAGACAGAACACACTGCACACGCAAGGCAATTCCAATTTCCAAAATGTAACATTCAACTCATCACACACCTACACACTCCAAGGTGGCAAGAGAGTATGACACGTATATTCCCTGCAATCCCCTCAAAACATCACTAACTCATTACAGGCCACAAGATCAGCAGAATTAACTATATTTAAGTGGTCCACAGGTGTCATGATGTTCGTCGAAGGGAAAGTATGCTCATCTTCTAAGCATCATTCCTCCGCTGAAAACCGCATCAACTCCTATTATGGGTCACAAGCTCCATGGGGTTAACCATCTTCTCTAGTGCACAAATGTCCACACAAGGAGGATTGGCAGCGCTAAGGACCATGCAAAACCCTACCTCATTAACACCATATCTCACATGAGCTGATGTTATGACATTATTGGTCAGTTCATCCCAACGTTGGTTAGCTAAAGATAATACTTTAAGCTTATTCATTACTCTTCTCATCCTTATCAATGGTCTACTCCATCAGCATGGACCTATAATGATGTGATGAACCCGTCTAGAATTCCAAACATTTTGGTGCTAAATGGTTCATAACATTCATTGATCACCCTCAAATTACCTAACATTTTTGTGAAGGAATGAAGAAGGTTGAGATAGGTAAAGAAGGATTAGAGGAAGAGATCGAACAAAAGTTGCAAGGGTATTATAGTCCTTTTATTATTGCATTACTTTCTATACTTAAAAAACTCTTAACAAACAAAATTCATACAAGCATTTCATTTACTTTTCTTAACATGCCAAACTTACTTGTAAAGCCCTTTCTATTCCTTTTCTTATTCCCATATCCATTCCTCTTCCTATTCCATTCCGTTCAAAAGGTCTTACACCATACCAAACAGGTCATGGGAGATATCAATATTTAGTTTTGAAGGGAGAGTTTCCTACCCCACTTGGATGTCTATGTTTTCCATGAGTGTTGCCAATCAATTCTAGGATAAACCAAATGAGATCACTCACAATCAATTCATGAAAATTTTAAGCCATTCAAAGATAACCTTAAGTAACATCACCTTTAATACAAGGTGCAAACAATCAAATACTACTGACTAGGGTGAACTACGAGCCAATTATCGCAAAAATGTCTACTACTACATATTAAATTTTTGCATATCTTAACCTAATTATTTGGAGGAGTGAAACACAAGATTTCGCCAGATGCAGTGAAAAAGGACAAGCTCAGGGCTCTTACACAAGCAATTTCGAAAGTCTTGTTGCTTGAAGGACTTTTGGAGTAATTAAGGATTCCAATGTAGAAGTGCCTTAGAATTAGAAAGAATCCAATACACCGTGATTAAAGAAAGCATATAAAGATTGACAGAAACTATCAAGGCAAAGCTTGAAGTTGATATTCTTAAGCTATCTAACACATAATCCCAAACTAAAGTTAATGACACGATGACCAGGACCTTATCACGAGTAAGGTTTGAAGGACTAGTAAACTAGATATTCAAGATATCTACGCACTAGCTTGACGGGCACGTTTGGTGATCTCGAGATTTTCTCCTTTGTATCAAACATTTTACTATAAATTCATTAGTTTGATTTGAATTTACTCTTTCCTTTTCTTAATATTCACCATTGTTGGTCAATAGAACAGGGATTGTGTCCGTCTATTGATGACTGTACTATTGATGACTGTACGAGACTCTTTTGCCCTTCTTTTTCCAATTTAGATTTAATTACACCAAAATTCAGAGCAAATTACCTTTTTTTCTCCTCCATTTTGTTCACTGGCTGAATAAAATCAACCAAAGAGTACTTAATACCGCTATAAACTTTCATTTGCAACACAAACAAGGACTAGTCAGATGAAGATAATAAGTGATAAATCAGGCGATGTTTGCTTCCCATGTTCCTGATAAAGTCAGTATCACTTGTAGAAAGGTATAATGACATACTGATGAAAACTTAATTCATATCAATCAAATTAAATACTAATTTAATTTAATTCATATCAATCAAATTAAATACTAGTCAGATTCTAGCTCACCAAAAACTAGTTAGAGAATGTGGGAAAGAAAAGACATTGACTCGTTTCCATGCAAGCATGCAGACATTAAGAAAAATATATAAACCTCGACAGCATAGAGAGAGAAAACGTACAGCTAACAAGAATTCAACAAGCATATCCAATGCTACAGTTTAGCCTCAAATTATAATCATCTCAAACACACAAGAAAAGCAAAAGCTGTAACAGAGATTTACCAAGAGAAGCCAACTGCTGTTTCTTGCCAGACCCAGGGGGGCGCCCTCTACCCCTCTTATGGCTCTGTGTCACAGTTCTACTCCCAGAATGACCACTTCCGGGATGACTAGACGACATTGGAGTCAATGCCAAAGAAACAGTTCCATCTGGACCATATTTCCTCGGCCTTCCTCTCTTCCTTTTGACAGGTTCCCCAGATTGCACTCCAGACGGAGCGCCTACATTGACACCATGAGATGAAATGGCTGAAGATTATAATGGTAGCGTGGATCCAATAGAACCACCCCCAATGCTGGGTTGAAATGATAGATTGGAATTAGAAAGTTGGTGAATAGTTGGGGAACCATGAAGCTCAGGCTGTCCGGCAGAACCAGCTATTCCCCTCTGCATATAGTAAGATGCAGACCCAGATAACGCCATTTGGTCCCCCCGATCCATGCATTTACTTCAAACTCCTTTATAATCTTTTCAAGGTAACTTCTACTTTAATGTCCAATATGCAAAAATCTATCACCAAGCCATGTTCTCGTACCTAGTATCAAAACAATATGAAATATAAATTCTTAAATTATTAATAATAATTAATAATTTTATTAAATAAGCTTAAATAGGAATACCATAAAATATACGAAATCCAATTTGTAATAAACAATAAGATTTCTAAACAGTAAGATAAACATATCAAAGATGCGACTATAACTTGAGAAAAACAACCATAACCACTTCAAATCAAATGGAGGAGCCTGTAGCAAATAAAATTTCTCAACGTTGACACCGTACTATTATTGAAATATGAAGATCTGAAAGTCCTACTGTGTAAATAAAAGGAAAAGAAAAGGACCCCCCGACACAAAGGCAACCATGAAGAGTAAGAAAGAGTGTTGAAAAGGATATAAAGCTAAGAAGTCATTCACACAAGAAAGGAGAACAAAGCACCGATCTTCGAAAAGCAATGGGTTAACGAGAAGACAAAAACATGAGCTATTTCACAGCTTGCCAAACCATTAGAAACAACAAAACGGCTTCATATTGAAGATAAAGACCAGATGAACTGGAAAAAGTTCCTTCTTACCAACTCATAGTGATCCTTAAACACCAAGCAAGTTCCAAGGAACCCGATAACCAGAGAGAAAAAGCTGAAACTAAGATGCCAACACCCAGAAAAAGAAAACCCTAAAAGCTAAAAGAAAAAGAAAAGGGAAGTACTCGAGGTCAATGCCAGCCAAGTTTGGAGTCCCCACTCAAGATGCGAAAGCAAACCGAAACAGCTAAAATGACACTGAACTGGACACACAGAAAAGTCAGGCGAATTGGGTCAGTTTAACAGCTATTTACAGACCAAATACAAGGGGATTATAATGCATCACGAATATGTAACTGTAGAGAGAGAAAATAAAAACCCAAATAAGAAAAAAATAAAAGCGTCACACTGACATTTCTGAAAGCATCCACTCTCCCCGTGAAGACCTCGAAGCTAGTGAGAGAAACCAAGATTGAAAAAGCCTCTTGGGAATTAAAGGAACGAAGCAACAGTGCAAAGAAGCAATTACTACTCTGAGAGAGAGAGAGGGTGGACACAGCTCGCGCTAGTCTCAGCACAAGTCCTTATCGGGATTGCATAATTTTCTAGGGCTGAGCTCTCTTGTCTTGCTCATCTATCTCTCTCTTACCTAGAATGCCGTTTGAGTTTCTCTCTCTAAAACGCGGTTTGTCTCTCTCTCCTATTTGTGTGAAGAACTGAGGATGACGACGAAGGCATTGTGTACTGAGATTTCAGGAATAGGTTCGGAGAAGCAACCAAACTCGAACGGAAAAAAGCGCTTCTAGTTCGGATAATACTGAATATTTTATATTTTCCATATTTTTAATTTTAATATGCTGAATGTGGTGGGGGAAGTTCGACTCCATTGGGATTGTCAAGGGAGTCTACTCACGCGCCGTTACACGCATATTCTAAATACGCATCAAAATCTTTGTAAATGTATCTTCTATATGCTCTTTCTATTTCAACAAAATAATATCTCTAGATTAAAAAAATAATAATATTTTTATAGTTTTACAATATAGTAGTGTTAAATATTTAATAATATATTTTTTCTGTTATTGTAATCCCATCCAGCCCTGATAATTTCTCAAAATTAAAATAAGGTAGACCCAAAATATCAAATGCTCCATGTAAAAAAAAGAATAATATCCTCTGTAAATATATTATTAGCTTTCTAAGATATGGAGTATCCATAGAAAAAGTATATGACGATTTTAATTAAGTGTTTATTATCTATTACTCTATAAAATATTACTAATTCTTTTTGCTATTTTCTCAGCAATTATTGCTATATTTGAATGAAAACTTTTGGGTAAAATCTAAAAAATAAAATAGTAATTTTTGAAACTGAATTTTAGAGAATATCAATGATTCAATGTTATTTTAAAAAGGTATTAATAATAACTTATTTAAATAAATTTTAATATGAATTCCTACCTTTACGTTGATATAAAAATATGTCTTGATATATTTATGAGAAAATTTTAATTATAATTTATTTCCTTTTTAGGTATTTTTATTTATTTATATTATTGAACTCAATTGTATTTAATAGCTAACTTCTCAATATTAGGTTTACTCAACCTTAACATATCCTTAGCCTTCAATATTCATTGTTTTTAAGCAAATGTGTTAGTGATCAATATTTTTAAATATTTTATTGTATTAAAAAATTATAATTAGTATTACAAATTTTCATAGATTCTTTTTTGCTTTTTCCAACCAAATTTCCAGATTAAAATTAGTAATTAATATTCTTAATTTCAAAATTGAAAATCTTTTCACGCGCTGCGTAAGTCGCGTGAAAAGAGAGAGAAACTGTAAAATAAAGATAGCAAACTTTGGAAGCATGTGACTGACTTATCTCTGTTTTTCTGTCTTTCCATATTATTGTGGCAGTGGTCCCATCTCTTCCCCAAAATATCTTTTCTCTATGTAACACCATAACCTCACCCACCCCCCTCCATTTATATTTTCTTTTCATAAAATAAAATGCAACCTAGTTATTTGAGGAGAGGTAATGAAAATTAATACAAGTATTAGTAATATTCAATTTAATTCAGTTTAATGCTCAATATAAAATATAATTTTATTCTAATTTATTCCATTTACATTTATAAATTATAATTAAAATCACTTACTTTCTAAAATTTTATGATTAGAACATAAAATTTAGCTTAGTTTATTCTTTTCTTATTTAAACCCACCCTATCCTATTGTTATTATAGGGTGTTTGGATGAACGTTGAAAATATAATTGAAAAGCTGGTAATAATAATTTATAAGATGACCATAATTTTTTTTCCATAATTCATTTGATTCATTTGCATGTTAGATAATTGCCTATAAAAATATATTTATAAATAATAGCTTATATTTTAGCTTTGTTTTTACAAAAATATATTTAGATAATAGCTTTGTGGTCTCTTTCTTCAATTAAAAATAATAATCAAATTAAGACCTTCTATTTTAGCCACCAAAGGGAAGATAAAGTAAAATGAAAATAATAATTTTCATGATTAGGCCCACATAGGATTATTGTAGATTATGTTCCAAAGAAAGAGGAGGTACTTGAATCCAAAGAGTTTATTTATTATAGAATATCCAATAACTTTGGAAAGTCAACTTTAATGTTTTAATATTGCAATCGACCATATTTGACATATTTTAATGATAAATGTTTTTTTTAATAAACTTTGGTGACAAAAACGTAGGTTTCTCTTCGTATTTATAGCTCCCGAGGATATGATTTATGATTTTTCCTTGACGGCCAATTTCCTTATTTATGGTTTTTTTTTTATGATTTTTCCCCTTTAAATCGGTCTGATAAGTTGAGAGAAAATAACCCATATGAGCAAATTTACATACTTGGTACGTATAGTTTCTATATTGTGCTCCTGCATAATAATGGTCTATTTTTTTCAACAAAAGAAACAAGAAAGGTGGGATTTTTTTTTATGGGAAAATTTTATTTACTCGGCTTTATATTCTTTAAATTTAATTACGGTTTGCCCTTTATTCTCAATATCTTGAGAGAGATTAGCAATCACTTCCACAAAGGAACTTCTATAACACAAAAAGAAAAATTAAATACTACATATGATATTTATTATATCTTATTACTTGTATTTTTGTTTCTTATGAGATATAAACCATATTTAGTGTGGATAAGTTTATTTTTTCTCATATCGTTTTCTTATCAGTCTTATTTCTTTGTATGCACAATGGAGCTGACTATTTATAGTGGCCCACTTGAGACAAAAAAAAAAAACAAATTTCGATTTTTCCTATTTTTTTGTACAAGTCAATAACCCCAAGAAAAGTAAATATTTTAATTTAAACCCGCATGAGCCCGCTTGTTATAATTCTTCCAAAATGTGGTGGGGGTGTGGAAGGCTTTCAATTAAGAGAGAATTCAACAAATATTTTGACTTTGACATAGCTAATAGCAAAGAGAGATGATAGATATATTAAGAAATATGTTTATATTTTATAAATATATGAATTAAATTTTTATTATTATTATAAGGACGTAATTTTATAAATATCTTATAAATATTCTCTAAATTTTAAGATTATATTTTAATTTTAGTGAAAGATCGATATTAAATATATTTAATTTTTTTTATATAAAAAAAAACAAAGCTAATAGTGTCGGCTTGCTTTTAAATCTCCCGTTTTATGTGAAACTGAAGCCATTTTGACAATGCACTGTTTTCTGTCATCCATTTCCTACAGTATCTTCCTTTTCTTTTCCAACCCAGCCTTTAATTTAATTTTCAATATATATTTTAATTTTTGTTCAAAAAATCTTGTCTCTTTAAAGTGTATAAAGAATACTTTCTTTCTTCCCAGCTATTTCTTTCATGCTTCTTACAATTCTGATGGAATGTTAAAGCAACCAGAATCTCCATTTAAAAAAAATACACATTTAAATCATCATATCATATGTGGTTCAAATATTTTAATAAAAGAAGTTTAATAAAATTTGAACTTGGTTCAAATCATATATAAGCCTCGCACATCTCGTTATCTATGGGATTCATTTGCGTTAAGGTTGTCATGTGTTTATTAAAAAGACGAGATGATGGGAAAATGCCAAAAATGGCTACCAAGGAATACCAGAATTTAAAGTATAAACAATCTTATAAGCAGGTTATGTACCCATTGATTTTAATTGTTATACTTCAAGCAGAGGATCCTGTCAAATCTGTATCGTTGCCACTGAAGTTCATGCAAAAGATTCTTCAAGCAAACCTAATAAATTGGCTTATGCAGGGAACAAACACTCCCATTCTCATTTAGAGGGCCATCTGCACTAAGCCGAAGTGTGATGATCAAGGAAGAATTCAGGATTGGGGTGAGATTGTGGCCTCTTTCCCAAAAGCTTTATTTCGTTATATGCTAATTTAACATTTCATTTTCATTCTCTGATGCACCTTATAGACTCGTTTGGATCTCCCAAGAGGATAACCCTTTTCATTCCTCATTCCACTGGGAGGTCAAAGAACTTGAACAGCTAATGTTGACAACAAAACAAATATTTCACCAATTTGATCTAAAACATTAAGCCAAAAAGGAATATATTGTTAACCTTATAATTCTCATAGTCAAACTTTAATCTGACACTGAATCACGGGCTCTGTTCAAAGAATGGATGCTAAAGTGAATCCATAATGCCATCCTTACTCAACACTCACAACATGTCAAAGTTCATAGTATAGAATCAAAACGCAGTATTTGAAAGCAGAACATCTGAACAAGGCGAAGACATAGTTCTATGAATAGTTTTCTGTTAGGATTACAGGATATGTAATTATGGACCCTGAAATCCTGTCCAATTTCCAAAATGGCCCTACACTTGCCATATACATGGGAGATAGTATTACAGAATAAATAGTCAACAGGCACATGGCAAACAAATAGAATGAATTCTTCTGAAATTAATATATCCAAATGTTCACAGTTGACCAAACAAAAACTGAGACAGAAAGCAGCTAATATACAATTAATCTCTCAGATAGCTTAATGGAACAAATATTCAACTTCAACACAACTTTGATATTTGTTAAGTAAAACGTATTATCATAAATTACTCAAACTTCATTTGTCAAGCTCCATTGCCTGGGCAACTTTGGCTTTAGCTACAGCCGTCAGTTTAGTCTTCAATTTTCTCTTCCCAACCTGAAATCCACTTCCACCCTTCTTCTTTGTCTTGTTGCTACCATCAACCTAAATAAATTTTCCCAAGGGAAATATATAGAAGAAAGAAAAGGGGGGAAACCTCTCAGTATACAACATAATCTATTAAACTCTTCAAACAATATAACTAAACGCACAATTCAACTTCCTATGCTTGAGGTTTGTAATTTATTTTCCCCTTTAAATAACCATACTTCTTCTTTTGAGTAAAGCTTGGGAATCAGCTAATTGGGAAGAAAAACAGACGTATGGACACCAATATTTTCCAAAAAAAATTCCGGTAAACTGAAAAAAAGAGATTTCTAATTTAAAATCAAAGGAAAAGTTGCATAACTAGAGAGCGAAAACATGCCTTCATCTTATTTTTCTGTGTCATCAGCTTCTTCTCCTTCTTCTCCTTCTCTAGTTTCTCTCCTAAATCACCGCAAAATCAGAAAAATCAGCCATAAATTCCCAAACGACGAAGACAAATACCGAAATTTAAATGCCTGTAAAGCGAATGAGTCACACACAAACACACAAATAAGCAGAAGCAAGCGAACATACTTCGGAGATCGAAAGCATGCTGTTTCTTCCTCTTAGAAAGGTTGTTCTTCTTTGACATTATTTCGGCTGTTTCAAACAAGATCCTCTCGTTGGACGGAGCGGTCAAGACTCGAGTCTTTCCCTCCTTCGACAAGCTATAGAAGATTTGCCTAAACCCTAGCCTTCATCATCACTGCCCAAAGAATTCGATATGAGAGGCATTTGAATTGGGCCAATGTTGCAGGTCCAAAACAATGCCCAGAAAATTGAAGCCCATTCCCTTGGATATTATTTATTTCTTCTCTTTTTATTTATATCAAAAAAAAAAATTTCACGTTACCTTATATTATGGGATAAACTTAATCTATTTTTAAAATTTTTTACATTACAAAAGTTACAATGAGACATCAACAAACATTAGTCTTAATGAAAGGAATTTTAACTACTTAAACACATATTTTAAATTTAAATATATGTGAATGCAAAAAATATATTTGAAAAAATATCCTAATTGAGTCTAATAATATTTAAATATGATATAGTCAAATAATTATATAAAAAATTACAATGATTAGTAAAAAAAATATACGGGTTATTAGATTTAAAAAAAATATATCCCATTATTTATAATTTATAAAATACATGATTATTAAAAGAAATAAATAAACGAAGATATAAACTGTAGTATTGGCACATACACAAACAAGATTTTGTGAAAAAGTAATGTGGAGTGATAACATGAATGATGTTTGCTTTATTGGTAGGGATGTTTCCTCTGGTGGGGTATGCTGTTTTGCAAAGAGCTTTTTTTTTTTCTTGTCAATAATTTACATATAGATTAGTGTGTGTGTCTTCCATTATGTTTTCCTTGAAAGTGAGAGGAAGATCAATATAAGGCCAAAATTATAGAAACTTGATTAAAAATTAAATAAAATTATAAGAATATAATTAAAAAATTATATAAAGTTTATTAAAATTAAGTGAAATTATAAGTATATGATGAAAAATTACATATACCTAGTTAAAAATGAGGTAAAATTACATAGAGTTTCAGATTAATTTTCCTCTATAACGACTAATTTTGTAAATTATATAAAAATAAAAAAATATACTCATATTGTTATGATTTAACTAAGGGGTTATGCAAATCTAAGGTAATTAGGCCAAAGTGAGGATTAGATAAAGGAAAATGAAAGTAGAAGTAGTATTGAAGTGACAGGAACACGGATGAGCAGATCAAGATGGCCAATCACTTAATTTGGATCAATAAGAATGTAAATATTATTAAATCCAAATATTTTTATACAGTGATTCAGCTTACACAAAAATTAGATATATTATTATTTATCAATCTCTATAAAATACTATTTTATTACAGTATTTTTTACTTTTAATGGTTGGCCTTACTATTTACATCCTAAGTAATGCTAATCTCTTTTTAAAAATTATAAAAAAAATCCAAAGATTCTTAAACAAAAAACGGCTCGAACTCTCAAACTAATTTCCCTCAAATTTACATGTCCCACAATATTCTGAACCCCACTTCTGCCACTTTCCCATGAGATTACTATTTTCTTTTTAACTTTAAAATTGAATTTCAACAGTTATTTAATATTAAACTACTCGTATAATAATTTTCCTAATATCCTTTTCTTTTTTAAATCCTACTAAGATAGATTTATTTACATTACATTAGCATATGAATCCAGGCATCCAACTGTAGTATTCACAATATATTCTATATAGTCATGGATGGGTATCCCTAAATTTTATATTCAATGTTGATATTGATATTATTTAAAATGTCATTAAAATTATATATCTAATTATCAACTTTTTTTTCTTTACTTAATTTCTTAAATTTTCTCAAAAAAATAAATTTGCTATGAGATTAAGGACTAGAGAGAGAGAGTATATCTTTTTATTTATAATTTCATAGAGTATATGAGATTAAATGTAGAGAAATAATTTTATATCATAAGAAATAAATATATATTTTTATATTATTTATTAAATTATATTATTAAATATCTAATTTTAAAATTTGTCATTACACATCTCATATAATTATTTTCCCTAAAAATTGAATTATCCTTCAAAAGGATGTAGTAGGACCTTCGTATATATAGAGCAAGAGGGAAGCCTCCTAACAATAGTGGAACAAGGGAAGATGATAGCCATTTGCCGTTCTGCTGCTAAATAAAGAAGAAGAAGAAGAAGAGGAATTTGCATCTTTTTTTAACCAAGTAGTAGTCTTTTCATTTAGATTTTATATATATAGATTCAGATAACCCGTACATCTCATTCTCACTCATCTTCCTCGCCATCCTAATCGCTGATCCCTCTAAATAATGGATGCTGGAAGTATTATAAAAAGTAGAAATATTAACGACTAGGGATTTTCACAGCTCTGGTTAGCTCCATCCTCAGCAGTCAGCAGTTCAGCACCATCATCTTATTCTTCTGCTTCTCACAGGGATCTTCCCTTTAGCTTTGAGTTTTTTCAACCATCATAATTATATCTTTTATTATTATTATATTTTACTTTTTCTTCAATATTTTATTTCGTCTGGTGGACTTGGAATCGAGAGTGGGGAGATTGAAGTAGTATTGGGTTTTGGAAATCTTGATTTCTCTGCGGATAAACGATCTCTGGGCCGAAAATGTGGACCTTGTAAAGCTAGTGATTTGATAAAGAAAAACAAAGGGGATATATTCTCTCAGCTCTAGGTCAATCAGTTTCTTCCCTTTTCCATTGGTGGAGAAGCTTAAAGGTGAAGTTGCTTTTTGGTTTAGCTGGAAAAGTGGTGCTTTACTGAACATTTACTATTTAGTCTGAAAAGTTTGAGTAACATTTGTGTGGTGATTGAAGTCACTGTGTTGACTCTTGACTTGAAAAAACACACAGATGGATACCCTTTTATCTGTGTCTTTCAGTTTCTTCTTCTGGGCAAAATGCAATTAAATCTTAATCTTTGATGTTGTTTAGCTGTAATTACAAATAGGAGTATTTAGAATATCATATCCAAGAGCATCTGGAGTGGGTTCTAGCTCTATCGTTACTTATGCTTGTAATAATTTGAGGTCATCACTTTTAAAGTTATCATTTTCCCTTGTTAAATGATGTAGCTTTACTTCTGTGGTCATTTTGTTGATTGTCCATCCTTATCTGTTTCTCAATCTGACAAAACCACGAGCAGATCCTGATCATAATTGCTGATTATAAACTGTATGTAGATGATTTTTTAGTTTAGGAGAGAACAAAGCCAGTGCTTTTGTACCCATAATGTGTTAAGATGGAATTATTTGAGATTTTGGGTTTACCCCCTTTCCTTCACTTTAAAATAACTCTCCAAGTGATTCACAGGCTTTTCTGGCTCTGACACATGGAAGGACACTGACAGTTGGACGAGCTCACCAATCATTAAAACTACTTTATCAAGTTGTCTCGTATCAGTGCATAAGGTTGATATAATTCGGGTGGATCTGAGTGGACTGTATGTGCCACTTTTGGATATATTCAAAAAGGCACATAATTGAAACTTGAAATCAGAATTTTCATAGCTTCTGATTTGATTGGCATATCATAATGGGGATTCAGTGCTCCAAACTCATGCCATGTTGTGCAAATTCTCAAGTAAAGGCTTCCGTTCTTGAAGCTCCTGATACTGGTGGGTAAATGTGACAATGCTGTGCTTTTTGTTGTTCAGGTTAATGAAAAGAAATAACCACTGGTTTATGTTTATATATGTTACAGAAAAGGAGGATAGAAGTGAGGCCAGTGACTGGCCTGCATTCCGTGAATTTTCATTGGAGCAACTAAAGAATGCAACATCTGGTTTTGCTGTTGAGAATATTGTATCTGAACATGGAGAGAAGGCGCCAAATGTTGTTTACAAAGGGAAGCTGGAGAATCAAATGAGGATTGCTGTTAAATGCTTTAATAGAAATGCTTGGCCTGATGGCCGGCAGTTTTTGGTAAACTTTCTCTTTTTCTAAATGAAAATTCAATTACACAACTAATTTTTAATTGTGATGTAAATTTAGATTACCATGAGTCAATCGTTGGTAATGAATAAGCTATTATAAGTTATATAACCTTAAACACATGCTCACGAGCAGTGGGTGTACGGACATGGGTGTGAACTTACAAGTCACGTAGCACCGACCTCAGTCTTTAAGATTGAATTAAGCTTGACGTCATGGGTTTGGTCCTTTCCTCTCTCCTTGTTGTTCTTGTCTCCCCCCCCCCCATTTTTTTTTGTGTGCTGCTGTTTTTTTTTTTTTTTGTTGGGAGGGGGCGGTGGTGGTGGTTAGCTTTGGCCCTGAAGGTTGTCCGCACTTTCATTTTTGGAAGACCATGCTTGATGAGTTCTTAGTACCACTTGCCTAGCCTTCAAGACTTTGGAAATTCTTTATGCCTCTTAAGGACTTCCAGTTACTCAGAAATTTTTCATGATTGTAGGAGGAAGCAAGATCTGTTGGTGAGCTCCGCAACCAGCGATTAGCAAATTTGATTGGTTGCTGTTGTGAAGGTGATGAGAGGTTGCTTGTGGCAGAATTTATGCCGAATGAAACACTTGCAAAACACCTTTTCCATTGTAAGAGCTCCTTTCATGCTTCACTGAAACATTCCTTCTATCTTTAAATTTTTATTAGTGAACATCTGATCAATATGTCGTGAATTCATGGTTTATGTTTATTCTCTGCTTCATGATATGCCAATAGTGGGGCTGAGATGGGGCGGTATATGGAACTAATACCTAAGCCCCATGAGTTCATTATTTTTCCTATTGGCAGTGTAATGAGATCTAACAGTTCCAGTTAATTGTGTGGGAGGTATTATCTGGACATGGACTCATCCAATGACTTTAGAAAGGGTGCCAGTGCAACATATAGAGACTACAGTCATGCACCTAACTGTTTTGTGATGATTAAAATTGAGGCATCCTTTTTATTACATATATTGATCAAATCTATACTAGTGAGCAAGAGTTATTTTCCCCTTCTAAGAGAAAGAACAAACACTTTAGTAGGTATCAGATTCTAGTCCTACTGAAGTGGTTTGTGAGAGACAAATCTGTCAAAAATATTTGTAAATGGACATAAAATTTCACAACATATGCTGTCCATCACCTGTAAGGTACTTTATTGCTTTTATATGGTGAACGTTACATTTTAAGGTGATGCTTTGAGTCAGTATGGCGTGAAATAATATATTCATGTCTTTAAATCAGGGGAAACTCAACCTATGAAATGGGCAATGCGATTAAGAGTTGTTTTCCATCTTGCCCAAGCTCTAGAATATTGCACAGAAAAAGGGCGAGCCCTCTATCATGACCTTAATGCATACAGAGTTTTATTTGATGAGGTAAGAATTTTTGCTCCATTTTTTCTTGAACATCTTGCAAGATTAGATTCTAGTAAACTGTGTTAAAAATTTTGCAGGAGGGCAATCCTAGGCTTTCAACTTTTGGCCTTATGAAGAATAGTAGGGATGGGAAAAGTTATAGCACAAATTTAGCTTTTACCCCTCCGGAATATCTGAGAACTGGTTGGACATATTTCTTAATGCTTTTGGTTTTATTATCAGAAATTTACTATCTGTTCAGAATGTAAAAACTGTTCACAGGAATCTTTGCATAATCTCAATACATTTGCATTTTTTTATCTTCCAGATAATTTCAAATGCTAATATTGATGTGAATCTGGTTACATTGTCAATGACTTGATTGGATCAAGTTATTATGTTATAAAAAAACTGAATTACCACTTAAGGCTTATGTCTATTTTGTATGCCACTTGGCCGTCAAATTCTTGTATTTGATTATGCTTCTTTTCTCTCACCCTCCCTTTGTAGCTTGATCATGCTCAAATTGGCTCGAAAGATGATTGAGAAATTGATATTCTCTTTATGCCTAATGTAGTAAAGTGCTCTGTTCATAATCATATTTGAAGATTTTCAATTCATCATTTTTTTTTTCGTTTGGTCCTTTTATAGCATAATTTCTGCTCTGCTTGATATTTGAGAGAGAATGGCTGCATTGAAAGTTACGAGTTTATACATTTGATATTTTGTAAGGATCAATTGATTCAGGACTTAATCATAGCCCATCTGTTATGTAGGGAGAGTAACACCAGAAAGTGTAATATATAGTTTCGGCACTCTTTTGCTTGACCTTCTCAGCGGGAAGCATATCCCCCCAAGCCATGTAAGTGATTCTTACCAAAGCAAAAATATTCCTCTTCCATGGTCCCTTATAAATAATGAAAGGAAAGAAGTAAAGTAGAAAGAAGTTGAATATTGCAAATTTTTTGAAGATAAGTTAATTGTTCATGGTGAAAATAAGTGCTTTTAGTCTTTAATTAAAGGAAGGGTTGCATTGCTGCCTCTAAATATTAGTGGCTTTATTTGAATATTGTCCCTAAACTTGCATATCTAATTATTGGAAATTTTGGAGCAGGCCCTTGATTTAATTCGGGACAGAAATCTTCAAATGCTGACAGATTCTTGTTTGGAAGGACAATTTTCTGATGATGATGGAACTGAGTTGGTACGCTTGGCATCTCGATGCTTACAGTATGAACCTAGAGAAAGGCCAAATCCTAGGTCATTGGTGGCTGCCTTGGCTTCTCTTCAGAAAGATGCAGAGGTTGGTCTGTTATTTTTATCGTGTAGCAGAAAGGAGTACCTTTTGAGTGGCAAACTACCAGTACACTAAACTTGGAAAATAATGCGATTTGACAACTTGACTGCTCAGGGCTCTCTTTTCATTTAAGGCAGAAACAAAATGAAGCTGATTACTTCTAATTAGGTTGATATTTTTGTCATTAGATACTTCCGTGTGATTACCTTTAGTAAACTGTGAGTTGAATATCTAATTAGAAAAGGGAGACTTTTGCAAGAACTTGGAAATTCCGTGGTGATGTTTGGTACACGAGAATTTAATTTTCCAAGTACTTGGAAATCTATTTATAAAGTATTTCAGTATAAAAAATGAGGGAAAAAATTGAAATTTATGTGCTATGTGTCTTAAATATCATAGGAATATTAATTTTTTTATATGATTGCGCATAATCTTTTTGAAAATATATTTCTTAATACTTGGAAATTATATTTGCCGCATGCCAAGGACAACTCAAAAAAATTGATGTGGTTAACTAATTTGGGATTCGACTAACTCTTGACGGTTGCCTTCAAACATTTCTTCCCTTCTAGGTTTCTTCACATGTCTTGATGGGAATCCCACATGGTGATGCTACTTTTGCTTCATTGTCCCCACTTGGTGAAGCATGCTCGAGAAAGGATTTGACCGCCATACATGAAGTGCTGGAAAATATTGGCTATAAAGACGATGAAGGAGTGACAAATGAGGTTCCCTATAGTTTTATATCGACGAATTTCTGAACAAGCCCAATGTTTTCCCAGATATTAGATTGTTTATGAACATGTTACACTCACACATAAACCATTATAGTCTTGCAATTTTTTTTTCTTTGGTCAGAAGATTATGACTTGTTCATTCTCTCCTTAAATTGCAGTTATCGTTCCAGGTTTGGACTGATGAAATGCAGGAAACACTTAACAGTAAGAAAAAGGGGGATGTTGCTTTCCAGCAGAAGGATTTTAGAGTTGCAATAGAGTGCTACACACAGGTAGGGTTGGATTTCTAATGAGTTATATGACGTGTTGCTAGCAGTTATCTGATAAGGAAACTTTATTAGTTTTTAACAGTCCCCTGTTTTATAAGCAGTTCATTGATGGTGGAATAGTGGTTTCTCCAACCGTCTATGGGCGGCGAAGTTTGTGTTATCTGGTCGGTGACATGCCTCAGGAAGCGCTGAACGATGCAATGCAAGCACAAGTCATATCCCCTGTATGGCACATAGCATCATACCTTCAATTTCTTGCCCTCACTGGACTTGGTATGGAGACTGAAGCTCAAGTAGCACTTAAAGAGGGCACAGATTTGGAGGCCAAGAGAAGGGAAACTTCTGGGCATAAGTGAAGAAGAGCTTTGTACAGAGTCAATTTCACTTTGGATGCACTATTTATGGATTCATGAAATGTTTACATTGCATTGAGCATTGAGCATTGAGCATTGAGCATTGAGCATTGAGCATTGAGCATTGAGCATTTCTTTTTCTTCCAAGAAACAGTGGATGATAAGCGTTGATATCCCTATCCCTGTTTTGCTCGGTTGGGCTGGGTAAGATGATCGTTAAGTTTTGTATCATTACTTGATCGATTAAGCATCACTCCAAACTCAACCTTGATGTGAAAGAACCAAAACTTCTGTTTCCAATCTCGTCCGTTTAGTTCGAATGCCAAGCATGATTTTATTCTATATTTTCTTCTCTCCTGCGAATCATGCAAGCATGTGTTGCCTTTTAAATTATATTTGATTGATTTCAAACCAATATTGACTTCATAATAAGCACGACGAATTTATTAACAGCTTTGAAAGATGTTTCATTATGATTGATGAACTTGCTTTCATGATAAAAAAATCATCTCAAGTTAATATTAAGTTCTTCAATAAAAATGTAATGCGTATGCTTCTCCCCTCTTAGCATTAAATGATTACTGCCTCTAGAAGTTTATCTAAATGTTATGTTTAGTTGAAGAGCACCATAACAAACAATAATAGAACTTCAGTCAAATTTTGTCCTAATCATTACAACAAAATAAACTTTGGCACTGGTCAAAACATGATTACATGGTTATTATCATTTACCCTCTTACGGCAACATTATCAAGTGTTGTCGGCGTTGAAACATTAGATTACAAGCATTCGCAAGTTCAAAGGGTTATAACAAAATCTTGACACACAGCAAGATGTTCACATACGAAACAACCACCATCCTATGGATGTTCCTTATTGCTGTCTGACTTCACTAAGTTCCTTTCTTGAGGTTCTCCCTTTGATCCAAATATATACCCTTTCACAGTATTCTCTACTGAAAGTATTTCCTTCTTGATCTGCCAGCAAGGAATTGCACCATTACAACTCAAAATAAGTTATTTTTTTAAGCAATCTATTGAATCATAAGAACTCAAATAACAGATGAATATGACTACAAAACGCAAATTAAATTCTCCGATCTATAAAAGCGGTGTATGAAAAACGGTGGAAAAAAGAAATGCCCCCTTTTAATAGATAAACTATCAACAACTAAGATCACGCAAACAAATACCAAGGCCACTAGAAATAGTGGCTCAATTATTATATACTTTAGTCCTATTTATAAGGCAAAGAGAGAAGATATATTTTGGTCTTATAGGGTAGAGAAATAAACTTTTTATATGAATATACCATTTTACCCTTCATTAATTTATATTGACTTTGTTTCTATTGAGTGTAATGTATATTAAATAGGGGTAAAGTTGAAAAGGTGTTAAATTTTATGGCATAGTTTATGAGGTTTAATGTTTTCCTTGATTTGTATAAAGCATGTTGAAAGCGATTTATAAATAGAACTGGATGAGTAATTATATAGCATTTTGGGAATTACATGATTTCAACTAATTTAACCTAAATTACTTTTAGCTACTTGATCTTTGCCCTCCAGCTCCATTGCAATAAGCTCCTAAGTGTCTAATTTCATAAACGAATATAAATTTAAAAAGTGTCCTTCCTATATATTACTAATATCCCTTTCTCCTTCTCTCCATCTTCTCCAACCAATCTATTCATATCCTCCAAAACTGGTAACTTATACCAAGGCAATGCCTATAACAACAAGAACAAAAGGACGTGAACAACCAAGACAGGAATGTTATTATAATCCAACACTTCTGAGAGGGGCAGAGAAGAGTGGAATCCTTTCTGGCATGAAAAGCTGAAAATGCAATGGAAGCTTTAATGCAATCCCGCATTATGTCCTCCAAATCAGATATTCAGAATTATTGTTAACCTTCTGAGAAGACTGCACCAACTGGAGACCGTTAGTCATGACTAACACAGAATGAAGCAGGCCAATGCATAACCATGGCTTCCACTGAAGCAGACTCAGAAATTGGAGAGGAACGTGTGTGAATTGTGAACCATGTATGTAATGTAGGAATCAGGTCGGGAAACTCAGCATCATAGAAGCTGTCAAAGAATGATGCGTATGGAAATTCAGTTGAAGAAGCTATAGGATAGGTATTTGCATTGATGTAAAGTCGTGCATTACTAAATTTTAATGACATAGACTGGTGGGGATAGATGAAGAGGAGGAAAAGGGGAAATTAGACAAAATATAGAAAGGATGTTCTAGTATTTTAAACAGAAGAATTCTCTAAATTATGACAACTGGGGGATTGTCGCAATCAAGCAATTAGATCTGAGGGTTAATTGCAATTAATCTTTTTTTTTTTGAAAAAAATAGGGAAGACATTGCAATCTAGGGTCGATTGTTCTCTGACCATTGCGATCTATCTACTCATCTCATTGCCCAGCAAATAACAGAACTACTGGTATTGTTTCAGTAGCTGCCATCCATTAATTCAACGAAACACTTAAGATAGCATTTTTTAAGGCCCTAAAATCAGTCTTCTTAAAAGATATCCAGCTTTTCTAAAGCATTCAATCTTATGTTTTGGTCAACACAGCACTTTTGCATTGCAATGGCACTATATCGTGGATCTAAATGATTGATTGCTTTCATTTTCTATGAGCAACTTAAATAAACACGGTCACTTGACTCACTACTAGTGCTCCTGCATATCGGTTTGCGAGTTTCCCCTCAGTCATGAAGAACTAAAACCTCCAACAAAAATACACATCTCGAAGTATTCACACTTAAAAAATAAAGACATTAGATTTCAGGTTTACAGATATTACCATATTTTTTGAGCCATAAACTTCTACAACGATGTAAGATATCATTATAAAACAATGAAAAAGACCCTTTGACTTATCTGTACGATTCATTTTCTATAAAATCATGGATCAAGATTATGCAAATTTTGAATTCTGGCCATAAATATTGGCAACTAATAAAGGCCATGGAGTTATTGACAAAAAAACATGCTACCATCAAGAAACGGAAAACCCATAAAGAACTTAAAAATAAGATCATCCAAACCCTCTTGAACTCCGTTCATTTGCCAATGAATCATATCATAAAATCAAAATAAGAAAAAATACAATAAAATAAAAACATGACAAGAAATGGAAACCCCACTCAGAAACTTCAGAATCAGGCTACTCAACGACTTGAACTCAGTTTCACTTGACATGAAATCACAGGGGAAAAAAAATGAAACACCAGCAACAAATCCGATACATATTTTTTTTTAAAAAAAATAACTCTTAAGACGGAAAAATAAATTACTTACGGGATCAAGAACATTGGGTTCAGGACCATAGTCAGCGGTGAGGAGAAAATAAGAAGCAGTTATGGTTGCAACCATGGTAATCCTTCTCACCAACTTGTCAGTTTTAGAATTCATTGTATGGTCCTACTTCGCTACGTTTGTTCAATCCAAGAGTTCAAACTCAGTTCAGTTGCCTGGGATTTAGTGAGCGGAGGGCCTGACGGAAAACGTCGAAGGTTTTGGAAGGCACTGGATTTTGCGGTTTGCTTTTATAATTTTACCTTAAAAAATTATACAAATGATTACATTTTTTGTTTGTTTGAACTAACTAAAATATTAGGGGATGTACCGTGTTAAGGCCCAGGCCACCGAGACAATTGCCTTGGGCCTCCCAACATGTAGCTTTATGTTTCTCACACCCACTTGAGCCTCCTTTTTTTTTTTTTTTATAACCCTTTGGGACACACAATCTAGCCTTTTGTTTTTTTTAATCATATTATTAAGTGTTTAAATAAATAATTAATAAATATCGAAACTTTGAAATCATGATGCCTCTTCTCAAAAATCTTTTTTAACAGGACAATATTTAAACATCAATTATCTCCTTTATAGTTTAGTAGGTGCATTCTTTGACCAAATACCTTAACTATATTTTTAATGTACTTGCCATTGACATTTTAATTAGGAGTTAAAAAAAAATAAGTCCTTAATTATTGTTCTTCCAGTTAAAAGCTTCCTTCATTTCCAAGATAATACTATCAATTGTTGGACTTAGCATATTAGTCATTAGGGAAAGAATGATGAGAATATTATTAGAGAATTAAATTATATTTGAAAATTAGACACTTTTCCAAATGAATGTATTGCTTATAGAATATTATTATGGTCTCCATATTTATTTTTAAAATTGAAGGTTTTGAGAGAGAGAGAGAGAGTTAATACTTAATACTCCTTCTGTCCTAAACATATAATTTAATTAGTAAATTAATTTTAGTCATGAATATAAAATTTATTTTTTAAATTTATCAATTTTTTTTAAATTACCTCTACCGATACTCTCTCAACGATAATCAAATAAGAGAAAGAATAATAGAGTCAATAAAGATGATTATGATACTTTAAAAAACATATGCTCTAATAATAAACTCTATTAATTTTATTAATTTAATCAAATTAGTTAAATAGATCATATATTTAGTATTGGAGGAAGACAATAAATTAATACTCTAACTGAATTATATTAAGCATGTAAAAAGTTAAATCCCTTTTCCAAATGTTCATTTAACTTCCACCCTTCATTGCTTCAATTCAATGCTAAAAATAATTTACTGATAGATGAGTAGATAGATAATGTGTTGTAATAGGTAGGGACAACGTATAAGGCATAAATATGTTAAAGTTTGGTCTTTTTTTTGTGAAGACTTGTATTGATCTATTTATATGCCTTTTTATGTTGTAATCCCTAGATCGAGTTCGCTAAAAACTTGAATACCATAGGTTGAGTCATAAAGTTGCTTTTATGTATTTTGTCCCCCCAATGCATATCGTTTTAGGTATGCTCGTGGGGTTTCACTGTGGCTCACGTTTCATTATCAAGTCACCAACCATTCGTTCAAAATCAATGCAATCTGGCAAATCCTCTTTTATCATTGGAACATAGTATCTATCTACATCAGCCAGCCACATGCATATAACAGAGTTTTAGTTCTAGATAACTAGAAGTGATGTTGTAAAACTTAAATGCTATTACTTTCAATAGTTCGTAGTTACAGTAACATTTTTATTTTTAAAATTGTCTGAATTTATTTTCTCTCAAATTATCTTAGGCATTATCATGAGTTCCATAGGATGATTTTAAAAGAAGATTCTTACAACATCTTAGATTCCACAACTATAATAACTAGTTTTTAGAATATATTTTTTTTTAAAGACTTGTGTTTATAATAATTTTTTTTAAACAAGTTGGATTTGGAAGCTCATAATCATGGCATATTTTTAGGCACAATTGCAAAAAAAAGTTTTTTTAAAGTGTTTTTATTATTTATAATGTGAAAATTGATTTAATTTTATTTAAAAAAACAATTTAATATTCCCTTTTATATCTGAAACGTGTAAAAACACGCTTCACAATTAACTGTCTCCACCGAACCCCTAGCTACTCTCTCTCCTACACTTCTCTGTCACCCCACCTCCTCTTCCGAAAACACTCTCCGGAACATGCTTTCATCTTCATTCCTCATTCTTCGAACCCTAGTTTTGCTCCTTCCTCTCACCAATGAAGCAACCTCCTCATCATATCAAACCCACCCCCAACTCCTACTTCTCCAAATTTACCCCAAAATTTGTCATCAAATTCGACCCTGTTCTTCCCTCCAAACCCAGAACTCTCACATTCAAACCCTGCTCCTTTCACTCCCCTAATTCTTCTTCCTCCCCCACCGAAACCCTTATCTCAATCCTCCGAATAGTTCCTGATTGGGCTGACCGCGTGCAGGAGCGTGGCATGCGAAAGAATCGAACCCTTTACAACCACGAGAAATGGGTTGAGCACAGAAGCTCTCTACGCCACCTCCGTCACCTTCTGTCCAGTCTTTCTTCCCGCGTCATCTTGTCTCTGGTTCCGCCGGTGATTGCTTTTACTACGTTTGCTGCACTTATTGCGAGCTATAATTCTGCGGTTTTGACGCATTGGCTCCCGGAGTTTTTCCCCGTGTTGAGAGCTTCCTCCTTGCCGTACCAGTTGACGGCGCCGGCATTGGCACTGCTGTTGGTTTTTAGAACTGAGGCGTCGTATTCGAGGTTCATGGAGGGAAAGAAGGCTTGGACGAAGGTGATTTCTGGGACACATGATTTTGCTAGGCAGGTGATGGCAGTGGCCGAGTGTCCCGGTGATTTACATATCAAGAAGGTACTTCTGCAGTATATCATGGCATTTCCAGTGGCGCTCAAGGTCAGAATGATTTTAAACTTTTTCCAGTTTCATCTAAAAGCAAAAACGAAGCAAAGGCCTCCTTATAAAGTTTTGTTCAAATTGTGCAGGATTAGTTGTAGTTGATACTTGGTAGTGCAACTCACCAATTGAAACAATTTCAATGCAGTGTCATGTATCATATGGCTCAGATATTAAGAGAGACCTCGAACATATGCTGGAAAGGGATGATCTTGCGGTACTTGGTAATTCAAAACATCGTCCTCGCTGTATCATTGAGTTTATCTCCCAAAGTCTTAAACTGCTGAAGTTGGAGGGTTCAATAAGGAATACCTTGGTGAGATCCTTGTAATTGTTGGCAGTTTAATAATATTAATAGTGCCTAACTGATATTTTCTCATATTGGCGTTAGAGTGAAATATAGATCCTATACCTTTCTCACTGCTAGATCAAGGGATCGTTGTTTTTTAATGCCTAGAAGAATTAGAAGTCGTGGTTCTTTTTGTGTTTTGTAAATTTCTGTGCTGTGTTCAAATTGTCAACTTTGGCTTATACTTTGTGCATTGTATTGTATATATATGTTTATCTAATGCTTCCCTTCTTATAAAACAGGAATCAAAGATCACTTGTTTCCATGAAGGAATTGGTGTCTGCGAACAACTTATGGGTATTCCAATCCCACTGTCATATACCCGTTTGACCTCAAGGTTTCTTGTCCTTTGGCATTTAACGCTCCCTATCATACTTTGGGATGATTGCCATTGGATAGTGGTTCCTGCCACCTTTGTTAGCGCGGCCACTTTGTTCTGCATTGAGGAAGTATGTTCTCCTTATTTTGAGCTTTTAACTATTTGAATATGAAATAATTTTGTGCTATAATTTGCTTTACCAGTAACTAAAACAAATGGATCCTATTCCACCATTTTCCATATTTTCTTCATCCTGCATATTCTTTCGGGATCTAATGTAGAAAGATAAACAAGAACAATTTTGATAGTGACATTAGAATAAACTGAGTAGCATAATGCAGATCTTGCTTTGCCAAGGACTCATGCTGTAACGGATGCTCACATCTGAAGTATGAAGTGTAGGATAAACACAACCTTTCTGTCTTTAATTTGGTGGTCAATAAAGGGAATGCCATTTGCGATTTGTTGTTCTTGTTCCCTTGTGCTACACGAAACACTGGTGTCTGTTACTTTGAGTACTGTACATTATTTTAACTACTGGTTAAGCCAAACTCGTTAGAGCATGGGAAATGGCAATAGCAATTTTAACTCATTACAGATTAACTCTTTTTAAGTATGATTTTTATTTTAAAGATAACATGTCCCCTCAATTTAGAAGAGTGATCGATGTGTGGATTCTTGAAATGTTCATCCCTGTTTTCTGGATCAGAATGGCAATTAAAATTTCAACAACATGCAAAATGTCTTTTGGTAGGTTGGTGTTCTTATAGAGGAGCCATTTCCAATGCTTGCACTTGATGAACTCTGTGCAAAGGCCCATAAAGACATTCAAGAAGCAATTGCAATTGAGAATTTGATTCAAGCACAGATTGCTGCAAAGCGAAACCGCCACTCAAAGGAGCATTCACCAAATGGTTGGCCTAACTCCTAGATGAAAAAGAAACCTTGCTGTGATCATCTTCTCCAACTTCAGCTTCTTTATTAGGCGGCACTGTATATATTGTCAGCCAAGTTGACATCAGGAACGTGTCTCATATTGTAAATACCTCATCATATTTGCGCACATCGAAGTTTGACAATCTCTCTATGAATGATCACTAAGTTCTCCAGAATTGTGCTTTGTGGTGGAGTTTACTCTGTGCATCATGATCTTGTTTGATAGAAAGCCTTCCAAAGCTGGATTTTATTTGATCTATATATATAGTATTAATCCAGTTGGATCGATCTTTTCAGTATTAATCCAGTTGGACCGATCTTTTCATTCTTTTTTTCATATGCAACATTGTATAATTATTTGTTAAGGAAATTAATTACTCGATTTTTTGGAAGACGAAATAGTCAAGAGCTGACTATGTTGTCAAAAGTTTATGCTTAAATTAAACTATGTATAATATTCTTGCAAGGGGATCACACCATGCGAGTTCATTCCTGCTAGGAAAATTGTCTCATTCCACTATTTGGCATTGATCATAGTAAAAGGGCTATGCCAAATCGTTTTTAATTTTTAAAATATTTGTTATTATTTTTTAATTATTAGAATATGTTTTAAAATAAAAACTAGTAACATATTTAATAATTTTTTTAGAGAAAATGGGGAAAATCTTCTGTTATTTTGTTATAGAAAGATTTAAATTAGAGTACTGATATAATGTGTATGCAAAATTTATAGATTTTTGTGCATAAAAATTTATCAAGTTTTTTTATCAATAAAATTTGTTATTTCTCCAATTTTCTGTATTTTTTTTTATAGAATTCCATTGTAGTATCATTCATAGAGCTGCGGAAATAACCCTTCCCAATTTATAAACTAAACACGCACAGATTACTTGCATGGCAAAATATTAACAAAGCATGGCAAAAAAAAAAAAAAAGGTAGGTAAATAAATAAGGGTAACAAAGCTAAAATAAAGGTAAAATATTAAGAAAGGTAAATAAATAGGGCAATCTAAGGATTACTTGCACGGCAAAAATATAGAGAAATATGAGTAATACTATTAAATTAGGATTTAAGAACTTCCGAATTACGATTCTTGGAAAAAAATATAACAAAAAACATCTCGTAACTCCAAAACATTTATTTTCAAGCTTTTAAAAGCTGTCTCCCCTAATGCCTTTGTTTAGTTCAGTTGAAGAGAAGATAAATTAAGTTAATTTAAAGAAAGATAAAAAAAAATAAAAAAAATTAATTAATAATATTTTTTATTTAATTTAAAAAGAGAGATGGGGGAGAAAAAGGGAGGGGAGTTAATTAAAAATTGATAAATATATTCTTATTTTTTTATTTAAATTTATTTACCCTTTATTTATAATATTCATATCAAAATTATTATTTTTTAATTTATAAATTTTAAATTTTTTTATCTTATTTATATATATAATAAAATTAAAAAATATAATAAAATTTTAATATTATTTCTTATTAATTGTATAATTATTATATATTTTAATATAATATATAAATAATTTATTATATTTATTAAATTTTAATAATTAAAAAAATTGGGTGTGAGAAAAATAAAAAAAATTGAGAGTATACTTAAAATATTAAATAAATATGAAAGATAATTTAGTCATAAAAGTAGAAAAATTTCTCTCTTCTCCAAAAACTTCTACTTTTAAAGAAAAGATAAAGAAGAGAAGAGAGACACTAAATAACAAAAAATCTCCCCTCCATTTCTCCCTATTTTTTCTATCCATAACACATTTTTTTCTCCCCCACCCAAAACCCTCCAACCAAGCAAACGCTAAAGTGCTGAACTGCTAATCCCCGCCAAGCCAAATAGCCAAGAGCTTCAAAATCATTTATTCCCGGATTCCCCTCTTTTGCTTTGCACCTGTGGCTAAAAGAAACATCTTTGTTGATTTCCTGATTCCGTGTAGGTTTGTTCATTTTCTATTGATTTGTTTGATCGTCGGTATAGATCGTTCAAATTGGTCTGCATTCGTTGTAAACCTGGAAAACTTTGTAATCATTGTAAAATTGACCTCTATTTTGGAATATTACTGCTATAGATATGTGATCGACAATTTTTACGGGGAGCTTAGGGCTTGATCTTTTTGAAAGGGATAAAAAATCATAGAAATGCTGTTTGGGAGCGTACCATATCGTGAGATTCATTAAATTTGATTGGTTCTGTCCAACCTTTTCCTTAGTGAATAGAGGAGTTTTGACTTGAGACTCCTTTAGGGTTTATCGCTGTAGACCTCCTTTCCATTTCCTTCCTTATTATTCAAGTAGGGGCAGAATTTCTTCTAATTCTAGGCCCCTATTTATGGGAAGCCTTTCAATTGGATTTGCATCAATCTTCGAGATTAATTCCAAGTGATTGTTTGCAGACTACACAAAGCATTTTTTTCTATTGTGTGCGCCACATGCTTTTCTGATTCTGAAACTAAAGGGTCTCTATTCTCTTTGCTATTCACCCTCTTCGAGCAAGTCAACTTCTGTCAACACCGCCAGCTTTACAAAAACTGTATGATGTTTGAAGACTGATAAAAGATGGCTCTTTTTGCAATGTAAAGTTTGCATACAGTTATGTGCTAGGGGAGCAATTAAACTGTTATTTTGCAACTTTAATGTTATTTGTCTTTAATTTTCAGGTTCTTCACACAAAGTTGTAATGGAACATCTAGTTGATGGGACAGAATCATCGAATAATGCAAATGGACTAGAAGTAACTAATTCTCAACTCATTGGTGGCCTTCCGGATGACATTTCTCTTTTCTGCTTAGCAAGAGTTCCTAGGAAATATCTTTCAGTCCTGAAGTGCGTTTCAAAGCAATGGAGGGACTTAGTTTGCAGTGAAGAGTGGCATTCTCATCGTCAAAAGCATAAGCTTGATGAGACCTGGATCTATGCTTTATGCAGAGATAGGTTTGATGAACTTAGCTGTTATGTTTTGGATCCAACCTCATCAAGAAGATGCTGGAAGCTCATGCAAGAGCTACCACCTCGTATATCAAAAAGGAAAGGAATGGGTTTTGAAGTTTTGGGGAAGAAGCTATTCTTGTTGGGTGGCTGTGGCTGGTCTGAAGGTGCTACTAATGAGGTCTATACATTTGATGCTTGCTTGAACTCTTGGGTTGAAGCTGCCCCTCTATCAACTGCAAGGTAAAAATCCTAATTTCTTTATATTTGTTTTTTATGACTGATCTGATCTATCTAAGATTGTTGAGATTTTCCCTCTAATACCAAAGCAATACTTACTTCATCTTGGATGTATGTTCTTAAAAAAATATGTATGTCTGTTTTCTGCATGGCCTTTTGTGGAGCCCTGAGGACTGGAATTTTCCTTGTGTTTAACCAGTTAATCAAGAACTACTTTCCATACATGGGAGATCATCTTCGCTCACTGACTGTCCGCACTTGCAAGCTGTTTTGCTTATCTCAGTCTTTCTTATCTTTACCCCTACTGAAATATACTACTATATTAAAACCTTTTCAGGTGCTACTTTGCTTGCGAAGTTTTGGATGAAAAAATCTATGCTATTGGTGGTTTAGGTTCAAAGTCAAGTGATCCTCATTCCTGGGATACTTATGACCCTTGTATAAACAGTTGGAAATCTCTCGAGGACCCTAACATTGTAGTCCCTGAAATTGAAGATTCAGTAGTTATGGATGGTAAAATATACGTCCGATGTGGTACATCTCCTTTGACTTCCCATGTATATGCTGTTGTATATGACCCATCAAATGGCACATGGCAGCATGCGGATGCTGATATGGTTTCAAGCTGGCGAGGTCCAGCCGTAGTTGTTGACGGGGTACTTTATGTATTGGATCAGAGTTCAGGAACTAGGTTAATGATGTGGCAGAAGGAGAGGCGTCAGTGGATGCCAGTCGGAAAGCTGTCACCGTTGCTTACAAGACCACCTTGTCAACTTGTTGCTGTTGGCAAGAGCATTTTCGTTGTAGGAAAGGGGCTGAGCACAGTTGTTGTTGATGTTCGTGATGTGGGGAAAATGGGAAGGGTGATGGTGGGTTCTTCCATACCGAAGTTGATTTCTTCTGATGATGATGTAATTAGTTGTAAATGCTTGGCAATCTAAATACTAAGTTCTTTGTAATGTGTATTATTGCGTTAAAGAAACATGTATGAATGTTGCACAATCTCCTCTTGATGTTTCTTATTATGCTGTGACTCGCATTGTCTCTACGTCATTATCGTTTCACATCTGAATAACTATCATACCCGTTTGATTACGTGTTTGTATTATTCAGGATCTGCCATGTTTTCATCTTCTACATAATTCATTGTCTCTACATCATTGTCGTTTCGCATCTGTATAACTATTGCTCAAAGGGTAAAACTAGAGAGCAATACGTGTTCGATCTCGAGTAACTCAAGTGCTAGGATAGAAGTGACAGGTGTAAGAATTTAAATTTTCATTAGCTATTAAAACATTTATGTATCTGGTTTTTCTCAAGAACAGTGAAATAATTACGTTCCTCTGATAAAAGATTACATCAAAAGGGTTGTTAAATCGTTGTACCAAAAACAGGGGATGTTAAATCTTATACTTATCATCCTTGTATAGTACATATTTCTCCCTACTAACACGTATTTTTGGTTAACTTTGATGTCATTTACAAGTCTATGACAAATTAGAGCACTATCTAATAGTTCTTGTCTGAAAAACAAAGCATTCTTAGCTCGCCAAATAACATAGATCACAGCACAAAACATAGCCACCCTTAATTTGTATATCAACCCATGCTTTTCCCTAATTTGTACAACAATACGTTGTCACGCATACTCTATAAGGAGCTAACATAAAAATCAAAAACTCATCAACTTTTTAAAAAATGACGATACAATTTACATTTGACACGAGACTTTCCTAGTACATCAAATCCATTAGTAAAGGCATATCTTCAGCCCATCCCATTGTCTTCAAATCTGAACCCCTGGCTGAATTCAACAAATTTAGGTGGAACATTGTCAGAATACAAATCTGCCTTCATGTTAACATTTATACAAGTAACATAAGTATGATACATCATGCTCCTTTAGTTTTATTCCTTCTAAATGCGGGGTGTATGATTACATTGTTTGAATCTAACTTCTCTATTCTCGCAATACAGTCTTTCATCCTCTTCAAAACAACTGGCATGACACGGGCATTGCTTGACATCTTTTCTTTCAGCAACTGCACTTTCTTGGCAGTTTCTGGGTCCTCCACGTCAGATAGTTTGGATGCATCTGCACAACGCAAACCAAATCAACATGCCTTGTGCAGAATGAAATATGCCAACATATAAGAAACCATGTTAAGTTATGAAGATGTAACTGTAGTTATACACATGAATGTGCATTTGTGCATAAGGCTAGTTTCTAACATTCACCCTGAATTGGGTCCAATTCATATTGATATAAAGAAAGTCACTTTTTTCCCCTTGGTATACATTGAAGCTCAAATCAATTGGTGCACATAATGTCAGGTATAAAAAGGAAAAATAGATGAAAAATATCCCTTGCCAATACAATAGGCTGAGAATGCCAGCTTCCCTTGTCAAATAGTGCAGTCTAATCATACATATAGCTTATTAGAGTGGAGGAGAAATGCTATATATTTGTCTCCATTTTCCCTTCTGTTCTACCCTAATAAAATGGGATGAAGAATTTGGACACTCGGGGTACTTGGGTTTCTGGAGCTAACTACAACGGAGAATAAATCCAAACCAAAAAAATCCACCAACTCAAATATTCTAGCCTGATCAAGCATAATGAACCCGGAAGTTCCTAAACTAAAATCCGAAACCCTAAATCCACCAACTTAAAAACAGGCGATTGAAATTCCAGTTAGATCCAAATGAATAGAAAAATGAAGCAGAAACTAGAAACGCACCTGAGTTGGGAGCTTCAGGTTGGCCTATATCAGAAAATTCCGGAACAGGGGGTCTCTGCGCAGTAAGAACCGAGGCGAGCGTGCTCTTGAGCTGCTCCGGAAGAGTAGATCGGCGTTCCATAATCTCTTGCGCCATTTTTTTCACATCGGACTCCAACTTCTCCAACTCATCGGGGCAAGAATCTTCATCTCCGGGACCACATACGGAGGTCGGAGCATCTTCATGGGAAATCCCACGCTTTTTCGGAAGCAGCTGCAGAGCCATGGGGGAAACTGAAGGTAGTGGAATACAATAGGAGCGAAGGAGAGAGATTTGTTGATGTGTTGATGAATGGAAGAGAATATGAGTTTGTTCTGCTTTCAGTTTCTTCCGATTTTGAATCGAAGTTTTGGAATTGGAGGGCTCTCTCTCGTCGTCTCGTGAGATTGGGACGGACAAGTTCCGAAAATTTAAAATAAGGAGTCACACCTGAAAGTTCAAAATTCAAAATCCATATTACAGGTTTTTAATTTTCTTTTTGCATTTTTTCTTTGACATTCAAAATCCATTATTTTTTGTAAAAATCATTTTCGCTTCCTAACCTAATTTCGGTTTCAGGCTAATAACGGCTTAATTCAAGTTCAATACAAACGAACCATTAGGTAGTCTAATTATTTAATCGTGGGTCACTCATGAAATAGAATATTCATGAAATACAACTTAGTTTGAACTATAAAATACTTTTTTTATAAAATGGCCCAAATAGAATATATTTTATATTAAATAGTGAGTTTATAATTTTTTTATAGTACTGAAAATTATACAATATCCTTCCATTTTTATAAACTATTTTTAAAAAAAGTTAATATTCAACATAATCATATTTGGAAACTATTATTTACATCATATCATTCAATACATCAAGAGTGCTATGAGCTTTGCTTAATAGAGGGGAGAAGAGAAAAAAAAAAGATTTTAATATTATCTTAATTGATAAAAAAAGATTAAAAAATTTAATATTATATTATTTAATTCAGGATAAGAGGGAATACTTTTTTTTTATATATAAAAATCATGAAGGGGTATTTTAGTGATTTTAAAAAAATATTATGATCATAATAGTTAAAATAAAATACAAATTGATTTTTTTCCCCTAAATCCCTCTAATTTTAAACTCTCCTCCTAAAAATTATGATACCAAACAAGAGAAATGGGCACTTCCAAATCCCATATCAAACACACTCTTAAGGAAAAGAGAAAACAAATCAGGTGATAACCTGAAACTTGTATGTCCTACATATATAGTTGGACATTTTTCAGGCTAACAATGACTAGTTCTGGTTCCAATATAATTTACCCTCTAATTTCTAATCAAACTTTCCACGCATTCTGCTTGAAAGGATAGATGCAGTATCTTTTAACCCTGAAAAAACTAAGGGAAAAAATATATGTATATCATATGGCTCGTGGGTTTCCAGCAGATCACAACTTGGATTTTGTGGTTGAAATTCCCAAATTAGTGTTCCTGATTAGACCTTCTTGAACCAAGGATACAAGAAGCTGCACACAAATCAACCAATGGCAACATTGTAAGACAAAACTGGTCCACCAAGGCAGAGGGATCTTCAAGAGATAAAAATTTTCAGACCCCTTATGAAAACCACCATTCGATGAATCAAATTGTCAACAAAGTCTTAAAATCCTATTCCTATGCACTTTTCCTCCTAAAACTCTAATTAACTAAATCAATGAAGTACAACTCATCAGAAGACTAAATCAATGCTCATGAAAACAAAAAGGAGTAATTATAATCCCCTCCACACCCCCCCCCCCCAAAAAAAAACTAGAGGCGATATTTGTGTAGATTTTATAAAACTTGAGAGGAGTTTTAAACATAGAATTAAGACTGAAGGGCATTTGAGGGCAGACTACAAAAGCTTTGGAAGGCGAATGCAATTCACTGGGAATGTAAATAAAATTACACAAGGCAACTCTATAAAAGCATTTGGTAAGGTATTTACCTCTCCCTTCTGATTGAACATTTGGCCGGATACAGAGCCACGTGCATTATAGGCACTAGGACTTTCGATCTGTAGAATGGATTGCATGCATCAGAAATGCTTATGCAGCAGAAAATAGAATGGAACAAGTGAATGAAACAATTATTGAAACCCACCACAAAGAGAATCCAATCATCAGCTCTTAGAGGGCGGTGGAACCACATTCTGAAATAAAAATGAAGGCTTAGCAAAAGGCACCACAGAAAATATGTACCAAAAACTTGATGAATAAATTACCGATGATGCACTTAATATGGAATCGGATACTTACGCATGGTCCAGACTCACAGAACGAGTCTTCAAATCCTTCCTCCGGTGGGGATTCAAGCTTACTTGAAGAAATAATAGATCTGAAGCATATGCCACCACACACCTGCAATACAACAAACATATGTAGAAGTTCAGGACAAAAGACCAGTGGCATTTCTGAAATATTTAGAAACATTATTTATGGAGCATTTAAGCATACTGAAATAACTATCATATTGCCATGCTCCCAAGTCCCAATCGATCCTTCCTCAAAGAAAAGATAGAGGTTTTAATTTACAAGTATTTAAACTTAGATGGGAATCACAAAGACATTGAGAAGGTCTCCAATGCTTTTCATCTCAAAAAACTACTTTATTCTCTCCCAAACGCTAAAACATAATCTTCAGGCAGTTCGCTACAAATATATTATTATGGGATATAAATATTAACAAAGTAGTATCAAAAACTACTGATTCTGCGAAACTAATGTGCAAGCTATATGTAACAATTAACAGAAAATGAATACCGATGCAGGGCCTGATCATCTGAGAGTTTTCCTTTTGCCCTAAACCAGTATCGCAATCTGCAAACAAAATTGACATATAGTTCACATAATTCTGGCATGAAAAGAAACATAGAATCACTTATTTCAATCAAGAGACTAATAATTTAAGTTAAAGATTTCTTAGAAGGAACCAGGCTAACCTAGGAGGAGATTTGGTCTGGCTTGTTGAATTGTTAGGTTCACAAAACCGTATTTCTATGGGCCAAGGGATGAATTCATAAGTAGCCACCTTGTTCCGGTAAGTTCTGAAACAACAGAGCAGAAAAAAATATTTTGCTTGAGGGTCTTCACACTGTCATTAAGAACTGAAAATTCCAAGAGAATAGGAAGACAGGTCTTCAAACGTGCATAGTTGTGAAAAAAATTGATTTGAATTAAAGAAAGGAAAGAAAAAAAGTGAAAAACAATCAACCATACCTTGGAAGACGAGGATCAGTAAGACGTCTCTCCCGGAGCTCTTCCATAGACAGAAGCTATAACAGATACCAGATTATACATCTAAAGTTCACAATAGGAATAGGGAAGAAAAATCTAAAGTTAGACTGTTACTTGCCATATCAGGATGAGGGACAGATGGCATAGTCACTTCCTGGTGATCGTATCCTATTTCCTCTTTCTGTAGAATTAAAGCAACAATAGATATATATGTGCTCTGGAACATAGAACAAGCTTCTTGAACAAGTTCATGAATTCGAAAGCCACAATCTAATCTAAGTATATATGTAAAGATGCCTTTCATACTACAACAACAGAGCTAAGGGAGTGCTGTTTCACGGCCCAGGGTTTTTCCATCAAATTATTCGCTTAGCATTATGTAATCAGTATAGTATTGATATATTGCAGCACTATTCTAGATGATCTTGTAAATGATTGTACCTCCTTTGCTCCAAGACCACACAAATGTAAAATATGAATCTAGAAGTCACTGTTTACTTCTAAAATTGGCAACCTGGACTATAATAACATTGAGGGGGAAATGCCTATAAGAAAAGAGAACACAAAGCACAAGAACCTTAACTCCAGTAGCACCTTCTGTAGACGTAAGTGAGAGGGGACCTAATGTACCTAGGTTCAATATCTATCCAGTCCTCTTTTCCCACTCTCAACCAGAAGCCCTTGTGCTTTCTTTGTAAACATCCCCCCAAAACCACCCCGAAAATAAATAAATAAAGATTCATATCTATACAAAAAACATATTTTTCATTTTTGAAAACAACAGGGTACAATTAATTCACAACAAATGACCAAAAATTCATATTATTTCAATTCAACAAGAAAGAAGTTTACTTGAAATGAAGCCAGCAAAGAGAATATAGCATTTCCCTTTTGAATTGCATCGACTCTTCGTGTAGCAAAACTCTTACCATCCCGTAGACGATAAACTCGATATATAATTGGCACTGCAAAAGGAAAACACATACTGAATATAAGCTTTAAATTTTGAGTTAAACCAAACAGAATAATCAACAGTACATGTATAAAAAAAACGGAATGGGCAATGAAATTCCACAAGGTCATAATACTACACGGTTCATTCAAAAATGAATTTTGCATCTGTTACCTTAAAGGACCAACTATAGCATTAAACTTAGAATCCATAGGAAGCCAACTTGCCACCTATCTAAAAATTGATTATTTAGAGAATATTAAAGCCTAGATCAGTATATTCCATTAATTTTAGTAACCAAATATTACACTTTTTGTTTAGATGGAAAGGTGGGCAATGAATGAATAATCAATTGCCTATTTTATTCACAGCTTCACACGATTTCAGTCTTTTGGATTGTCTAATTATTTGTATCATGTAGCTTAATCTCGAAGCAAAATATTTAATCAATCGAAGAATAGTCAAAGATATCCTAGACAAAACAATTACACAGATGGGTCTAGCGAAATTGATCATGAAATATCAGAAGTTATGAAAAAAGAAGAGGATAATTCTTTAATCACAGACTAAACAAAATAAGGATCTGGTCCATTGGCAGAAGTTAATCATATAAAAAATGAAGAAAACTTAGTAAAAACAAGTTAATGGGTGGAAGGAGGAAACAAATTGTATGTTCAAGTTTTGTACTTTGTGAAGGTAAAACATAATATGCATATCATTTTGAGAAAAAGGGAGTAAAATTTCATAGAAAGAAATTATATTAGAGCATTGTCAAGTTGAAATTCAGACAAACTTACTGTTAAAATCCCCCACAAGAAGAAAATAGGCATGCAAACTATGAACAACCTTAAGAAAGTCAACAGATTTTGATGCTGCTGCCAGTGCCTGCATGTTATGCTCTATCTTGTAAGTATTCTATGTCTAGAAGCACAGGTGACATCATTAGCATCCTGTAACAATGGAGATAAAGCAGTTTTACCGTACCTGCCCAACCATCTGTCCCCCAAACACTTTCCCAAATTTGGGAGCATCCTGTGGTGTGATTCCTTGGAAAAGATCTACCTTCAAGGAAGGAAAAAAACGGATGAATTTTCAGGGAAAGAGTAGGTTACTATGAAAGATACACTCAAAATATCAATTTTTCTACAGTTCTAAAAACAAAGTCATTGAATGTAGTGTTTATCACGTATGAAAAATAGTAAAAGAGACAATCTTCTAACAAAACCAAATTTTTGTGGCAGAGCTGTTGTGGACAGAGTTTTTGAATCTACCACCAGGTTAACCATACAAGGCTGTTTTCCCCCCTCAAAGAGTATCCTTATGGAAAAAACTGCATTTCTTTTATTTGGGTAACAACACCCCCCCCCCAAAAAAAACACAAAATAATTAAAATTCAGTTTCTCTCTAGCGAAATATATTAATATTTTCTGCAAGTCATGTGAATGTTGTGTCAGGACCCACGAAGATGAATACAGTTATTTATAATTATAATGAGATGGAAAATATTATTTGCAAACACATTAATCAGATGGTAAAAGCTTCCTTAAGTTAACTCTTAAACGAGAAGAAATCAGGAACTCATAAAAAATTATATTAAACCCACCTCTATTGGCTCTAAATGCAATATTTGTTCCACAGGTGAGCAAATATCTAGAGACTTCTCAGCACTCCAGATAGATTTCGGCTGCAGCAGAGCTGAGTGTTCATGTGGCAGTACTAAACACGTTAGCTGCCAGAGGAAACAGCCAAAAGTCATTACAGGAGTAAACATCATTCATTTTAAGTTGTACTTCAGATGCCTGTGCACTCAAGATAAGGTGTTGACGTTTGAAAGCAGTAGAATAAGAAATTACTACATCACCTTAGACGAAGCAATGACATCTGCATGGTGAACTGCCTTTGACAAACCTACAATTTGCAACTTTAACATTATTCTTCTTTGGCTATAAGTCTTTAAAAAACCGAAGCAATGTCTCTGACATCTTTATAGGAGCAAGAAAATTCCATACAGAAAAATAGATGGTAATGCTCAAGAGTTATGAGCCAGATATTAGGCGATATATTATAGATTTGGGGAAAGAAAGATTTAGTTAAAAAAAAAATTAATATGTGGAAGGCAAGCCCATAGTTTGTCATAGGAAGAAAAACGGTATACAGGTCCTAGAATTCTTTCTAGAGAGACAAAACCTCTGTTGGATGATTAAAAATTTTGAACTAAATGGCATTTTTTAAGTGCAAGGAGATGGTCGTGGAATTAGTAATAAATATGTTTTCATCGATCCATGATGACACAAACGATCTGATAAGCCTATGCCTTTTGATAGAAATGAAATTACTTGCAAGCAATAAAGCACAGTTTTGAAGCACAGTAATGAAGTATATTACCATAACCAAAATAATCATATCTTTTGAGTTGGAACTCTGGACGATTCTCATCATTCGCAGAAACGGATCCAACAACCTCAGCCTATAAGACCGGATACTGGATGTTAGAGAATAAAAATGTCAAATTTTGAAAGTTGACGTGAAAATAAAAATACCTCTCCTTCCCATATGAAGTAGATTCCATCCCCATATTCACCCTCACGAACAACATACTCTCGTGGCTCTACACAAAATTATACAGCAAACCAGAAGTATGAATACTCAAATTGGTGTTATCATTTCCTTTCCCAAACAAATAGGTCTTCCAAGATGCAGATAAGATATAATCAATCTACTTTGTTGTTGGAAGTATGAATACTCAAATTGTTTCCAGCACTTCACTAGCTAGCTTATTCACTTCATAATGGTTCAATTTCCAAATTTAAACTTTACCATAGTGTTTGATAACTACAAGCTGAGATATCTTCCTCAGGGACGAGCTAGGAAGCTTCTGTAGTAGAGGAACGCATCCAAGAAACTCAAACACTGAAATCAAATAAAGAGAAATAAACTCAAAATCATCGTCAACGTGATTCAATAACCTATATCAATTACTTTGCTTTGTCAAAGAATCGCTCAATTACGAATACCAACACGAAAAACGAAAAAATTTCAAAATCACTCAGTTTGACAACTATTTTCATAGATTTTCTCTGAAACCAAACGGAGGGATTAGTGTCAGACTCACCTTCTTCCTTGTCCATTAAGAGATAACTCAGATTTCCTTCCAAAAGTAGCTAAGCACGAATCTGATCCCGCAAATTATTGAGGTAGCACTCTTGATCCAGCGGGAAGCGGCGCAGGCTTGAAGCGTGTGCCCGAGTATATCGAGCCAGTAGAAATGCTTGGTTTAGGGCCTGTTTGTTTTTCCTAAAACCGTTTAAAATACTTTTGGACAAACCCTTAATTTAATTTAAATAAATTTTAAAATAAATAATTATCTTTATTTTAAAAAAATTAGATTAAATTATAATTTTAGATAAGATAGTTAGAATAGTTTTTAGAATAATAAAAAAGAGTTTATAGATTATTTAATTATTATTTTACCTTTATTTTTTTTACACTCTCTATTTTTTTTACTATCTCTCATATCCTCTTTTATTTTTTAACTATCTCTTATCTCTCTTCTATCTTTTTTATTATCTTTCTTATTTCTTTTATTTTCTTAACCCTATTTCCTCTCTATTTTTTATCATCTCTCTTCTATCTTCTATCATACTTTTAATTAAATTATATTTTTTTATTAATTTTTTAATTATAAAAATATTTTTATTAATAACTATCTAAATAATTATTTATTTATAATCACTTTTTTTTCATAAACTTTTTTTAATTTTTTTTACAAATTACTTAAAAATTATTTTTTTTATAAACTATTTTTTAAAAATATATCTAAACATAACGGATGAGAATAGCGTCGCAAAACGGGGAGGAACAGGCAAACACGTGGAAAACAATGGTCTGCGGTCGTAAAACATTACGGCGGGATGGCCCACACTGGATACGGCTTCTATCATGGAGTAGTCTATGGAGTCATACGTTCATGCACATACATCATCTGTGGGCTTCCTTGTGTAGGAAACAAATTGCTGACACGAGGAGAACGAGATTTATAATGTTTTTGTGTTTATTGTGCGCTTGAAACTTTAACTGTGTTCGGTTTTGAATTTGCTAACAAAATCTCATTCCTAAATCTTGTAGCTGGATATAATTTATAAATATTAAAAAAATTAATTAATAATAACAAAATATATTTATTTTTTTAAAATATCATTTGATAAGAAATTATTTCCTCAATAAAACCTTTAATTAGTATAATTAATAGAGAGAGTATAAAAAACTATAATTTTAATAAATAAAATGAATTAAAATATTAAAATTGATAAAAATATCTACAAATTCAAAATAAGAGTACTTTTAGATAATACCATTTTTTGAGAAGTTTATAAATAATTATTTGTTTTATTTTTTAGTTTGCAGCAAGTTTAATCTTTTTTGAAAAAAGGTATTACTTTTAATGTTAAAGACAAAAATATTGTTAATTAAAATTTATTTTATAATTTTTAAAGATAAGTTTATAAATATGCAATAGCTACTCAGAAAGTAAAACTTATTTAGATTTTGTTCAATAAATTACTTCTCGAGAAAAGTGTGTCGTTTTACTGTTTTAGAAGAATAAAATTTTTAGTGACAGGAAAAGGGAAATTGATTATTTTTTAAAAAAAATTAAAACAATAACTCCTTCTATTATAAATAGATGATATATTTAATTAATTAAATTAAATTAAAAAATTATTTAAATTAGTTATTATATTATAATTTTTATAAAATATACTAATTATTTTTTTTATTTTTTTATTTAATTATTGTTAATAGAGTATTTTTTAATTTAATAATTTAAAAAATAATTGATAAATTTAGTAAATAAATATTATATTCATAATCAAAATATTTCAATTAAATTTTATATTTAAAATATTCTAAAAAGAATTAACTTTTTCTTCTTGCCCTCAAAAAGTGACAGTTTTTTTTTGCCAATGCCCTCAAAAGTGACATGAACTTATGTCTATGAAATTTCCATTGAGTTGGCTTTTAAATGAGGATTTTTTTTTTGTCAACTTTTAAATGAGAATTATTTTCACTGAATAAAATAATTATTGAGGGAAATTATGGCCACTATCTTATCTTAAATGAATTAAATAGAGAGAAAAAAAACTTCTCATGAATTAAATAATTTTTTTTGAGAATGAGAAAATTGTGATGCAAAGGACAAAGGAATTCGCGGGGCAAATGAAAATTCGGCATGGAGCGAGAAATACCCGCGGATATCAGCACAATGTCTAGGGAATCCAATTATTCCAACGAGTGGATTCTCGAAGCTGACTTACTGATGGGTTTGACTAGGTGCAGGTCCGTCTCAACTCTATCTTCTGGTTCTTCTCTTCTTCTAATTGATCATTTATTCCATCTTCCCGTTCAAGTTTCTTACTATAATTCTTCGAAGAACCTAGCACCCAGAGCTATCAATTTCTCTATCGCGCTTAGGGCATTATCATTTTCTTACTCAGCAAGTATAATCCAGTAATTACATATCTTTAGGCTTTTGCTAGTAAAATGATTCTTGCTCAAAGTGCCCAAGTGTAAACAAATTTATCTAATTCTTGCTCCTTATATTTCTCCCGAATCGTTTGCCCTTGTATTTGGCATTCTCATTTGCGGGTCGCTCGTTTGTTGCGGGATTTTAGTTCATTTCAAATTCAAATTCAAATTCTTACAAAATGGGAATCTTTGCATATGTTTAGGTGCTTTACTTCACCTCAAAGCTTGCATTTGAGTATGTATATCTTTATATTGACTCCTTAAGTTTCCTATATTAGTCTTAATTGCTCATGTATGGAGCCATTCTCCACTTAATGTTCTTTCATGTAATTGATAGAGTCGCTGCCGATCATCTGCCTTCATATCCTGAAATTTGAACCCTTTACTTTCTCTAAGAAAAGAAGTTCTGTAGTCTTCCAATTGATTACTACCTGATCGAGTTCTATTGGTATAGCCTCAATTCTTGAAACGAATCGGCTTATATTATTATTTACATCTTCTATTTGGCTCTACCATCTGCAACATCTCTCAACATGCTTGCATCTTAGGCATTGATGTCAATTATGTGTGGGCTTCCTATACTTGAGTGTGTTTATTGTCTGTCGTGTGCTCGCTGGGCTTGGCAGATAAATTCGAGACAGTGCCTAGAATGTGTCGTCTCATCTTAGCTGTTTATGAAGATGATATTCGTAACCCTATATGGGCTCCCCCTGGCGGTTATGGCATTAATCCTGACTGGGTAATCTTACTTAAAGACTATGGGGATAACCAAGGTCGTGTTACTCCCTATATGATATACCTTGATCATGATCATGCTGAAATTACCCTGGCTGTTAGAGTTCTCAATTTAGCAGTGGAAAGTGATTATGCAGTTTTGCTTGACAACAAACTGGGGCAAACAGAATTTCACGGTGGTTATGTCGACAATGGGTTATTAAAAGCCGCGGAATGGGTTTTTGATGCAGAGTTCGAGGTTCTCAGGGATCTGGTTGCAGAAAATTCTACATACACGCTGATATTTAGTGGGCATTCCCTTGGGGCTGGGGTGGTGGCATTGTTGACATTGATAGCACTTCATAACCGAAACAAATTGGACATAGAAAGAAACAGGTTAAAATGCTATGCTTTAGCTCCTGCGTGTATGGCTCTCAATTTGGCTGTAAGATATGCAGATGTTATCATTCTGTCGTACTCCAGGTTAATTGATCTCCTTGCATCATGAATTTTATACTCTGCCATCTTTATTGACTGATCTCAAAGCCATCATGATTCCATTTAAACAGACCAGACTGAATCTATAGACATTATCAACATATATATATATATATATATATATATAATTAGGACGTGGTAATATATCCCAGTTATAAGAATAATTCATATTTAGCATGGATCCAAAAATAGAAAAGTCATTATGAATTTTTTATCTTTCTTATCTGTTTGTTATCAATTTGATACACTTCTATTCTAATATGATTTTCTCTGACAAACCAGGATGATTTTTTACCACGGACAACCACTGCTTTAGAAGATGTCTTCAAGTCACTCTTATGGTAAAAGCGTAAAACACTATAGTATGTCCTTATCATTTTTTCAGGAGTATCAAAATACCTGACCACTAGATGACTTATACTAGGGAATAGATTGAAGGGTGAATTCATTATCGTGCATTGTTACATGTTTTCCTTCAAATGAAAAAATTGAACACCAGATCTTTCATGCATTCATGTTTGTTGATCAGGTAGGACTTAGAAGTTTGATAGTGAGATTCATGGGAGAAATTGGAGCTAGGCCTCAATCTGTAATTAATAATTGTCTCCTGTGCCCCGTAGGTTCATCCCTATCATTTATTATTTAATATTATGACTTTCCCAGTGCCATAATCTATCTCTTAATCTGGCTGAAAATTTTGACTCTGACTTAAACTTTTCATTGACCGCACTTTCAAAATATTCCCATGGCTTGTGTTCATTATGAATTTTGGGGGCTTGTTGAGCGAAGCCTGATTTAATGTTTAACCACTTTAAATGGGGTTTCCTTGCATATTCATTTGCATATTCACTTTCAAAATATTCTAAGTTGGTCATGCTGTACTGGCAGTTTGCCCTGTTTGCTGTGCCTGATGTGCTTGAAAGATACTTGTACATTGGAGGAGAAGATGCTCAGGGATCCGAGGCGCCTATATGCACCCGGTCGTCTTTATCATGTTGTTGAGCGAAAGCCCTTCAGTTAAGGAAGTTTTCTCAGCACTGTTTTATTGGACATTGCTTATATGGTAAAGAATTATGTTGAAAATTCTTGGTCAGAGTCCTTAGGGTAAAATGTACTAAATTCTGAGGGTAAAATGGCATTTGATGATTTGAACCACAAGAACTGTTTATAATTTCGAGTGTGGCATCTCTGGTTGCAGGGTGGGAAGATTTCCACCTGTTGTAAGGACAGCTGTGCCTGCTGACGGAAGGTTTGAGCATATAGTTCTTTCTTGCAATGCAACTTCAGACCATGCCGTCATTTGGATAGAAAGAGAAGCACAAAGGGCTCTTGATGTAAGCTAGTCTCGACCTGTCAAACTCATTTATATATTGAAACCACATTCATATATCTCAGTACAGTTCTTGAAATACGTCCCATGTTTCTTATTATTTTCTCCATCTTTTTCTTAGCTCCGGCCATTTGCCATCTCTCGAAACATACAGATTTTTGTGGATTGTCCATAGTTGTTTGATGAAATTATCTATTGATATATCTGTGGCTACATACTCATGCTTCTACGTACAAAGTCATGGCCGTCCAATTGCACAGAAATCATTATGTTTCTCCATCAGTTAATGAAGAAAGATCGGCTTATGGAGGTCCCGGCAAAGCAGAGGATGGAGCGGAACGAGTCTCTGGCTCGACACAACCAAGAGTACAAGGCAGCACTTCAGAGGCGGTTGCTTTGGATATTCCTCAAGCATACTCACCTACCTCGTATGGAAGATTTCATGAGAGTGATGCAAGGGAGGATTCTGCTAGTTCAAGCAGTAAGGTGTCCTCCTTGTCTTGTAAGAAACGAAATGATAGCTGGAATGATTTTGTTGAGCGTTGTTTGATGTGGATGACTCTGGTCAAATGGTTTTTAAGAAAACACATCGATAAAATATAATTCTATCTGTTGTATACTAGTGAATAGAAACCATTCTTTGCTTTTTCTCTTTTATCCAAGTGTATAGATAATATAATGCTCATGAATATCCAAAGTAAATAGATTACCTATGTCCGCTTCACAAGTATGCGCAGGACTGAAATCTTAGGCCTAAATAAAAAGGGAAAAACGTCAACAATTACCTTTGAATTAAAGGTTAAAATGGTCATTGCCCCCAATTTAAAATAATGTTGGAATTGGAATGAGGGGAAAATAATACCCCTGCAAAATATATGTCGGGAATAGAATAGTCAGGAGTCTTGAAAGTTAAAACCACGTTCAATCGATGTTATGAACTAAGGGCTGTTTAGTTTCATTGAAAATCATAGTTTTAAAAATCTTTTTAGGTAAAATTTAAGTTTGAGGAAATTTTAAAATAAATAGTTATATTTATTTTAACGAATTTTTAGATTAAATCATAATTTAAAACTAAGGTTTCAGATAAACTAGTCAGAATAGCTTATAGAATAGTAAAATAGTTTATGAACTAACCAATTACTATATTATCTCTATTTTTTCTTACTCTATCTCTTACTTTTTCTTATACCCTCTCTTTTCTCTCTTATTTTTTTTTACACCATTTCTCTTTTATTTTCTTATACACTCTCTCCTCTTATATATTTTCTCTCCTAATTTAATACTTATATATTTTTTTATAATTTACTAATAATAAAAGTACTTATGGAAATAACTATCTAAACACTCATTTATTCAAAATCATTTTTTTTCATAAATTCTTCTCCAAAAGCATTTTTTTATAAATTGCCTAAAAATTTTTCTTTTATAAATATATTTTTAAAATCTTATCCAAATACACACTAAATCATATTCACATAATTGTGAAGTTTGATCGGGAGCAAATAGTTTTGGGCCGTAGACTTGGTTTGCCACAATTGGGTTTTCAGTGAATGGCCCAATATTGTCTTGGGGCAAATTTTTTATACTAGGCCCAATATGATTTATGAATTACCCATCGCCTATAGGTTTACTTATAAAAGAATAAGATATATGACTATTTAAAATATATTTGATCTTTAGAGAATATCATTTTATTGTGATTACAGTTGCAGTATTTCAGGAGGCTTCTAACTTCTAAATGTTTAGATTTATGTTTGAGAGTAATTGATTACTCGCCTTGTCTAATATTAGTATTATCTAAAAAAATAGAGATTTTGCCCTATCATTAAATTGTGGGTGAGTTTAATCTCCTTATAAAAAATCTTATACAAAAAAAACGGTGATTCGTGAATTTGCTTTTATGGGGTTGAAAGATGCTTCTCAATTTGTTTGGCCAAGAAAATAATAAATAAGCATAATAATGTAAACAAAAATCACAAACATATAGTAGATTTAAGTCAAGACTACGCTACCAATAGATTTGACCATTCAATTTCATACACTTGACAATTGTAAATAGTCAAACTGCTAAACTGCTCGCAGAAGCATCTAAATAGGCAAACAAAAAATAATGCAGAATTTGGGAATAGGACTTACCAATGTGTGTGTGTGTGTGTGAGGGAGAGAGAGGAGGACAGGGATAAGTAGGCCCCAGTGATGGGTGCTTCTCTCAAGTCTTATCTCAAAAACCCATAAGAGAACATGTATAAGCATGAGGGAGAGGAGGGAGTGGAGTTGATTATGGGAAGTGAAAGGGAAGAAGAATATAAATAAGAGACTTAATTATTAAGAAATAATATTTTGTTGTGATTTTAATCGCAATATTTGAGGAGACAATATAGCTTTTAAGTACTTAGGTTATATCTGAGGGTAATTAATAACTCACTATATCTAATATTAGTATTACTTAAGAGAAAGAGAGATTTCGCTCAACTATTAAATTGTGACTTGTGAGTGAATTAATCTCTTTCTAAAAAATTTTATACCAACAAAAAAAACAACTATAAAAATGATGGATGATGACACAGTAACAATAATAAAAACACAACTACACAATCAGTGGGGGCAGCACATATTTGGGTAGTTGTTATTTAGTAGTAATATTTTAGAGTTAAATGGCTTCTTTTTTTTTTGCCTTGGAAATATTCTCATGAGAGAAAATTGTATTATAACTAATATCAAAATTATTTAACTAATTTAGGTAGATATCAGAGTATATAATTCAAATTTATCTTATAAATTATATTTAATTATAATTAATTAATTTATTTTATTTTTTTAATCTATTAAAAAATTTAACTAACTATTATACTATAACGATATTTATTAAAGCTAGTGGTAGTAGTGGTGTAGAGGGATTGAGATTAAGAGTGTGCATAATACTCGTGGTCCAATCCACCTACTCAAATCAGTAAAAAAATCTCTCATCTCGGTCTAAAAAAAGTTATTCAAAATATATTTAGATAGGTTAGGTAGGACCAAGTGTCAGGCAAGGTAAAGCATTGAGTAAAGTATTTTCTCTACCTATTTGACTCAGTCTTATATATATTAGTTTTTTTTTATTTTTTTTAAATCTTATTTTTTTCTTAACTTATTCTATTTGTAATTTTATATTTTTTATTGTAGTTGATAACTCTCCTTATTCATTTTTAAAATATTGAATATAACTTTTATATTTATGTAGATACTAAAATTGCTCATATGTTTTACTTGTCAAGTATTTGATTATTAGTGTTACAATAACGCTATAAATATCCAATCCCTATATATTTCAATATTTCTTTTTTATATATTCAATGGACTTTAAGACTTTAATTATTATCTTTTTATTATCTTATTCTTAGTGAATTATATATATTATTTAATTTTTAAAAAATAAATATAATATTATTTTATAAATTTATGATTATAGATTTTTTCTTCATGAGCAGGATATTGTTATTTAGATATGTCTAGTTAATTTATGTCTAACTCGTTTATATTTAATTTAAAATAATTAAAATTTTTATTAGGTGGAGTAGAATATGGTATTGAGTTATAAAATAAAATTTATATCTTTTTAAGTAAGGCACAGGACCTATGCTACGGAGTTTTACCTATACACACCTCTAATTGAGATGAATGTCAAAATGAGCAGCGAAAATGGCGATGTGTTTGGATGTTTGGTTGGTCACGAGAGGATAGAATACAGCGGAATGATTGGGTGGTGTTGTCACACCAAAACAGATGCGATGCTTTCATAAATGTCTTGTCTCTCTATTGATGATATTTTTTGTTTGTATGCATCAATTTCCCATCTTCTTCCAATCAAAATTATCCTTTGACAACTCTAAATTACAACGGGGGGTATTGATCCTATGAAAAAGGGTTATATTTTATTGAAGCATTGGAATTTATGTGAATGCAGTCTATGCTTTTCATAAAGTTAGATAGAGTGTAACATAACTTCATATTACCGCCTTTGGACCTAAGTACATGACGGTTTTGACACGGGCTGGTTTGGGATTGGTTCATGCTTCCGAAATTGACTTTTATTTAACCACTAAATATTTTAGGCATTTCGAGGCATTCATTGAAAACAACAAAAGAATCTTCGGTTACTGTTCTCACTTCCCACCTAACTTTGGTCTCCCCTTATTTTGAGTTTTGACTGTTTGGTTGATTGGGGGGAAATTATTTATTAGGATTAAAATATAGAGACACGATATTCGGTGTGGAGAAAATAAAGGATGCTGAATAATTAGAAAAGGAGAAAACGTCAAACACGAGAGGAAATCAGCGACAATAAAGATGACCCAAGATCTTTGGGTCAATTAAAATGACCACACACTTTCAAATTTAAAGAAACGTAGTTGTGTAACGCAGAGTACAAGATTTTGGGGGGAGGGGGGGGGTGGTTAATTCCAGACATGCATATTCTCATTTATATATATATATATTTATATATTATTTAATATAAAAGTTAATTAATTTTTTAAAAAATTAATTAATTATAATTAAATATAATATATTAAAATAATTAATATTATATACTTCTTAATATATTTAAATCAATTAACTCTTATATTAGTTATAATTTATTATTTTTTTTAATTTTTTTAATCTATTTAAAAAAATTAATTAACTTTTATATTAATAATAAAAAATATTAAATTATAAAGCTATTGATCACATGCATGCAAATTTTAGATATTGGATTTATTTTTAAAAAAGAACCATGCTTCTATTGTGATTATAAATTATTTGAATAAAACCTTAAGAAAAAAAATAATTTAAAGGTTCTTATAATTCATCTCAATTTTAAATCAGATGTTTATAGATAAAGTCTCTGTTTTTTTTTTTTTCATTTCACAATGTTTTAACATTGGTATACCCTGGTAAAAAAAAACATTGGCATACATTTTTATAAATGAAATTACATAACGTCTATAAATTAAAATTAAATCATTTAAATAATAAGGACGTAAATCAAATAAAATACGTACAAATGCAAAATTGAGAGAAATTATAAGAATTTTCAATTTTTTTAATTTTAATGATATGAATTAATTTTTATGTATATATATAATATAATTATCATATCAGATAACAAATTGTGATGGGAATAATTGCCATAGTGTGGCGTATTCGTCAATCACGTGGGGGCCACCATTCATACCCTCAATGTTGTCCTTTTCCTCACTATTTCATCCTGTATTATTTTTGTTCTCTTCCATTTATTATTAATTGTTTCTTTCTCTTCAATAATTTTTCCCCTCCAAACTCATTGGATCCCCTTTTACGTCCCCTTTTCCACACACGCACACGCACCTGTACGTTTAAGCCCACATACAACTTTAGCAATAAATGACCACCCCCTCCACTAAATAATTTTGTTTTTTTTATAATATAAGATTTTTACAAAAAAAAAAAATAGAGAAACAAAAAACGAGAAAAAATAGAGAAAATAGTACGTGCATGTGCCGACCCTTTTCCTTGATTTGATCCCTCTGGATTTCAGATTTCTTGCATAAAAACCACTTTCATATAGAAGCCAGTTTAATGAAACTAAAGTTTGATTCTATTCTATATATGTTGTACAAGACAACTTGGGTTTTTCCTTCTTTTCTTTATTACACTGTTGTTACTGTGTTCATAGCTTCACCTTTTTCACAGAAACACTTATAAATCCAACAAGTTTTCTTCTTTATGCGTTAATGTCTTCCTTCCCCGTTGTTACTGCTACTATTTCCAAGAACGCCGCAGAGTCATTAAAAATGGGTAGTGGCAGTGAGAAAACTTTGACTAAGCTAAGGACAAAGCTCGCTGTTGCAGTGAAGAGCATTCAATGGAGCTATGGCATTTTCTGGGCATCTTCAACTACCAAGCAAGGGTAGAGGGAAAAAAAACCATCTTGGATTTTTATGTTTTCTTCACTAACATTTCTGATTTCAGCTTCAATTTTTATTTTTCCATTGGCTGATTTTTGATAATGAGAATCTGGAACATGAGTAAAATATCATCTGTCTTCATTTCAATACATATAGAGCTCAGATTCTGAATTGTTTAGGGAATTTTAATAATGGTTGTAAATCTGATGAATGTAACTGAGTTATAGTAAAAGTATTCCAGATGTTTGTGGATTTTCCTCATAAATAAGCAGTAAGAGATCAGATTATGAACTGTCAAAGGAGTTAGATTATCACAGATTTTAGGAAGAAGAAAATGACTTTGAGTTATACTAAAATATTGCAAATTTTTTCTTGAGCTTCTCTTTTCATTTTCTTGGTGAAAGATTAGCTCAACAAATAATGTGAATAATGTGATCAACAACAGAACATTGGAATGGAATGAAGGTTACTACAATGGTGAAATCAAGACAAGGAAGACAGTGCAAGCCATGATGGAACTAAAGGCTGACAAAATAAGGTTTCAGAGAAGTGAGCAACTAAGAGAACTCTATCAGTTTCTTCTCGTTGGCGGCGAAACCAATTCGCAGGCTAAAAGGCCTTCTGCTGCATTATCTCCAGAGGATCTCACAGACTTAGAGTGGTACTACTTGGTTTGCATGTCCTTCATGTTCAACCACAGCCAAAGGTTGTCTTCTTCTCTCATTTAGTTTTGTGTCACTTTCTTTCTTAGTCTATGTTGTCATTACAATGTCTCTCATTAGTCTCATATAATTTTAGAGCCCATATTGTCATTTTGTTGTCATTGTCACAGTTTGCCGGGAAGAGCACTAGAAAAGGGCGAAACCATTTGGTTATGCAACGCTCAATATGCTGACAGCAAAGTTTTCTCTCGTTCTTTGCTAGCAAAGGTTACTTTCTTTCTTTCTTTTATTTCCTTTTTTAATGACTGATTTCTGAATTTGTCTCTAATAAAAACATGACACGTACGTGAGTTCATTTGCAGCTCACTATCACATGACTGACCTTTTTAAGGTTCTTCATATGTTGTGGTTTTTCTTTTTGGAGAATTTGATGCTAAACACCAAAAGATCTTTATCTCATCTTTTTTCCTTGGCTATAACTGATGTCGTTTGCTAGTTAATTCTGTTTAGAGAAATCTGACTCTCTTCATCTCCGTCAATCTTTTCTTCTGAACATGGGAATCATCTGCTGTACGTAGAGTGCATCGATTCAGGTACAAAAATTTCTACATGGCTATTGAAATGGTACTTTTTCTTGTCAGTGGCACAGTAAAAAGTTACTCGGTTTGGGGTAAATGATAGATGAACTGCTGAGTTAGACGAATTTCAATTTGTTAAGCTTTTATTGAAAAATCTTGTAGCTCTCATGGACTGAGAAATAAATAAGATTCTTGCAGCCATCTGCATACATCCTACATCATGTTAAACTGTAGAATTCAAACATGTCAGACTTCAAAACTTCAAGACATAAAGATCTTTTAGATTCGATAGGATCGAAAGAATGCTTATTTATCTGTTCATCATTTACTAAAGATTTCCTCCCCTTTCTCCTACCTTATGACGGATTAATATTGATATTAATCTCCATGCTTGTCTTTTAAATCCTCTCGATTTCAGACTGTGGTGTGTTTTCCCTTCCTAGGAGGCGTTATCGAGATAGCCACAACCGAGCTAGTAAGTTTTCCATTTTCTTGTTAAAATCCATGAAGATGTGCAGAAGATAAGTGGTCAGTACTGAAACTTTATGACATTTTCCTTTTGTTGTTTCTAGGTCCCAGAGGACCCTAATCTCATCCAACATGTCAAAACTTGTTTCTTAGAATTCTCAAAGCCTATCTGCACTGAAAAACCTTCCTCTGCACTTAACAAAGAAGATGAAGATAAAGATCCAACATGCACCAAGGTTGATGCTTGGACAACGAATGATCATGATACAATAATGACTTTGAAAAACCTATGTTCCCCTACGAAGGAACTACAAGAAGATAACAATGAAGAGCTTAACATGGATTCTTCTGATGAATGTTGTAATGGTTGTGACCATCACTGTCAGGTTGAAGACTCCATGTTTGAAGATTCCTTGAGTTCCGGGGATTGTATATCTGAATTGCTTGAGAAGCAAGCCAAGGAAGTTACAGATGTAGATCAAGGTCAGTTGAGATTAACAGAACTTCTTCATGACTGCAACCACTCAAAACTTAGTTCCTTGGAGATTGGAACCCTCATTGAAGACTTGCACTACACAAGAACTCTCAGTGCTCTTTTGGGAAACTCTTTGACGAAGTTTAAAGGACATTCATACGCTAGCAACTCGAATCAGAGGTCAAGTTTCGTACCATGGAAGAATGGAACAGTTGTTGCTGCGAGGGCGAGGCGAAAGTTAGACCAGAGCATATTGAAGAATATTCTGTTCATTGTCCCTGTTATGCATAACAGATGCTTCTCTCCTAAGTCACTAAAACAACATGATATAACAGAATTTCACAGAACATTGGACAGTGATGAAAGAAGAGAAAGTGAAAACTATCAAGTTCTCAAGTCTATGGTCCCTTCTATAGACGAGGTAGTCACATGAAGAATCACGTCACCACATGATTTGAGTGAATTTTTTATGTTTGTTTGAGTCATTCGATGAACTTTCATGTTTAAATCAGAACATCCTTAAGAATGTTTTCTGTGTTTAACAGCTTTAAGCTTAGTTTTATAGGTAAAGATTTCAATACAATCGAAACAGCTTTTGTTCAATTTGTTTTTTGCCCTGCATCGTGAATGTTGGATGATGAACCTGAGAATCATATGCAGGTGGACAAGGTTTCAATCCTCAATGACACGATCAAATACATGAAAGAGCTTGAGGCAAAAGTGGAAGAACTAGAATATTGCATGGACATTGCAGATTCTGAAACCAGAATGAAAAGCTCATCAGAAGTCATGGAGCAGACGTCCGATAACTGCGACATCAGAGAAGTTTCCAAAACAAAGAAACCGCAGATGAACAAGAGGAAAGCTTGTGACATTGATGGATGTGTCGCAGACTTAGACAGTGTAATTATTAAAGAAGGTAAATCATGGGATGTAAAAGTGGAGATGAAGGAGCAGGAGGTTGAGATTGAGATCAAATGTCCTTATAGGAAATTCATATTGCTCGAAATCATTGATACTATAAGCAACCTGCATTTAGAAGCTCACACAGTTCAATCTTCAACAGTTGATGGATTTCTCATATTGACACTTAAATCTAAGGTTTGTGCCATCCTTATTGATATGAAAGCATGTGGATTCCTTGTGCATCACAGAGGGCAATTCTTTCTTTTTTTTTAAAATATGACAGATGTATAGATTTTGATGGGTATCCATTGAAAACCCTACCCCCAAAAGTTAATTGTTGAGGCACAAGAACCAATTCATTTAAACATATCATTTAGCACCCCATACTACTTGGCCTCCTACCACACTCGGTTTCTTGCTAATTAGAACCCTTCATAGATAGCCTTCTCCGAAACCAACAACAACTTGACTCTGGTACCAATTAATAGATACTTAAATGAGATGAGAAACTCTACTAAAAAAATTAACAGTTGAGGTGAAAGAATAACACATTAGAATATTTTATTGAGTATCGCATACTATTCAATATTAGATTTAGTTTTCAACGTACCTTCTTACACACAAACACAGATTTCTTGTCCTGATATGGAATAAAATGCTATTCAACAGAATTAGTTTACGCTCTACATTACATGCATATTTTTTGGTTTTCCTTGAAGCTCTTTCTTCTTCTGTTATAATATAATTTTATTGGAGAACCAAACAATAAACAATATTGAAATTTTATACTGAATGGAGTGAAGTTTGATATCTTTACTGCTTTATTTCAGTTTCGAGTAGCGGCAATTGCACCAACGAGGATGATCTATGAAACACTATGGAAAGTTTGTGACAAAACTTGAGTGTTTTTTGTTTGGATTTCTTGGCGGTAACACTTTGTTGAGATTATGTAACTTGTGGCAAATTGGATGATCTTTAATTAATTTCAGATATGCTGTTTTTAACATCTCAACCAATTTTGCAATCTGACCTGCATTAGAATGATTTGTTTGTTGTTTTCTGCATAAAGCGTTCACTGCAGGATGAAGGCCAACATATTGCTTGAAATGAAAAATTTCTACATGTAGGCTTTGAAGTATGATCAACGCAGATCAGCCTGCGCGTTGAAACATGGAAATAATTTGGTTTGTAAATAAATTAGTTGTTATTTATTAGATCCTTTTACTTGTGAAATTGCTCCTTTATATATTGGCAATTACTTGGTGCTACGTTTTAATATTTTATTTTATTGAGAAGAAAATGAAGGCATTCATACAGAAACAGTTGTCAGTGACCAACCTCCAAATAATGAAGAAACACATCAATAATGATGATGATGAGTTAATTGATGCTTTCAAATAAGCAAAAAGTTTAGATGATTTAGACTACGGGCTTACCAATTATCAATATTTGTAACCAGTAAGAAAAAAAAAGTCTTAGATCAAATCTTACAATTTTAGTGCTTGATGGAATAATTGTTATTTAAATATAGATTTGTAAGTTTTTGGTTCGATTTGATTTTATTTAAATAATAATTATAAAGACGGAACATATATTATAAAAGATTTGTTTAAAAGAATTCATTTTAAAACTATCATATTTTAAAAAAACAAAAAACAATGAAGGCCAACGAACCTTGTGTAAATCCAGCTCATGGGCAAGCCTAGTGAGTTGACATTTGACATTTGCAAAAGTAAACTAATATTATATATATATATATATATAAATATAAATATAAGCATTAAATTGAGGTTCGTTATTGCTTTCGGATAGCAGTTTTTTGCCGATGAATAATGAAGGCGATCTGACCAACCAACCAACCAACTGTAGAAGAATGCATAATCATCATCTATTAATTTAAAGACAAATAAATAATAATAACAATTGAGAACACAATATTCTGCCATTGTGGCACACAGTTACAAATATAACTACCACCTGATTGCCTTCCTTATTGATTGATCACCAACAATTTATCAAGTTCAAGTATATTTTTAGACTTAAATAATATTTATAAATTATATATTAATAATATTCTTATATTGGTAACAATGTGAATTATGATGAGTCCTTAACGCAACTATTACCTTTAATATATAGGATCTTTTTAATAATATAAAATTTTAGTTAATTTTGTTCATTATATTACATTTGTCAATGCTAATTTGTTGTATTTTTCAAGAATTACTCTTATTGAGTAATCTATTTGCATATAATCAGATATATTTCCATTTTTTGGTAATTAATAAGCACATATTTTTGTTTGACAAAAAAAATGTATGACACAATTTGAAAGAAGTAAAGGCAGCATGTATTTTGAGAAAAAAAAAATAAAATTATTCTTCTTTATTTCTTTCTCTATTTCCCCCTTTTCTTTTTTCCATCCATTATCGACCTTTGCTCTTACTTTTTTGCATCCACACTTGATGTATATACTAGAGTTTTTGTCATCATTGCTGTAAATATGTTTTCTTTGTCAAGAGAGAGAGAGAGAGAGAGAGTGACTGTGTGAAAAGAGAAAAGGAAGGAAGCATAGCACTTACGTCATCGAAAAATATGACTAGAAAAGGATGAGGGCAAGCAAAATAGTGATGAGAGAAAGGAGAACAGTGAGGAGTTGGTATTTGTGAGTGTATAGGTGAGGTTGTTGGACAAAAACGAAGATGGCGACAATGAAGATTAACACTAAAGAAGAAGATGAACAATGAGGAGAAGGGTTTGATGGCTTCTATAGTGTGATCGTAAAAATCATTAAAAATATTATCAATTTTATTGCAAAAGTAGTAAATGATTCAATTAATTACTTGTAACTAAATTATTAAATAAAGTAATAAATGTCTTAATGAAGATGGTAAAAATAATTACAAAAATTATAAATCCTATTACACAAGTGGTAATTGACTAAGTAATTACTTGCAATTGAGTTGTTATAGAGAGTAATAAATGCCTTTGCGAATGTGGTCAAAATCATTACTCCAGTGATAAATTATATTATAAGAGTAGTAAATAACTAAATTAATTACTTGCAACTAAATTGTTATAGTAAATGTCTTAATAAAAGTGGTAAATCATATTGAAGAATAGTAAATAACCAAAGTAATTACTTGCAACTAAATTGTTACATAGAGCAGTAAATGTCTTAGCGAAAGTAGTCAAAATCATTACTTAAGTGATAAATTCTATTGTAAGAGTAGTAAATAATCAAAATAATTACTTGTAACTAAGTTGTTATAGAGAGCAGTAAATAAATCTCTTAGTGAAAGTGATCAAAATCATTGTTTAAGTGATAAATCCAATTGCAGAAGTAGTAAATAATTAAAATAATTATTTATAACTAAATTGTTATATATAATAGTAAATGTCATAGTGAAAGTAATCAAAATTATTACTCTAGTCATAAATCTATTATAAGAGTAATAAATAACTAAGGCAATTATTTGTACTTTAAAGGGAATTTCGTTTTCTCTCTCTAAATTTTAAAATGAAAGATTAAGACTTATGCCCAATCTATTATTTTATATATTCAGATATTTTTTTTAGTATTTTGAAATTTACATAGTTTTTTCTGGACTTTTCCCTTATTTCAACTATTCCATACACGCACTCTTTGACTCCAGCAAGGTTCTAGCGCACACCTTTGCACAAATCCGCTTGGGTACTTGACTTTAGGATATTTAAATACATCACTATTTACTTTTCAGCTCAAAAACACACTAAGACGCACACACAAAATTGACGCTGCTCTAAAATAGGCAGGGTTATTAGCAAGCATACATTATTTTTATTTGTATCATCCATGATATTTTTGAATTGATTTTTGATACTCTATAGATAGATTAAAAAAATTAAATAAATTAATTAATTATGATTAAATCTAATATGTTAAAATAAATTTATATTATATATTTCTTAATCTATTTAAATTAGTCAACTAACTGGTATATTAATTATAATTGATTAATTGATTTTAATTTTTTTAATCTATTTAAAAAAATTCACTAGTTATAAGAGTAATTTTTTCATAGGCTCGCTACAACAATATTTGGTAAACCAAGCTAATTTGACGTTGGACATAAGTATGCTAATAGATATGTCTCATCAACTTGGTTCACTAAATAAAAAAAAAAACTTGGTTCACCAAATATTTTTCAACGAGTTTCCATGTAGATACATATTTAAAATCACAATGAGTGTCCAAAATGAAAGACCAATTAAAGTTCAAACTATTCAAATCTTTCTACTTCAATCAATTAAATACCATACCAATTGATAAAAAATCTAGCTAAGAACAGAATCATCCACAACATTTGAAGATATAATAATAAAGAAAGAAAGAAAAATTGCAACCCACTTAAGTCATTTGAACTAAACACATAATTAAAGCTTTATTTATAATTCATTAAATCTACCTATTTTTTACAAACCAAATCATAGTAGCCACTTAGAGTTGAGCCTTGATCCCAGCAAAATCTGTAACAGTGAAACCTACCTTTTCAAACCTTCCCTTCTCATTATTCTCTCTGAATTTCAAGTACTCCAAGCACACAAATGGCTTGTACAACCTCTTGCATCCTTCACCAACCACTTCATCTGGCGCCACCACCACTTTCTCATCCTTAAAGCACCAAAAGAAAGCCAGAGAAAACCTATGCACAGGCTGTTTCAGAACCACCCTATGCTCAGAAGATCTTAACTTCTCATTGCTCCAAGCTTGAAGCATATCCCCTATGTTCACCACAAGTGTACCTCTTGAAGGGTCTATGTTTACCCAATTTCCCTCCTTTGATCTCACTTGAAGCCCTCCTATGTCATCTTGGTATAATACAGTGATACAGCTCATGTCTGTGTGCTTCCCAAGCCCTTCCACTTCTTCTTCCATGGTTTCTGGAGCAGAGTAGTTGTTTATCCTTAGGTAGCCATGACAGTTCTTGAACTCTGCTTCATAATATTTCTTCTCATATCCTTCTCCTAGACTCGTGAGCACAAGCTTCAGGATTTTCTCTGACAGTTCTGCCATCTTGTTCCCATATTCATGAAGTATCTCACTGAACAAAACATAGAGAAACAATCTTAAAGCTCAATCATATGTTCGCAGAAAAAGAGGTAAGAAGCAGAGGCTTCAGACAAATATACAGGACATAGCAGACAATAGTTGTGGGTTAAGTGAACAGAATTACATTCCCCTCAAGTAAATCTCTTTTGTAAATAAAATAATCATGCTGAATGAGCTATTATCATTTTAGGACCGACAATGCTTCAATCTTTGGTAACATAGCTGGATAGTTTTCGCCAAAAATATACTAGACATGACGTCATACGATTGGAAATACCCAAGTATACTTTGAGGATAAGTTTGAGAGTTAAGAAGGAAAAAATCCCAGAAAGAAAAAGGAACAAATGGGAGGGAAAAGCTGAAAACTTGCCTGAATTCATAGTTCTTTTTGCCAAGGAGGACATCTGCAGAACTCTTAGCAGAGACATAGAAGTTAGGCCCATTAACTCTGAGGCTCTCAAAGAAAGGAGAAGCAATGAAGTGAGGAGTGTAAGATTTTACGGAGGAGAAAGGGCCGAGTTTGAGCTTAGTATCAGGAGGGAGGCTGAAGAGGGATTGAGATAATGAGTGAAGCTTTCTGAAAAGATCTTCGGAGATTCCATGGTTGACTATGTGAAAAAATCCCCAGTCTTTGCAGGCTTTCGAAAGAGAAGATAAAGAGGATGACTCTAATGGCTGAGAAATGTCTAATATGGGAAGATCAACAGAGAATCTGGGCATAGACATTATGGTCTAGGATGTAGGAAAAGACAAGGCGGATATCTTGCCACCTATGTTTTGGGTTATTTAATGTACAGAAGGAGAAGGTTGGCCAGAAGCTTAGAGATGAGGAAGAAGGCCTCTTTTTTATTTGTCAATCAAAGGGAAGAACTTCCAACAATGATTTATAGCATAACACCAAAAACTAATTTCATAGTGGCATGCTCCCTTGTGAAGCGTGTGATTAGTCTTAAAAATCAATTTAATTCAAAATTTCAAACTGCTCAAAACAATTTACATTATAATATATAACACACCCTTTGCATGAAGATTCTTTAAACTTCAAGCATGGACAAAATCTAAATTTATTGTAATTAATATGTACAAATAAGTGGTTGATCCAAAAAAAAAATCTAATATAATGTCACATGCTGCTTCTAACTCAAAATTTAAAATATTAAGTAAAGACTTATAAATAATTTTCTTATTATTAGATTGAGCAACAAAATTTTATTTGCAAATCTTTCTATTTAAATTATATCAGCTAAAGTGTCATGGTCCGATTTGATCTACAATTGGGTCTTTTAAAATTAGGATGTTGATCTACCCAATACATATAATATTTAATTATTAATAAAAATATCAACAAAAATTAATGATTTAGTCTGAATTCAGTGGCTGTGGGTGATCATTACTCTATGGCCATGATAATGATGAGATGCTACCACTTTGAAAAGGCTATCCTCTAACAAGGGGGCATGCATAGATACAAATTTGTGTCCCTAGGAAGGGCATTTAGTTTTTCCTCTCTGTCTCTAATGTGCTGAAAGAAAGCTATGTACTTCAAATATTTTAATCAATATATATAATAAATTCTATAATAAACCATATATATTATTCATAAATTAAGAACAGCGCAGTCAATTTCCACATAATGCATGGAAAAAAAATATATCCTTGCAAATAATGCACATACTAGGAAAAATATTAAAAAAGAAATAATTTGATATGCCTGAGGGGAGAAAATGAAAAACAGAAATAACAGGACTTGTTCAAATATAGCAGAGATATATGCAAGATGTTTCAGACAGATCCTATTATTATTATTATTATTATTACTATTATTATTTTTTGAATTGAATATAAGTTCATATTCATCATGGACAGGCTGGGAAGGAAGCATAACAGCCATGAGGAATTTGTATATTCCGCTATACATGGAGCTCACATTCTTATACAGAAAGTTTTGATTTGACTATCCTTTTATACTTGGTCAACACAAACTGGAGGAGCTTGAGGATGAGTTTAAGTAATATATAAACAATTAAGTGAGGAGAAGTGCAACCAACATAAATGCTTTCTTCGGCTGTAGATGATTCAGATATGACTAGATGTAGAGTGTGTTCACAGAAACAGCAAGAACTACCAGCCATGGCGTCAGAGAATTACTTAAAATTTAGGCATTATAATATTAAAGAAATGCGCTTGAACGTATGCGATGATGCTATTATATTACTTGAAAGGTATGTGATTCTAATTACATGTTGAAGGAATGGAATTTGATATAGAATTTTATATGCATAATAGGTTTTACCACACAAACTTACCTTTAATATTAGAGCCATCCATTATAGGTCTGACTTGTAATTGTGCAATTTAGGTGCGGTGATATTAGAGGTATCTATATAGCTTAGAATCTAGTCAATTTAATTTGATTCAATCACATTGATCAAGTTAGATCGGATAAAAAATAAATCTGTATGTTCGAACTGAAACACTGGGCAAGCCTTAAGGGCCAATATGGTTTAATGAATATATTCTCTCTCTTCTTTCCAAAAGGTCTTTTCAGAAAAGAAAATTGTATGAGACTCATACAACTTTAAGGGTCATCATCATCCCAGCAAAGAAAACTATAATTGTAGGGATTTGTATGGAATATTTTAAGAGTCATCATACAACTTTTACTGGGAGAAAACCATTCCAGATGAGTTGAAACCATTTCTCAAGCACGATTAAAACGGTTCTGATTTTGAACTAGATCATAGACTTGATCCTGTTTTTGAAAACACCAATATGACTTCAATATTGCTATAGATGGTAGAGGATGGTTGCATTCTTAAAATGGTAAGGTATGAAAGGAGATCTACATTAAGAGTATAATTAACTCTGATGTAGCATTGGTATGAAAGGAAATCTACAATAGATTGAGCTAAAACTTCGATGCAAAGTCACCTATTAAAAAAAGTACAAGAACTGCAAAACATACAAAATTTTATATTCTCAGTTATATAATATGAATCATAAATCTTGTAGAAAAAGAGAGAGAAATTTTAACGTGAAATTCATTTGAATCTTAATTAAATCACAAACTGACATCCGGATACAATATATATGCAGAGTGCAGAGGAATCTTTGATAATTCTATATACGCATGTGGGCAACTACCTCAATCAAAAATTGAATTATTAAAGTCAAAGATTCACTGATAATCTCCTACATTCATAGGCTTCGTACATGTACATGTATCTAGAAAACCACATATCCCCAAGATTATTATAGTGGTCAGCTGAACACAGACGTGGTTTAAGGTTTTAAGCTCAGCTAGACTCAATCTCAAACAGTTAATATGCACACAAATAATTCACTCGAAGACCCGTGCCTGCTAATTAACACCAGACACCTATGAGACAAAATGATGACCAAAACATTATAGGATTGACCTGAGGGAGAAAGATTGCGTTTTAAATCACAAGGAATCCAAGAAAGCAAGGGGCAGAATCTGAGCAATAGATTGCAGGGAAGCAATAAGCTAGGATATAATAATGGATCATATCCAAAAAGGCATAGAAGATAGAACAACGAATGCAAATTTGGCAAAGTGATCACTTACGCGTTCGACGTGGATTGGTGAAATTGTGCTTCGACCGAATACTTCCAACCGCTCCATTTTCACCGCTTTCATGATCAGAAGAATTTAGTTGGATCGGCCAAACTCCATTTACGATTGTCCCGCGTTATGGCGGCAGAATGAAATGGGGATAAAAGTAACTATTAGAAGCGAAAATTGTTACGTAAACAAGAAAGATGGTTCATGATGAGAAAGTTATAATTTGAAAACAAGCTTAATATAAAATCTAATAAGCATAGTGTCGCACATTCGAGACTTGCCAAGACATGGGCACTGTGAAATGGAAATGTTTATTTCCTGAGCAATCCTTTTTTTTATGAAAAAAAAAATTATATTCACCCACAATCTAAATCTAAATCTAAAAATAAGATAAAGTATCTATTTATACTAAACAATATTAATATTAGATAAAACGAGTCATTATTTTTCTCATATATAAATTTAAGTATTCAAAAATTAAGATAACTCTTACCTCCTCAAACATAGTTTAATCTTTTTTTTTTTGCTTACCCGGTTTATAAGAACCTTATTTTAACTATATTTAGATTCGATCCGTATCGTACACCTAGTTATTATAGGTAAATCTCTTAATAATAATTTTTTATATACGCTAAAATTTAAATTTAAAATTTTGATTAAATGATATTGAGCGGCGTCAATATGCAACAAGCTTGCAAGAAGCAATTCTTACTCTGGTCCAAAAGAAATTGATATTTTAATGATAAGCCCAGCCCATTGACAACAGATTGAGAAGCCCATTAATGAAAAGTTAATAATTTTCTTATCAGAAAAAAAAAGTTAATAATTTACGTAAATATTCCTCTTCATTTTCCGTTTGACTTTAATGTTACTGAAAAAAGATTATTAATCACAGAAAATTAGGTTTGGTCCGTGTCTTTAATTTTTGTTATTAAATCAATATAAACTATACTGTTTAAAAAATTTATTTCAAAACTGTGTTTTAAATTATATGGTTTACAGGGGCATGCCTTTCTTCAAATTCACGTTTGGTAAAGACAAGAAAGAGTGTGTGTGAAACCTGAAAAACAAAGAAGCATAAAGCATTGCTGGCTTCCTTACCATTCACTTCATTCATACTTATGAGCCGGAATGATATTCTTAAAGATAGAAAAGAGTTCTCATAAGATTTATTGAAACTAAATTTAAAAAAACTGAAAATTGGAGATTCTGGTTTGCAAATTGAACTTCTTTATGCAGTTCATTTTCATTTATGCCAATGTAGAGCACTTTCTAAATTCTTTCTCCAATACTTCGGAAGGTACGAGTCATTTCTGCAAATTGGTCTTCCTTCTTCTTCTTCAATCAAATTACAGATCCAAACCATTTTTCTTCTTCTTCGACTTTGTTCCAAGAAAAGCTTTCTTCTTTTGGAGGGAACTGCTTCAAATGGGGCTGGCTTTCGCTTCAAATTCAAATTAATTAAAAGTAACTTTAAAAAGAAAAACTGGGGACCGTTGCTTTTTTTGGCTACCGTTGTCTTCGAATTTTTAAATTTCAGTTTCTTCATTTTTTATTCTTACCACTTTATTGCGTTCTTCATCAGTCAATTATTTTGGGTCTCAATCTCAATACTAGAAGCCTTCTTTGCTTGCCTTTTGCTTTTCTATTCCAGAAGCCTAGAAAATGCAAGGCTTTTAACTTTTTTTTATTCCTTTTTTCTCTCTATCCCATCCCATTCGGTATTTGATTTAAATGTCCACTGTACGTTTAAAATAGTCCCACCTAATTATATGATCATACATCTCTCAAATTTAGAGCCCACCAACCCCAATTTGACTCAAACTCTCATGATTACTATGTGCAGGTTTTGAGGATTTTACCATTAAGTTCTTGAGCTGAGATGGCAAAATCATCAACCCGTGATGAAAATCATGATTTGGGTTATAGGCCTTCAGTTTCTTCTGTGGATCACAATGATCACTTAGGCAGAGAAACTCGTGAAAACTCCCCACTGAGTGGTGATTGTCTTGCATACTTTCCAAGTGACTCTGAGACCTCAAACTTCTCAGAGCCTGACTATGGCTATGCCAGTGAACCTTTGCCTTCTCGGTGGCCGTCATCTAAACCCCGAGTTAATCTCGCCTGTGTTTCTGGGCTAGGGGTGAAGCAGCAAAGGAATTCATTGACTGATAAACTTGATGACGACGACGACCAAGATCTCTTATCTTCAGGTTGGGTTGCACATATTGCAATTTAGGTGTTCGGTAAAATTTCCCTTTTTTCTTGATTGTGTGAACATATTTGCAGAGCTTGAAATGATGAAGGAGAGATTTTCAAAGCTTTTGCTTGGGGAAGACATGTCTGGTAGTGGCAAAGGTGTCTGCACTGCAGTAACTATCTCAAATTCCATCACAAACCTCTATGGTAATTCTTTCAAAGCAGCAATACCATATCGATTTTTTCCAAATTCTAGAAAAATTTGAGAAAAATTATTATACAGTCCCACATAAACAATTTAATTATTTAAATATCCCTTGAGTCATCAATATATCATGACATGTTATCATTTCCTATACCATATCTTATCATTGTTATGTTGTTCACTTGTGTAACTAACCAGTAAGTTTTCCAAAAATTTATGATTTACCTTCCTATAGTTTTTCCCAAACAACAATGTGTTTCTTGTAGTTTAATACGTATCATTCTCATTCAATTCTTCTATGGTTTGTTTTCTCAATATGTATGAACAGTTCAATGTCATTAAACATATTTGAATTGGGGATTTTACAGCCACCGTATTTGGACAAAATTTGAAGTTAGAGCCTCTGAATCCTGAGAAGAAGGTTATGTGGAGAAGAGAAATGAATTGCCTTCTATCACTTTGCGATTACATAGTAGAATTTGCCCCAACTGCACAATACTTGGCAGATGGAACAATCGTGGAGGTAAGGTTCCTTAAGCATTAGCTATAAAATTTAAGATTGTTATATGGATTCTCAGATAGACCAAGCCAACAAAAGATAATTAGGAGATAAAAACAAATGAACAATCATGAAAGAGACATGTAAAAGCATGTTGGTGAGTACCAGAAGTATACCTGAATGTTATATATATATATAGATATATATAATATCCTTATTATCAGCTTGATGTACCCGTCTTTAAAACACAGTATTGGAATCTCTCAGATGATGACAAGTAGACCAAGATCAGATATTTATATCAACCTCCCAGCTCTGCGGAAACTTGATGCAATGCTCATTGTAAGACAAAACTCTGTTTATGAAAACCCTGTTTCACTCCACTGACCTCATGGCTCATAAACATGAATATTTTTTTTGATAGGAAATCTTGGATACTTTCTATGATTCTGAATTCTGGTATGTGGAGCAAGGGAGCCTATCGGGGGACTCGGCTCGTTCACGTGCCAGCTCATTTCGAAGGATTGTTCAGAGAAAAGATGAGAAATGGTGGTTACCAGTTCCTTGTGTTCTCCCTGGTGGCCTATCTGATAAGTCAAGGAAGCACTTGAGAGAGAAAAGGGATTGTGCTAACCAAGTTCATAAAGCTGCCATGGCAATAAATAATAGTATTATTGCAGAGATGGATATCCCTGAAACATACATGACAAGTCTTCCCAAGGTTAGGCCACATTGATGATTCAGTCGTTACAATTTCTCGTCCTATTGAGCAATTTTTCAGCAGATTTCATCAAATTTGACATCATGCAGTAAATGGTTTGTTTGAGATTTAGTTATCAATTCCAGTAACTTCTTTCCCTACTTACATGCTCGTTGAGATGAGGTTCTGATGGATACTTGGTGATATGGAATACTAAGTCCCACATTAACTAGAATAGGATATTCAATAGGATATTTAATTGAACTATTGTACCCTCATCCCATTTAAGTACATGTCAACTTCTAGGGACTTTTTGCACCAATTTATGAATATGAACTATGACAGATAACTTATTTTATGGGTAAGAATTCTTTTGTTTTCTGTAATTTCTGACTTCATCTTCATTTAGAATGTAATTTGCTTCCAAAAATTGATGTATTCAGAGTGGAAGAACAAGTTTGAGAGAGTCGATGTATCGGTATATGTGCATTCCAGACAAATTCTCTCCTGAGCACCTTCTTAACTATCTCAAGATAAGTTCTGAACATGAAGCCCTGGAGCTGGCAGACAGAGTTGAAGCTGCAATGTATGCATGGAGACGAAAAGCTTGCCTGAGCCATTCGAAATCGTCATGGACCAAAGTGAAAGAGCTCATGTTGGAATCCGACCGAATCGATAAAAACTACATGTTAGCTGAAAGAGCTGAGACTTTATTATTTTGCTTGAAGCAAAGATATCCTGAACTTTCTCAGACTTCCTTGGACGTATGCAAGATTCAGTACAACCGAGTAAGTTTTATCAGCTTTATGTAAATTCATATCCTGAACATTTTAGAGCACTGTTTGATTAAAATACTGTGAGTCTAAAGGTTGACAAAACTCTATGTAACCCGCATGTATGTATATTCAAGCAAGAACTAAGAACAAAAATTGTTTATGTTGTGCAGGATGTAGGGAAAGCAATACTGGAGAGCTACTCAAGAGTGTTAGAAGGTTTAGCATTCAACATTGTGGCTTGGGTTGAAGATGTTCTTCACGAAGATAAGACAATGAGGAAGCAAGGTATATAGAAATTAATCATTTTTCTGGGTAATTTTAAACTTCAAAGAATGTAGAACAGGTTTGGGGGATGATGATGATGATGATGATGATGATGCTATGGAAGGAAAGCTTCTCACTTGCATTTGTATGATGAAGCTTAAGCCATATTCATATCAATTTTTTTTGTTGATTATTTAAAAAAAATTGTTATATTTACATCTTAATATGTGGATATTATTGTGCCTATGAAGTTTTTATTTATTTATTTATTATTATTAATAAAAAAATCACAAATAGTTACACCATACCAATCAATTTATATAGTTTGAAGTTGAAACTTTAAAAAGTTAGTCATATGAAAAGAGAGTATGTGATATATGATTATATATATGATATTTATATTATAAACTAAATTTTATATTACAAAAGAAAAAAATTATTAATAAAAAATTATTAAAGTCTTTTTTTTTTTTTAATAGAAAACTATGCATAATTTTTTTATAAAACGATAATATGAATTAAATTTATTACAATTTTTTTTTAAAAATGATTTTTCTCTGAATTTAAGAAACATATATTATACTTATACTCATTCAATTTATATGAAGTTAAAATGAAATGAATTATCTGCATATAAAATAAGTAAAACTTTAGTGATTGCACTATTAATAAATAATAAACGTACAATCGTACAATGATATGTTAAATTATGTTATAATAATAGAAGGTTAGCCTCCAAAATGTTATGGTTTTGAAGAATATCAAATTAATGGACTATTATTAGCGAGACACATAAGTTTTTAGGATTCAGATCAATTATTGTTAGGATACTTTCTTCTTCGATAAAAGTATTTTGACCATCGTGGCCATATGCAGTCATTTGACCGCCAAGTTGTACATGAGTGTAAAATTGAGTTGAAAAATACATTAGTAAACAAAACTCGTCAACGAATGAATTTTATGTGGTCAAATGCAATAAACATAACTGTATATCACTGACGCATGTCAAAGTTTAGATGGACGAACTAATCTTCACAAGTAATTCTTTTTTTTTTTACCAAATTTTTAAAAAGATATTGAATTCACTCATAATCTAAGTATAAAGTGAAGTCTTCTTTTTTTATAGATAATATCAATGTCAGACAGGACAAACCGTCTATTACCTTTAAACATAAACTAATACACCCATAAGTTATAATGCCTTTTTAAATACCGTGATTGGAACTACAATAAAGTAATATTTTTTAGGGATTAAATATGTTCTAAATAGTCACATATCTCACCCCCTTCGTCAATTGAACCCAGACAAAAGGTATCTCCACAAATAATTCTATTTCTAAAACTTCTAAAATAAAATTATATATTAACTCATTTTGATTTTACATTTAAATATTCAATAATAGATATTAACTTCATATTTGTCTTGAACATATTTAAATTATCTCTTCAATTTACAATTAAGTAAATAATATCTAATATTTTAATTTTATTTTTTATATATAGTCAATATCTTAATCTTATTTATAGTATAATTTTACCTATAATATTTTTAATTTGATACAATTTTACCTATAATATTTTTAATTTGGTACAATTTTACCTATAATCTTATTTCTCAAGTACAAAAAATTGTACTAAATTAAAATGATTATGCGTAAAATTATACAAAAAATAAAATTATGATACTAATCGCATATGAGAAATAAGATCAGGATATTGTGTGCTATTTTACCCTTACAATTATTCAATGGTTTTTTTTTTTAACCTTAAATCTTATGTTGTGCTTCACCCAACTAAAAGGAGAGAAGGAGAGGGATTTTAATGGAGGGGAATGGTGGGGGAAAGGAAGGGATTCTAATATTGGGTTTGTTTTGATATACTTTTGAAAAATAGCTTATAGAAAAAAAAATTTAGACAACTTTTGGAAAAAAGTTTTTGGAGAAGAGTTTATGAAAAAAAATTATTGTGAATAAATGAGTGTTTAAATAGTTATTATTAAAAAAAATTTATGATTTATAAATTATAAAAAATGGTATGAAAAAAAGACTTTGGATTGTTATTATGATCCCTCTGCGTTTTCTATTCATCTTCTTCTCTCTTCTTTCTCTCTCTCTTAGGGGTGTTCACAATACCTATAGCTCAGTCTGCCTACCCGAACCTGCAAAAAAATTGCCTAACCCAGCCTAAAAAATGTTGCCAAAAATATATTTGAGCATGGTAGGGCCGGGACGGGCCAGGCCAAGTGTCGGACAAGGCAGGGTATGCCGCCCTGCTCATTTGACCTAGCCCTATATATATATATTTCTTATCTTTTTATTTTTTTTATTAGAGTCTTATTTCTTTTCTTAGTTTATTTTATTTATAATTTTACACTTTTTACTTTAACTGACAACTCTCATTCATTTTTTAAATATTGAATATAACTCTTACATTTACGTAAATATAAAAGTTGCTCATATACTTTACTTGCCAAGCATTCGATTATTAGTGTTGCAATAACGCTACAAATATTTGATCTCTATATATTTTAATATTTCTTTTTTATATATGCAATAAATTTTAAGACTTTAATTATTATCTTTTTATTACTTTATTCTTAGTGAATTATGGATATTATTTAACTCTTAAAAATATAAATATGATATTATTTTATAAATTCATAATTGTATATTTTTTTCTCATAATATGAGTAAGACATCACAATTTGGGCATGCTCAGGCTGCCCATGTCTAACCCAAAATAGTTAGAACTTTTATCGAGTAGGGCCGGGCATCGGGTTACAAAATATAACCCATACTTTTTTCAAGCAGGGCACCGGGTGAGGGGGTTGTCTTACCTAACCCTACCCATGCACACATCTATTCTCTCCTTCTAAGGATCGGCTAGCTAAGACAAGGCGAGACTCGATGGACCAGTAAGGTGAGATGGCGAGATATAACTCATGGTGACAGAGATTCTAGAGTATGAGAGAGAGGAGAAAGACTTAGAAAAAAATATAAATAAAATAGTAATTATGTAGTATATAAATTCTTTTACTGTTTCAGAAACTATTCTCATTAGTTTATCCAAAATCATCCATGGTTTAGTTTATAAATATTTTTGGACAAATATAACTATTTATTTTAAAATTTTCTCAAATCAAAATTTGCACTAATTTTTTTTTTTAATTTTAGTTTGGTTGGAATCCAAACACACTCATTACCTCATTTAGATTGATAAAAAATGAAAAGAGAGAAGAAATTTTAATATTATATATTATTTAATTTAGAAGAAAAAAATATTTTTATATAAATAACTATAAGATATAAAATAAATATTTTAAATATATTAAAAAAATATTATAGATATAATAGTTAAAATAGAATAAATTATTTAATTTTTCTTCTTAAATCTTCCTAATTTTGGAGAGGAGTGCCGCTCCTAAAAAATTTTAGTGTCTCTTAAAATTAGAAAGGATGAAAAATGGCTATGTATATCATTGAAAATTACCTATAATTTTTTATTTTGCAACTTATAACAAATTAGAGAATAGGAAGAAAAATAATTCGCGTGCAATAAGGGGTAAATTCTAATTAATTTTATTAAATGAGGCACTACTTTTTTAATTTTAAAGTGAAAATAAGAAAGGAAGAATATTTTGAGTAATTTTAAATATTATATATCTCTATATAATATAAATTTTTTTAAGAAAATATATTCTATTCATAAATCATGAATAATCAAATTCCTTATTAGTTTTATTTTCTTTTTATCTTTTGGAATAGTGAGGGAGAAAAACCCCCGTCAAATTATTCTAGTTTAGGGAAAGGTAATGGAAGAGAAGGCGGGTGGAAACGCAGAGTTGCGTTGCGTTTAATGGAAGCGCAATACGGACTTCTTCACGGAGGCAGAGGCTGCGGAGAATCGAGAGTGAGAAGGCCGTGCGAGGAAGAGAAAGAGAACTGAGAAGCAGAGAGCACGATCTTTGTGAATAGAAGAAAAGATTGAAGAAGGCAGAAGGAGAAATCAGCTCTCAGAAGTGAAGCACATAGAGGTATCCTCTTCTAGCCCGAGTCTTATCCAACATGCTCTAGTCGTTTTTTTTTTTTTTGGGGGGGGGGGCTTGTTTGGGTAAATTTGGATACGTGGTCTCCCGATAGTGTTCATCTCTTGCAAATTGAAATTTTAGTTTTTTCTTCTCCTTCATGTTCTGGATTCAATGATGGAATGTACTTCTTGAGCTCTAAGCTGAGGGATAACTAGATTCTCTAATTTATTTAAGTTATGGAAGGATTTTTTAAACTGATAGTGATACTGGCATGTGCTTGGTTTGGCTTTAATTTAATTTAATTCAAATTTGTCTTGTACGATCAAAAATTAGGTATTTCTAGCATAATTTTATTTTGGATTTTGATTTGACACATGGTTTTACGAGCTGTAATCTGTCCACACGATGTTTGGCTATCAATGACTTCTAGCGTGAGATGACTTTCAACGTAATTTTTGGATGGAAACTTGAGGCTGAAAAATCTATTGAAATCTTCAAATGCTATCCTTTTTGTTTCAACATGTTCGTGCATAAGAACATCAAATGGCATTACTAATTGAAGCTTCATTGTTTTGACATGGTGATCTTTGCTTACATGTAAAGAACAAGGCTTTTTTTTTGTTAGTGATATGGTTTTGATTCTGGACTATCAGGGAAGTGTTGTTCTGTGTATGTGTGAGGAATGGACTTCTTGATTTGTCAAGTTTCAGGTTTGAATTGATAACATGGGAACATTATTCAAAATTGTCTTCCAATTCATACGCCCTAGTTCATGCTTTGTATTGCCAAATATCTTCACAAATTTTCTGCATTTTAATGGCTTTATGCTATGTATTTCTGATCCGTACTTAAAAGTGCTGTGTTTATCCATATTTTAGGCAAAATTATGCATTTTAATTGCTTCATATGCTGCAATTGTGCTTTCTTCCTAAAAGTATCTAACAGATCTATGTTTTAGTGCAACATTCTTCATTTTAATTTCTTCACATGCTTCGTTTCTGTTTTTGACCTAAGAGTGCTATAATATGTTGATGTAAAGTTCTACATTTTTTATTGCTCCATGACTTACATATTGGAAGTGCTGCATGCATCCATGTATTTGCACAAATTCTCTACATTACACTTCTATTCCATTTTGGGGGTGAAAGTTCTTCATGTATCCATGTTTCTGCACACTTGCTGATTCTGTTTTGGTCTTGAAAGGGCTGCATAGTGCATACATTCATGCTTCTGTACCATTTCTCTGTATTAAAATGATGCACGACTTGTGATTTGGTTTTTGGCTTAAAATAATTCCTAGAGCCATTTTTGTGTGTAAAATCGAGTGTTAAATTATTTCACAGCTAGTGGCCCTGTTGTAGGTGAAAAAATATTGCTTGTGTTCCTGTGAAAAATTCTGTGCCAAAATTACTGCAACAAGTTGCCAGGGAATCAATCTGCATCACTAGAAAAATTATGTAAAATTTTGTGCCAAAATTACTGACGACTCATTCATCTTCCCTCAATTTCTTGCAGATATAGCTTATAAAGTCATAAACTTTATTGCTTAGTTGGTATAACACTCAAATTTTCCCAAATGGCATTGGTTGTGATATGTGGCCAGCCATGCAGTGGGAAGTCTAAAGCTGCACAATGTCTGGCTGAAGCCCTCAAAGAATCAGAAACAAAACTGCAAGTGAGGGTCATAGATGAAACCTTTTTCCATCTTGATCGTAATAATAGTTATGCCAATATGCCTGCAGAGAAAAATTTAAGAGGTGTTCTTAGGTCAGAAGTAGATAGGTCAATGTCAAAAGATAACATCATTATAGTAGATTCCTTGAATAACATCAAAGGCTATCGATATGAACTATGGTGTTTGGCTCGTGCAACAGGCATTAGATTCTGTGTGCTGTATTGTGATGTTGAAGAAACCCACTGTAGGAAATGGAATGTAGAACGGAGGGACAAAGGAGAGGCTGCTTATGATGATACAATCTTTGAAGATTTGGTTAGAAGGTTTGAGAAACCAGACAGTAGAAACCGTTGGGATTCACCTTTGTATGAGCTATGGCCACATAGGGATGGGATAGAAAAATCTTCTCCGGTCATTAGAGATGCTCTGTCCTACATTACCAAAACGGTGGACTCCAAAACCCGAGACGTTAAGATTTTACAGCCAACCATTGCAACTCAAAACACACGCTTTTCTGATGCTAATTCTCTTTACGAGTTGGATAAAGCAACTCAGGAGGTAACAAATGCTATAGTGGAAGCTCAATCTCAGGCTCTAGGTGGGCCTATGAATGGGATTTCTGTAGGGAAGGACTTGCCTCCGATCAATATATCAAGATCAGTTGGGCTGCCGGAACTTCGGAGAATGCGACGAACCTTCATCAAGTTGACAGGGCAAACAAGCTTAAGCGGGCCACCTCCTCCTTCAGATGCAGATAGTGCAAAGAGAATGTTTATTGACTACTTGAACAGGGAACTAGGAGCTGCTTGAAGAACAATACATTATAACCTTGAAGTCTGATTGGTCTGTGCCAGAAGCTTCCATATCCCACTGCTTGACCCATAGAACATATTACCAATTTTTGTTTGCTCAACTTGTCTTTTTAATTTATTTTTTTTTACTCAACTCGCCTTGAATCTATTTAGAATGTTCTCGTTTCTGTTGTCATGGAATTTTTGTTTGATGAACTCAAGCGTTTTATATTTATTGATTAGTTCAACTCTAGCACACATGGAAAGCATGTTCCTTATTTAGGACTGAAGGGAGTTTTTTTTTTAATCTCGATTTTCATCTCGTCCTTTCAAAAAGTTTCACTCTTCACTGCGTTGCACATTTCAGTTTTCAAAAGTTCGACGGCCCCGTAAGCATTTACGATAAGTGCCGTTCAGCTGAAAGTGTTTCTTGTATTTTTTTTTTTTTTCTCCTGTGGTATACATAAGCACAATTGTAGCGAGTATGGCTGTTGGTCCAAAATAAAATGAGCCCGACTGCCAGGTTGATTTGTTAGAAACATAAACCTTTTCTACATCTTTTATCCTTCTGATAGGAAACCGCCACCACCATATCCTCTTATTCCTTACATGGAAAACATTTTGCATTCTTATTTGGCATCCTCTGATATTATGATTTGGAAAAGTATTCAAGGGCAATCTAATTTTGATATTCCTTCCATTCCTTCGTATAAATCATTGGGCATTCTTATTTATAAATGTTTTTGCAAAATCTGGACAATAATATTTAAAAAAAAACAAAAAATATTTTAATTGAGATAAAAATAGTTTAAGAGTATTTATGAACCAAAAACAGGCAATTTAAAAACATCAATTATCAACTTTTTCTTTGTAAATAGGTGAATTTGCCTTTGTAAAAAGGACCAGAGAGAGTAGACCATATTTATGTTAGAAGACTGTAAACAGAAAGGTTATAAAGTCTACCAAAAAAACTTCATAAATGCGAACTCAAATAAGCTAACATGATTCTTTGGTTTTCTGGGCAAAAATATTACACGACTTGCCATTGAACAAAGGAATGCTACATTTCATGCTTCATCAAGCACATAATTTAATAATAAGAAAAAATATAGAAAGAAGCAAAAACGGAGGATGAACGTGCATTTAGACATGGGCACGAAACAGCACAGATATCACTTGAGCTATATTACCCAGATCAATTGATAAAGTTAAAAAATCACATCCCTATATATACATGGAATCTCCCAAACCGTGCCAGTAGAGCACAGTCAGAAGGGGATGATCATCAGGTTAGTAGTCAACCGGCCATCGGCAGAACGGGCAGCTCAAAAACATCGCATTCACTTTTCAACAAAGGACCCACCACTTGACCCGTTTCTTCCAAATGATCTAACCCCCCAATCTTCCTTCTTCAAGCTGAGAAGTGCAAGCACAAAACGGCATCTTCATGCCAGTAATGCATGCATCATAAATAATGAAACACCGCGTGCACCTGCCTGAGGGGTTTCTCCCATGCCAAGCCAATTAAAAATCGTGTCAAATTAACTCTCATCATCCACTGCACCAATGTATGTTAAGTCTGTTCGTCGCATCCTTATTGCCCCTTTAAGCCAGCTAGCAGCTCGAAGATTAACATGGTCACCACTCCCTATGATAGCAGTATTGCTAGCAGACGAGCTGAGTCCAGCACCATCTTCTAACAGTGTCCAAGGGTCAGCTTCAAAGTCATTGTCCTGTTGCTTCAACTTCCCTGATGTGTTAGCTACACTTCTTGATGATGGAATCAGGTTTTTCTGAGGAACATTTGAACTGCTAGAACTAAACCCAGAATTTGCAACACCTGGTTGAAGAGAAACAATAGCAGAAATTGGAACAGAAGGTGGCTGGCAGGACAAAGAGCACCGCAGAGAGGGAGGAAGTACTGGCATAGCAGCTTGGATTCGCCACCTGATAGTGTCTGGCAATTGCATACGATCAAGTTCATTCTGCAATAAACAGTAGAGCATTAGACGCGCAAGGAAACTTTCACCTCATTAACTTCATCCTTCAAATATGAGAGACGTTCAAAGTTTCTGATACAGATAAAATTGTAACTGATACACAACTAGGAGAAAGGGAAAAATCCTTGTCTTAAGCAATTACTAAGTCACGGAAGCAATGATAAAAATGAAAATCCTGCCATCCACCGTGTAGTGTTGTACCGCTGTTTGATTCAAATAACCTTGTATTGCAACTAATCATTAACAAGGAAAGTTCATTCTTCACAAAGTTTAAGAGTATAGTTGCCTTCCTAGGGAGGGTCAAAATTAGAGACATTTACTTTAGTTTCCAACATTACAGTTGGCTTCCATAGTGTTCATTATAAATTACGTAAACTTCCTCAAACCTGAGATCTTAACTTATAAACATCAACCTACTTCAGGTAATATCGTTGTTCATTTTATTTTGCAAAACCTTGAAAGTTGCCTATATTTTGGTCCCCAATCGACCATAGTTTAAGGTAGAAAGCACCCAATATTATAGTAACTTAACAATGAATCATGATATATTTATGTTAAGCTCACTCCCCAAAAATTCAAAGCAATTTCTTGTGAAATCCTTCACACTTCCTAGCAGGTTTTTTGATCATATAAAACTAGCATTAAACCAATCTCAAATACGGCCAAAATGCCTTGATAATGGCCACTGAATGCAAAAGCAGTAAATTCATACACTAAAATATCCAACCTGCAAAATCTCCAGTAGTTCTCGATCAGAACCAGAAAAGTCCCTGATAGGTTCATTAGTTGTCTTCAAGGAAGGTTTTGACTTGAGCCAACTGGGAAGGCAATCACTCAACAATGCATGCAAAACCAACAACAACCGATCAAACAAACCGTCAACAGAAAAATCTACCAAAGCAGCTTCAGAAGGTGATTCCACTTCCCTCTTCAAAAGAGAAGAATGCATGGTATTGACCGAAATGTCAGCATCATCATGCACAACCCGGTTACAAAGAAGACCAAGAATTACAGAGGCAAGTGAGTTTCTCATATTACGCACAGATGGCTCCCTGTAAAATTAAATATCAAACTCAGACTGAATTCGTTGTTCTAAAATATGACGGTTCTACCTACTATAGATATTCTGTATGCTACAAGTATTTCGTAATTTCAAAATTACAAGGCCACGACCAAGTTAGTTACCATTTCCAACACCAACAAGGAAGTTCTCAGAACCATTATTATGATAGAAGGAAAAATCTATTATCACCAGCCTTTATAGCACAAACACATCATATTGCAGCATGCGGACATCTTGTCAAAATGTTAGAAAAACCATGCATTTATCAAGCCCAGAAAGAGTACCCTAATTCTATAACAGCAAATGGGCAAAGATACAGGAGGCTGAACCACTAAACATTTTCCAGATATGTAACAGTAAAAATCATCCAAATCTCTTCCTATTTCACTCTGTTATAGTAAAGACAACTATAGTACAGCAATAACAATTCAGGAGAAAAGACAGCTATCTCAAAAATAGCATAGGAAAAGCCTGTGAAGATAATAAATCTAGCCATAAATTACCTGTCTGTGCAAAGAATAGGAAGAAATCTCATGAGTAATTGCAAACGTAATGACATGGAAGCGCGTAATGCTGCAGCAGAAGGTGGAGCAGAATTCGTAGTAGATACTGTAGCAGCTGTTGGTCGTCTGCCTAAGCCAGGGCTGCCACCTCTTATATTTTTGCGGCTATTTACTTTATTTGTTTGACCTTCAATTCCAGGAGGAGTACTTCCAGCTGATTTACTTGGCCCACGAGTAACTGCAGTTATCTGTTGCTCAATATTATACAACTGCTTGATCAGATCATTTGCAAAGGAATTGCGAGATTCTTCAGAGATCTGATCAATGCAAGGAAGTATCAACCCAATAAGAGCCCTTTCAGTCACATGCTGCTGACTTATGGTCAAGTTTTCTGAATCAGACCCATGAGAGAGCCCTTTTAGGGTCCTTTTCAAGTCCATTCCGTCTTCAACAACTTCTCCTTCTTCAAGACAAGCAGCATCAAATTTCCTTTTGTTCCCCTTATTAGTCAGTGGATCACTACCAGCACTACACCATCCCCAGGGCTCCCAAAACTGGGTTTTAACTGAAAGGCCTTTACTCTCAGCAATATTGTTTAGCCTTTGTCTTATAGTCTTCCGACCAAAAAGGACATCTTGTCCTCCAAGAAACCATTTTGCTTGCAACAACATCGAATCCTCCAGCGATCTCCCAAAAAGATGAACCAGCTCTGAAAAAAGGGGTGCAGCATCAGGCCTGACCAATAACCTTGTGAGTATAATTTCTATAAAATTGTTCTCGTTTTCAGAAGCAGAAGCAGCCTTCTCTGAAGTAGGTGATGACAACTGTATAGCATTGGCTAGGGACATGTCGTGTGCCTCAAGTTTTTCTATGAGAGCTTGCTCATTAAGAAGCAGCCTGAGTTCCACCCACTGCCAGTGAAATTTGGCAGGTTGCAAGCTATCTAAAACATTTACAAGCTTATCCTGCAGCTTTGATTCACCATCAGTGAACCGAATTTTAGACTCACCATGACCAGAAAGCCGGCTCCCATCCTCCTGTGTAAACATCGATTGTAACATCTTACAATCAATGATGGCATTGAGAAAAAGCCTAGCACGGAGAGGAACAAAGGCCTTAGACTTCAAATGCATATCAGAGCCATTCAACTCAAGCAAATTTGCAAATTCAGCATCACTTGCATCTGCTGCCATAAGATCATAAAGACCCTGACTGTCTCTCAAACATACTTCTCGAAAAGGCAGATGTTTCACTGCATCATTCATGGCCTTTGTAAGAGATTGATACAGTTGATTCATGTCTTCACGGACTGCAATATTAGCATTCAGAATGAAAGGCCACCACATAACAAAGGCAAATATTGAGTAGGCAGGTGGAAAGACCAAGCTTAAAGGGAGCATTTGCTGCATCCTTAAAAGAGCTATAATAGAAGGTTCTCCCAAGAGTTCCACCACTAATCCTTCACAGATGGTTCTGCAGTTCCCGACAAGCAATCTAAACCAATGGACATAAAGTTCAATCGAACCATCAACCTTAAAAGCTCCAACTGAACGTGCATTCCCATTAGAATTGGATCTTGTACTTCTTGCAAATTGTATTACATCCAGCCCCTCCCTTAATTTTAGAATCATTACCATTCTTTCCAAGCTGGTAACACCATATATAATTGCACCAACAACAAGTGCAGAAACAGCAGCAGCAATTTTTGCTGCTTTACCAACCACAACTTTATTAGAATTGTTTTGCGCATCATTTGAAATACTAGTATTAGCGTCATGGGCTTCAGGAGACACTTGAAACTGCCCTCGGGATGCTTTACCAGGAGCAAAAACTCCAGCAATAGCAGTAAAAGCTTCTGTAGCAAGTGCAATTTCAAATACACGGCTTTGGCGCTCTCCAAGGGCTTCCTTGAGCAGGCAAAGGCAAGTTATATGCATTCGCAAAATGCATCTGGCATAGTTCAAAGTTGTAGCTGATGTACTACTCGAATGACTACCGCCTGCTGAAAAATCAGGCATTTTTGCTAATGTTGGGCCTACGCTACCAACAATGGCAGAAACAGCAGAAGAGACCAAAGAAGGATCCCCTTCTTGCGCGGCACCACCAGTCTGCCTTATGCATTCAACTAGACCCACAACTATTTGTTGAGCAGTTTGATATCCATTATCCCATTTTTCAAAAGCAGGACCTTTTGCATTACTAGAAGAAAATACTTTCCTCTCTTTCCCGAAAAGATAGTGAATTGCCTCTTCAACATTACGCTGCACAATGTCTCTCATGCCCAAACCTACTCTGGATAACCGTCCCCCACTTATCTTTTGACGAAAAAAATCATCAGGGTCCTCAACTCCTGCAGGTACTCCCAGTGGAATCCCCAACTCCCCATCCACTACCCGTCCAGACTCAAGTTCAGAAGAAAGTCTCTTGTCACATGTTGCCTTAAAATTTTTCTCCCACTCAATGACGCTAGTCACATTGCTATATTTTTTCAACAAATAACGAGCAAAGGGTAGGACTCCTGAACCTGAAATTCTTCCATTAGATGCTACAATAGCTGCAGCACGTTGCATAGCAGCTGACAAAACTTCAGGAATAAGATCTGCTGCAGCTAGAATGTTTTCGTACCTGGACCAAAGACGGTGCATAACACTCATCTTAATTAACAAGGAAACAGTCCAACACAATAATAAGAGATGCTCAAACAAAATTAAAATGCGGTAGAAGCTCAAACAAAGTTATGGAAACCTTACTCGACACTAAGAAAACCTATAGCACTCACTCTATTTTAAAACTTAAAACCCACTGATTACATTTTACTAAAATAATAGTTCAAGTAATTTGAGCAAGTCCAACCAGCAGTCAAAGTAATGTAGGTTTAGCTGAAACTGCAGTCATTTACTTAAGATGAAAAGAGGAGGATGACAAGAAATGCTAGGGTACAACAGTCTGTTAGGTACTTTAGATAAAAATTATAATTGAAGTAAAATACATAATATATCACATTATAAGTCTCAACAAGTTATTGGCCAAAAAAGAGGCTGCTTAGACTATCTATATCTATGTTTCAGAAATAGGAGGCTAAGCCATTCGAAGGCAATACAGCATCAAATATAGAGGAAGACGGGGAATACGAGGGAATTCACATGTTAAACTTGCCATATAATAAAAGTGGGCAATGTAACAAACAAAAACTGAGTAATTGAAATTAAAATAGTTCAAACCTTCGCAGTGATGATAGCAAAAAAGCCTCTCCCACATCACAAACTTGGCTTTCCACATTCCTTGGCAGCATCAGAACATTCCTTCCACTATGAATAGTAGTATTGGGGCTACTTACAACCTTAGGCAGCAACCAGAGGAGGAACTTGACAGCTGATACTAAATCATCAGAGATATCCATCAGATAAAGTATAGCAGAAAGTTCATCCTCGCCAAGTTTCCACCTTATTGAACTCCGATCATCCACAACAGCAAAAGGCCTACCAAACTGGCCAACCTTACCAACATTTTTCTCAGTCTCTTCTATGAGACGCCTAACTACAGTCATCAACCAAACTGTTACTGACCTTTTCTCAACAAAGCGGAGCCGTTTTAGTGTTTTTCCTATCAAAACAATATCCCCACTTCGGCTTGTTCGATTTCCATCCAATGACTTGGGGATATCACCATCATTGGCAGTTCTGTGGTGAGGGCAGCTAACTCTGTTGTCACAGACATGACTGGTAGATGCTCCTTGGCTACCCTCAATTCTAGCAGCAGCCAACTGAGCAAGACTTTGGGTTTTGCGCACAGTCTTTTGGCGACTTTTAGTAACCTGCTTGATTGGTTTAAGTGGTTGATCAACTTTCAGAGACTCTGAGGACTTCAGCCCCTTCTTCACCCACCATGTATCTTCATCATCAGATAGAACTGGAGAATGACCTTGACCAAATGAATTTCTTTCCTCACTTAATTTTAGTCTCTTTGCCTTTCTGCATTCTTCACACCCAGGTGTACCTTCCCCCAGATCAGTCTTGCTCTGAGGAGACCCGATAGTTCTTTTAACACTTCCTTGAGATTCATCTGATACCACCGAGCTCAAATTAGAAAAACTACCAGGTAACTGTAACAGCATTGAGATGGCTTCTTTCAGTTCTTCAATATCAATGTCATTTTTTACATTTTTTGAAGATAGTTTAGAAGGGGCATTTTTCCACTGATCTATTGGACCTATAGAAGCTCCATCCTTTGTGGAATCTGGAAATCTTTTCTTCAGACCAGATAAAGTAGCACCATTATTGTCATTAAAGTGATCACTTAGAGGAGAATGAAGCATGAGGCGCCGTTCATTTGAGTAGATTTGCAAAGCTTCCACGAGGTGCAGCCCCTCAACTAGGCCTGATTCTTCCAAAGCATCACGCAGAAACTGACCAGGAAGTTGCTTCAGGATTCGGCAGTGTCTCTTCTGTCTCTCTAGGTCAACCACATTTACATTCATATCCATGATCCCACTTACTATCAGCTGGCGTACATATGCCAAGGGGTAAAACATACCTGCCCGTATGAGCTCCACTATAAACAAATGAAGTCGTTTGAGACCTTCACCTTTATGGACCACATGCTGATCAATCCAACAAACTATAATGTCATGTAGGGGACCTGGGCTTTCAAACATAAGTGAGGAACTTCTACTACTGCATCCATTTTTTGATTTAGATTTTACTTTTGACTCATTAGCCATAAAAGTCTGAGTACTCTGCTGTCCAGAACATTTTGCTAAGTTGCTGACTCCATGAATGCTATCATTCTTCTGCCTTGGAGGATTCCGCATATCCCTCATCTTCATCTTTAAAATCCTAACTGCTATATGCACTTGAGAAAGATCTTTCCTACCTGTGAACTTTATGTCACACAGGGGAGCACCCCGAAAATCCCTGAAATCACATGTTGCCCACTCACAAAGGAAAAACACTGAATGAACGAGTGATCTATTCACAGTCCCAATCCACTTGAGTGATAACCTTAAGCAAGGGCTGACTTTCCAAATCCACCCTTCAGATACAACCCTGTCGCAAAGATCTTCAAAGAGTAACTTATAAGTTCCTTGAATATCACCCAACATAAGGGACCTATCCAAAACTTGAGCAGCCTTAGCTAGACAGTAACCAGGATAGCCTGGGTTTGCAGCTTTCACAAGATCACCTGCATGCTTTTGAATGGATGAAATGGCATGGCTAAATGCCAACGATTGATATTGTGCATCAAGTCCTTTACTTCTAAACATAAATGCAACATCCTCTGAACTACTTTTTATCTTTCCCGCCACTTCAGATGTCTTTAGTACAAAATTCCCATCATTTACTGTATGCAAAAGCACACAGGATGGTAAAGGAAAGCAATCTAAAGCAACAAAAGTATCTGGTGCTGCAAGAATTAAATACCGAAGCATTTCAATCAGAGCAGAAGTTGTATATGCCCTCCGAGAATTGTCAACTAGATCCGATCCACCAGGTGCAGGATCACGAATGATATGAAGTGCTATTCCAGCAAGACTCCGTACATATGCTTGAGATAGAACAATGGTTTCTAGAAAGCCATAAATAATAGGCAATAGCAGCTGTAAAATCTCAAGCATTTGTTTTTCCTGAAAGGAGCAGAAATGTCATTAATCAAAACCTGAAGGAATGAAACCTTTAAGAAGATCATTTATATGCAAAAGAGCAGGACTAAACTACTGATTGGCCAAGATCAATACCTTTAGCTGAGTCAAAACCCAATCAATGACAAGAGAGGGAAGAATCAGCCCTTCAGTGTGATGCCACAGCAGAAGCCGCACAACATACCACCATTTAAAATGTAGGGATGGCTCATCAGAACCAGAAAAGGATGATAATGAATCAATTCTTTGCTGCAGTAAGCCAGCATAAGACATTTGTGGTGATCGATCTCGACTACTAGAGGCAAAATGAGAATTTTTTGAGAAAAAATCAAGAAGAAGAGATTGCAGGTAATCAACAACATCTTTAGTCCAATGCTCAGAACGAGTCAGCTGAGTTTTATCAGCAGTCCCTGAAGATAATGAGGCAGATCCAGGCCGAACCTGCAAAATTCAACCACGACCTAGCTTCCATTATTAAAGGGAACAATACATTGGGAAATGGTACTTAAGATATACACCAACACTGACGTATCCCCACCTGGTTGAGGTAAGTTACTTTAATAAACCAGGTTGCCCTCAGTAATGGAACATTATTCTTGATAAGAACTTCTAGAAGTGATTTCTTATAACCATGAGGAACATGATCAGCCAAAGAACGTAATCTTTTGTGCTGTTGAGATAAGCCCTGTAACAAAAAAATTTAAGGGTTTTAAGTTGTTGAAACAATAGCAATAGCTGTAGAGCAGGGTCCTAAAACAAGACAACAACCAAATAAGAATGGTGAAAGCACTCAAGGATTTACACTATTTTGCAGTATAATCTCGGTTTAAATTAAATGTTAGGCTTCTCCTACACACACCAATGCTTGTACTTGATCGAATTTACATGGATGATGCCTAGCTAAGTAAGCCAGCATAATAATTTTTCTAATTACAAATTGCATATACCTCAATCCATTTCTTCCGCAAGTCTTCACCACACGGCCTTAGTTCAGGGAAAACACCAGGCTTAGTGAGTAGTGATCCTGCAAGTGCGACGCCATAGACTTGACCAGCCTGTCATAGTGAGCACTATAAGTTATATCAAAAGTTTCAACAAACTGGAAGAGATATAATCCACTAAATTTCACAGCAGACAAAAAAAGAGAAGTACACAGTTGACATATTTTGTGGCAGCACTATTTTCAGCAAGAATAGCAAAAACAGAATAAAAATTATCACCTTCCGCTTCTGAACACGAGATTCATTGATGGCCCTTAGACGTTTTCTAATGGCCTGGAGAGAAGATGGAACTAGATTATTTATTTTTCTTAAAAATAAAAATAAATAGAATGGGCATAAATACATCACCAAGATAACAAATTTACCTCTTTGCAATTTAGAACAATTGTCTTGTTAAAGTTTGCAACCTGGGTCAATGAAATTTCTCTTGCTTCCTGATGACTCAAAGTATCCCAACATTAGATAACACCAAATCAGGAAAAAGGATGTTTAATTTCAAAGTATTCATAGACTTTATTATCAATTATTCACCAAGCAAAGCTAGAAGTGAAGAATGCAGACTGTAACACTGCTTCGATTATCATGAACAACAAGAGATCTACAGAAAAAGTTAAAAAGAAATCCAATTCTAAACTCAATAACCATCTAACCAATACCGGTACAGAACTAGACATTAAGGTACAATCATAAACACAGTTCAAATAAAACAAGATCGTCTTTTCACCAGAAAATAAATAAAAACAATCATCATCTTAAAACAAGAACCAGTGACCACGTCATCAGACTAAAACAAAGACGAGTGAATTTGACATCACAACAGATTGCTTTTGAATCAAAAATGATGCTGCCACATCACAGTGCTTTAATGGAGGTGTGAAACTATAAGTAGCATTGCCTGGGAAATAGAAAAATGAAATAAAAAAGGACAGCATTAAAACTTGAATATACTGGGGCGGATGCAATATTATAAAAGAATTGCAATGGAGTAAACTATAAGAAAATAAAGAATTAGGAAAGCTTAAGGTATGCATCTACCACTCTTTCAGAATAAATCAGAAAGTTCCTTTGGAGGAAATGCAAGGCAAAGATAGGAGAAATGCCAATATATTATGGCTTCAATATATGCTAGATACGTTCAACAAAACATAGTACAATATAATAAATGGGCAGTTCAGGAGTGCTCTAAAATAGATATGTATGAATAAAGCACGCACTGTCAAATCTGCTACCATACATCATCTTTTTTATACAACGAAAATAGAATACACCAAAGAGAAATTTTTATCATTCTACCTCAAGTCCCTCAACTGTCTCTCTATATCCAGATTGCACATATTCTCTTGTTAGAGTCTCCTCAGGGCAATTCGGTGTTTGGGGGTGAAAGTCTGGTGGCCCGAGTCTGAGATTCAAATATTGACATTTAATATTCAAATATGCTACATCAAGATGATATGAACGTAAGAAAAATTAATTAATAATAACTCAAAGTTTAAGAACTGTTAGCCATATGCTTTAGAGTGAAAATTAACAAAAGCCAACAATATAAAAAGTGAAGAATATATGCAACCCCCACATCATAAAGCATAGAATGCCCATAATATATGAACTAAAATTAAACAAGGCATTAAAAACAGGTGATATTATGAGCAGGGATTACCTGGAGTTTAGAGGCTCTTTATCACACCTCAATTTGTACGGGGTTAGATGTGGTTGACGCCTGCACATGCCAAACCAGTGTGTTGAGAGGAATTGGACACATTAGGTCATTAATAACGATAACTATCAAAATTAGTAAACCATTTTATTACTAAGTATCAAACAAGACAAATCAAAAATTAAAGTTATTAGCAATAATAAGTCAAAGGGACATAATCAATGTAACAGAGCCAACCAGAAATTGGAAGCTGAAATCTTCTTCAGGCAGTATTGAGCTCTGCCATTTAGCAGGAATTTCATTTAGGTGATGAAAAAGCAACTTCATGTAACAACTATCTTATTGACAGCCAACTACAAGAATTTAAAATGCTTCAAATTATATATATTAAAAATCCAACTAGACGTAAACATTAGATTCGTTAATAAGTTTGCATAATTTTTAAAATATCTTGTATAGGCCCTCAAACATTTTCTTCACAAATCAAGTCCAGGATGATAAATATTTAGTTTGTACAATTTAGTGCATAAAAACTCCAGCAGAAAATAGAAGTTTGAGGGATTAAAGAGTAAAAGGAAAAGGGTAGCTAACTTAAACGAGACAATGCAGAACCAACATAATCAAATAATTAGATTTGAAAATATTTATCTATTGGGACTTAAATCATTGATTTTTGCTAGTTGCTACTGCAGACAGAAATTTCCATCCTATTTTCAATTCTAACGACCCAAGCATATCATCAAAAGTAGACAATTTGATAAATGAGGGGGAATTCTTAAGCAGTTAATTAATGAGCACAAGAAATAAAAAACAAGTTCAAATATTCAGATTGGTCGAGAACAAAGGGGGAAAATCAGAAGTTGCAAAATGAATTAAATATTTAAATATTAACTAGGAGAAAAAAGTTGACAATGAGATCTTAAGGAGGCAAAGAAGGAAGGTCATTTACCTTGAATTGATCGAGTAGTTAGCTGGCAAAGATGATTCAGATCTTCCAGTGTCCCTAGCCGAAGGCCCACCAATTGCACTGTTATTAACTGCACTAGTGCAGCTGCCAGCATGATACCTTTGCATTTCCCCCAACTATCACCAGCATACTTCCCCCAGCATCAAAACACAAGCAGTTGTGATAGCTAAGAGGCACCATTGACAACGTTTTAAGTCATTTCCAACAAAAACCAAGTTAAGCAGGTTAGAAAATCCTAAGCATATAAATCCCAGTAGCCAAGGAACAGCCCTTAATTAAAGAAAGGATTGGCTTTTGAGTATATAACCTCTGGTTTTAAATCTGTGTCACTGGATATCCTTTACCTGCTAAAGAATGTGCTCAGACATCATATATCCCAGACATGGGGCATAATGTATGGACCAGAAGAAGAACCACTATGAAATATCAAGCAACAAGCATCCAAAGTTTGCAACTCTTCCAAATGGAAAAGAAAACGAAATAAATTGTAATTGTATTCAAAATAAAAATGTTAAGAACATTAAAACCTCAAACTCTACTCCACAGCGAGTCCTGTTTCAACTATATAATAACCTAACCCAAATGCCATAGTAGAGAATAAATGGAACAAGTTGACATTTTAATTTCGAAATTTAAATATTTCTATTTTGAAATTGAAGTTCAAGTTCATAGTCCATATAAATCCAAATATACTTTCAAGAAAATTTGCAGACAATAAATTCGTAATTAGATAAAGATATCCCCGTATGCCCCATATCTGTCATACAGATGAAAATACGGAAACCCCTACCCATTAGTTAATGAAATACTGGACTAGATATTCACATGAAGTATAATTATATAGAGTTAAAACCTTCGATTATTATACATCTGAGAGGAATTATAACATAAATAATACTTATAAGACACGGAGCCACTGTCAAGCTAAAATTTTAAACTTCACACTCTACATTTTGGAAATGCCAGGATTTATAACTCCAACCCGTATCTTAGCTAGTAAATTACCAGCGACAATGGAAAGCAGCATAAATTAATAAAAACGCTCCCAATCCAGGTGCATACGTCCAAAACCCATAATACAATAACCTCGATTGAAACTTGTTCCCTCGCAACTTAAATCGCCAAGTAGCTCATATTACGTTTGAAGTAGTTAAAGCACAGAAAGAAACTTATAAACAAACCACCGACTTAACCTGCCAATTAATTTCAACTTACGATTGAATCCAAGATGCCCACGAATTCTGGAAACATCATCGCGCAACGCAATAAGTCAAATCTAAAGCAATATAACCGCCGGAATTTGAACTTTAAAGCACGATCCAAAACTAGGGTTTTTTCTACGAATTATAATTCCTCAACTTGATAAATGCGCGCGAGAGCTCGCAGTGGAGCTGTAAATTGGGCCTTTGACGTTAATAGAGCTAGGGTTTTGATTAATAATCCCGTACAACCTAAGAGCTTTCGAAAAATAACGGTAACAAGATTTAAGATTATATGGAAAAGCTGGACATACCTCGTGACAAACTTCAAGCCCTGAGATAAATAGACGAAATGCACTGTAGATAGATAAAGTAAGAGAGATAAACGAACTGCTACGCAGATGGAGGGTCGCGGACTATGAGAGGTTTGACTCTCAGCTTTGCTGATGGTGACGATGGTGCTTCTTCTGTTTCTTCTCCGTGATAGATTAAAGGGCGAAGGGGATGGATCTAGTAATTATCAAACATTATAATTATTTTCCTGTATTCCGTTTTTAACCTCGTAATATCATGTTATTGCCTTTGAACATAGATTAGGGCACGATTAAAAGGAGCTAAACGGTCAAACGAGTTATGAATACATTCCATCACGGAGTCAATATGTAATAGATACACGGAGGAATTATGGAGTTTAATTTTATTTTTTTTTACCAAAATGCCAGAAACCCTTTTTAATTTTTTTTTTATCACAAGTGACTCCTTTAGGCTTTGAGTTTTAAAAATTAGGCAAAAAAATCTCACAATTTAATTTGTATGACATCCCAGCCTTTAAAGAATTTGTATAACTTCAATTTCCTTCCTTACAGCCATATGGTGTAGTTGTTTCTTTATTATTTTTTTTCATCCAATTTATTAGAATTTTATCCCAATTATATTCAAATATAATATGCGTCATATATCTGATTATGGTAGGCGAGTCTCTTAATAAGAATATTTTGTATAAGTCAAAATTTAAACTTAAAATCTCATTTAAACAATACAATATCTTGTACTATTTAAATTAACTTTTATTGGTGTTGCTTCTTTATTAAACTGACTCTAAAATTCTAGGATATAGCTAAAACTCATGTTACATCAATTTAATACAAATGGTTATTTTTAATTGATATATATAGTATTATCGTTTTTATTAATTGCATATGGCATAAAAGGAACATTGCACTTCATCAAGGAGGAGGTTTGGTCTCCTCTTTACATAGCGATACAATAAATTTTGGGTTCCTTCTTAACTTTCTCAATCTTGGGTTTCTATAACTACGATTGTTAGATAAAAAGGTTGATTCCAACTTCATCCAATACTACAGTTTCTCAAGGATTTATTGATAACTAGCCTATTATCTCATATATGAATGAACAAATTAAGAAATGTAATTGTCAGTTAATTATTTGTTTGTCTAGTATAATGAATATAGAGGGGAATGCAAGTGAAATTTTAACGAGTTTAATTTAAAAGAGATAGATAATTAATATTATAAAATTTTAATAGACAAAATAAGTCAAACAAAAAATAAAAATAATTAATTAAATTTTTTTAAATCGAACTTATCAAAAAACTTTCAATGCAAATATTACTAGATTTTACATATTATGGCTCATCATTGACTATTCTTGAGCTGCTTCTAAAATATAGATAAAATTGAATTCGTATGTGAATAAACACCTGGGTATATTATCGTCATTTTGCCCTTTACCGCCCCTTCATAGTCTTGTGCCGTCAGCATATTACATTGGCATGTTCTTATGATTACGCCAATCCATGTATCCACAGGTTCCACCAAACTTTTCAATCTAAATAATTATCTGTTTTTTAAAAATATATATAAGTGTATATTGGACATCCAGTATACCTTCTACTTATCAATCTTTTATTTGGCTGAGCATATAAAGAGGAAAAGAAATTTTAATGAATTCAATTTATAAATAATGGAGAAATGGGTTTTAAAATTTTAATTAATTTCTCTTATTTTTCCAGTTTACCTTTTTTTTATTAAAATTTTATAGCTTTACTTATTCTCTTTTTTAAAAAAATTAACTCATTAAAATTTCTTACCCCTTCAACCAAACAGGGTAAAAGAAAGACTTGGATTATATATATATATATATATATATATATATATTTAGATAATAATGTTTGATGGTACATGTTTTTTTACTCCACTTAACATTGGAAGGCCCTATATCAATAAGAATAATCAAGAGGTTATAAAATCCATTTAAAAGTCTATATTATTTGATGTTAGTAGCCATATATCTTTTTATTAGAGATAATTATATTTAAAATATTTTTAGATATTAAATATAAGTTTTTTTTTTAATTTAACTGGATGATTCAGCACTGGGAGGCCCATAACAATAAGAGGTCACAATAACTAATTAAAAGTCCATATTGTTTTGTGCTGAAAGTTGAAGTCCATACTAACAATATAGAAGGCCCAATTCATCTATAAGCACTACATGGAACCAATAACAATGATGGCGCACGACTAATAGGGGTTTATTCAAATAGTAAATAATTTGATATCACTTAAATGAAGTATTGAGTTTGAGCCTTAGCGTATGTAGAAAATTTCTGTTAGGAAACTCACCTACCATAATCAGGTGCGCACCACAGGTCAGATCCAGATGTAGTCGGGATAAAGTTTCGGTGAATCAAATGGGCAACAAAAAAAAATGATGGCACACCAATGGGAGTTGGTCCAAGTGATAAACGGTTCAGTATCATTTAAGCGAGATCTCGAGTTTAAACCTTGACATATACAGAAAATATCCATTGAGAGACTCACCCACCATAGTCAGGTGAGTGATGCGGGTCAGATCCAGATATAGTCGGGGTAAAGTTCCAGTGAACTAGGTGGGCAACAAAAAAAACAATGATGGCACTAATGAGAGTTGGCACATATAGTAAAATATGGGCCCGTATCATACAATGATGCGAGTTCGATTCCTGTAATTGTTGTGAGGGTTAATTTGGTATACGGTCTCATAAGTCCCTTGTAAGTACTATTTAAATCCTAGGGCTGTGATCTGACCTTATTAGAAGACCGGTACCAAACCCATCTAATTTTTTTGTACAAAAAAATAATAATAATAATGATGGTTCATTTGTAATTAATAGACTCATATCCCACAAAAACGCGAGTTCAATTCCCGTTGTTGTTGTAAAAGCTCATTTATTAAGTAATATTGTAAGTCCCTTGTAAGCACTATATGAAGTATGGGCTATGTCATGATCTTGATAGGGAATGGGTTTCGAACCCACCTAAACTTTTCTTTACAAAAAAAGAATAAAAAAACCCATCGTCCGTGGATTCAGCTAGTGATATACAATTCTTTGGAGTGTATTCGATCCTTAAGAAGTACCACTTTATTATGGTTATAGTCATAGCTTTGGGGTGATATTCTGATGACTCACCTTGCTTGGAATTGATATCGTATATGAGGAAAAGAAATTTTATCTTATCGTTAGATCATGGATGAGGGTGATTTTCTTCTAAAAAATTTTCTACCCAAAAAAAAGAACTGTACAAACAAAAACAAAAATAAAAAAAGGAAGAGACAAGAGAAGAGGCCCTCCATTAAGCAAGTGGGGTGTCCGGGCATGTTATTCAGACTCTTTTGACTTGGATGTATCACTGGCGTCCGAAAACAAAAAACTAGTACCATATTACCTATAAACTTTAAGGGAAAAAATTCACATAAGTATGTTAAAAATAATGTTGTTAAGACATTTACTGTAGATTTCCTCCTGTGCTTTTATTTCGCCAATAATAACAACAACCTGTATTTCTTTTTGTGTGTTTGTATGTTAACTTGCACTCACAGGTTTTTTTGGTGTTTTCTTAGCTTTGGCTATTGATGTTTGTAATCTTTTTGTCTGTAATTAATAAAATTGATTTTTTCTGGTAAAAAAAATAAATAAAATAAACAGTTAAATAAGTATCTGTCATTTTGCACGTTTACGTACAATGATCCCTACATAGTTTTGTCTTTGGTGTCATCGGCATATTCCCTTGGCATGTTCTTCTGATTACATCAATATATATATGAATTCAAAGCTTCCCCTATCTTTTCAGTCTTTTGAATTATTCGGCTGGAAAATAAATCTAATATTCTAATAATATGTTTTTAAGTGTCTATCTCTTCGTGGATACCATTATCCAATATGCATCAAGATGATCTGATTCTCGTTTATTTATTTATTTCCATGTTCTGTTCACTAATTAATATAGGCAAGTACGGCAAATTGTGACATCTATAATCAAATAAACAAGAAAGCAGGAATATCTTATTGAGTTTTTATTCATATCGAGATTAATTAGATTGACATACATGTGCAATTAAGGAAGAACCACGTTGAAAAAGCCCGTAAAATCGGTGATAAATAAATACTACCTGTCATAATTATAAAATTAAGTAAATTTTTTTAGATAAATATATAAAATTAAATTAATTGATTGATTATAATTAAAATAAAAATTAATTGACTAATTTAAATAGATTAAAAAGTATATAATATAAAATTATCTTAAAATATTATATTTAATCATAATAATTTTTTTATTTTATTTTTTAAATATATTAAAAAAATTAATTAAAATTTATAATTAAAATTTAAAATACTAACTAAATTAGCTAGTTTATTACAGTTTAGTGAAACAAGCTAATGATCAATTCATTAATTTTAACATCCAGCTAGGTCAAGGATATATTTACAAGAGGGCACTGCCACGTAAGCCAGAAGAGAATGGAGATATTTTAATTTAGCGAATAGGAAGCCCGGGGACCACCAAATGATGATGACACACACACACACACATATATATATATATGAAAAAATAATCTACTAATCACTTATAGATTCATCAAAATTTTAAACCAGGTCCTTATAGGTTTCATCCTTTTTATTCCATCCTTCTTGTTGGCGAATTATTGATGACAGTCCTTCCGTTAATTATCTGTGAAGGTGCTGTTAAATCGTGACTTCCCATCTCCTCACCTGCAACCCTCCTCCCTCAGCTTCTATCTGTCCATCCTCCACTCTATCTCATGCCAAGCTCATGCCACAATTGCTCTTTGTCTCCTTCCACCCTCCTCCACTGACTCAATCGGAATCCGTACCGGTCCGCCGAACCTTCGAACAGTCCTCGTTGCTCCTTAGAATACACGCTGACCACCCAGATCTTAAAAAACGATAACTCTATATAGCTAATGCAAATTTTGACTCCCTAGCTCCTTCCATTTTTCTACCATTTTCTTGAGCTCTCATCGATACTCTCTACCCAGTACTCCCTTAATTCTCTTGAACTGATCGAATAAACCTCTTTTCTTTTTTTTTTAAGATTTTGATTTTTAACTCCAGTGATCAACACTAGGCTTATTGGTATATTCCAAATTTAGTCCAGTTCGACATCACCTTCGACTCCATTGATCGATGTAGTAATCGACCACTCCCTTTTTTGTGGATGTAGATTGTGCTATAGTTACTATTGGAAGCACCCCCTGACTCCATTGAAGCGTCCTGATTCAAGAATAATGGATGTTTCAGCTGGTGGTGGTTTACTCCGTTCCACATTTTTCTAGTCAGAATCAGACCCCGTTATCTCTTCTTTTACTGAAATATCACTTCCGGTGTGCTCTTCTTTTGATGCCTTAACCTGAAACACACCGCCCAAATTCAATCAGAAAGGCATAATAATGATGGGTCCCTGTAAAAACTTCCAAATTCAATCAGAAAATGGCTTTGACTTGGAAGGAGATAGAGTGGAGGAGGGACAGGGAGAAGCTGACAGAGGAGGGGTTGCTGGTGAAGAAGACGATGGGAGGTCAGTATTTAATGGCACCTTCACAAATAACTCACAGAATGACTATAATCAATAATTGGTAAAAAATAAAGACGAAAATTAAAAAGAAAAAAACTACAAGGATCTAATTTAAAATTTAATAAAAATATAAGGATTAATAAATTAATTTTCTATTTATATATATATATATATATATATATGAATTAGTAGTCTATCTTTCATTATCTCTAAACTTCAAGGCTTAATTGGTGGAATCAAATCCAATGCTAAATCCAACTCAATTTTGCTTTAACTATTTTTCATGTAGAATAATTAAATCATTAAATATACATTAAATTGATAAAATTTTTAAATTTAACTTTATTTATTTTTTATATTTATAAATTATTCTCCCATCTTTTTCTTTTTTCTCTTTTTAATGATAATTTAAAAAGGGTAAAATTTAAAAATAAATTTTAATAAATTTTTAAATAGATTTATATTTAAGATAAAAAATTCTTTTAAAATTAGAATTATAATAAGGACAGTTAGAATTATAATAAGAACAAGAGTAGCAGTTAGAGACTGAACAGATAGAGAACCATGAACAATTATTTGATCTTTTAAACGTGACATCGGGATTATAATGCAACCTTTCATATAAGTTGTCAAATTTTCACCAATGAAAGAGGAAGAAGTCATTCAATTGGCAGTCCCGACATGATCATTATCTCTGTATGCAAGTATTGGCTTCTTTTTTTTAACATCCTTCTTCTATTTCTAATCATAAAAATTAATTATTTTTTTAAAAAATAATAATTATTTTTTATGATTAGAAAAAAATTATAAAATTAAATAAAATCAATTAATTATAACTAAATTTAACGCTTCAATATATTATACACACTTCAATTTATTTAAATTAATTAATTTTTATATTAATTATAATTTATTTATTTATTCAATTTTTTATATTTATCTAAAAAAATAATTAATTCTTATAATTAAAAATAAACTCCTTATGTTATATGCAAATTACATATGACAAATCTTTTGATATCTTCGTCTATGCTAAATGTTGGGTGATTTCTATCTTAGTGTGTGTTTGGTTTGTGACAAAACTTATGTTTTAAACTAAGATTTTACTAAAATATAGGTTTTAAAATATTTTAAAATAAAGAGTTATATTTATTTAAAATAAATTTTGGATAAAATCATATTTAAAACTAAAATTTTAGATAAATTGGTCAGAGTAACTTATAGAATAGTAAAATAACTTATAGACTAATCAATTACTATATTACCAATATTTTTTTACACCCTCTATCATCTCTCTTATACACCCTCTATCCTCTCTCATTTCTTTTCTACACTCTATCTTCTCTCTCCTTTATTTTATACACCATCTTTCCTCCATCATCTCTCTTATACATTATCTCTCTTCTTTCATCTCTCTTCACTATCTCTTCTATCTCATATCTCCTCTTTCATATATTTAATAATTATATCATTTTTCGTAATTTACTAATAATAAAAGTACTTTTATAAATAACTATCTAAACAGTCATTTATTTAAAGCCATTTTTTCCATAAGCTCTTCTCCATAAGTCATTTTCTAAAAGCTACCAATTTTTTTTTCATAAGCCATTTTCTAAAATCTTATCCAAATGGGTTCTTGGTGTGTGTTTGGAAACTCTCTAAACCTATGTTTTAAACTTAAGTTTTGAAAATTTTCAAAACAAACAGTTATATTTGTTCAAAAGGGCTTTTAGGCTAAATAATGATTTAAAATCAAGGTTTCAGATAAGCTGGTCAGAATAGTTTATATAACAGTAAAAAAGTTTATAAATTAACTAATTACTATGTTATCTCTACTTTTTCTTACACCATCTCTCATCTCTCTTCTCTGGTCAGAGTAATTTATAGAACAGTAAAATAGCTTATAAACTAATCAATTATTATATTATCCATAATTTTTCTTACACCATTTATCCTATATATTTTACAATTTCTCTCATTTCTTTTCTACACCCTGTCTTCTCTCCCATTTCTTTTATACACCATCTTTCCTCCCTCATCTCTCTTATACACTATCCCTCCTCTCTCATCTACATTATCTCTTATATCTCATCTCTTATCTCTCCTCTCTTATATATTTAATAATTATATCATTTTTCATAATTTATCAATAATAAAAGTATTTTTATAAATAATTATCCAAATACTCATTTATTCAAAATTATTTTTTTTCACAAGCTTTTCTCCAGAAACTATTTTATAAAAGCTATCAAAAAGCTTTTTTTTTTCTCCATAAACCCTTTTCCAAAATCTTATTCAAATGAACCCTTAGTGTGTATTTTGAAACTCTCCAAACCTAGATTTTAAATTTAGATTTTGACAAAATTTAAGTTTTGAGAAATTTTAAAACAAACAGTTATATTTGTTCAAAATGGCTTTTAGACCAAATCATGGTTTAAAACTAAGGTTCATATAAGCTAGTCAGAGTAGTTTATGGAATAGTAAAAGAATTTATAAATTATCTAATTACTATATTACTTCTATTTTTTCTTACACCCTCTCTCATCTCTCATCTCTCTTCTACACTCTCTCTCATCTCTCTTCTACACCCTCTCCCTCCTCCCTTTTATTTATTCTATATCATCTCTCCTCTCTCCTCTTTTATCTCTTATTTCTCTTATATTTAATAGTTATACTATTTTTTATAATTTATTAATAATAAATAATTATATAAATACTCATTTATTTAAATTATTTTTTTATAAATATTCTTAAAAATCTCTTTTTTAAAAGTTACCTAAATTTTTTTTTTCTATAGCTAATTTTTTAAAGTCTTATCCCTTGTATTAGAAAACATCCTTCTCTTCCTGTATCCTAATCCCAGCGCAAATCTCATCAGGTTGATCACATGGATGAACGCTGGAACTAGGTTCATCACGGAAGCCAAAGCATTTAATATTCGGATGACTTGATGACAGGGAGGTAGCTTTCAACGAGACAATGCCACCAAAATCAAAGAGAGAGAAAGCGCGTTGCCGGAATTCAATGCCTTCCTGTACGAGGTTATCCCCTCTTGACTGAATGGTCGGCACCATGTATATGCACTTCACTGATTTCCCAATAATTTTGCGTCACCCTTAATGAAGGCAATTATAAACATGGTATATTTTTTCTCTTTTGATCACAGTGTACAAATATTTCTCTTAGCAGAAAATTATTTTCTCATTTCACTAACAAAATATTCATTAGGCTCGCCAGCTCACTCGATTACTCCGTCAGTGAATCCCTATCGAGTAGCGGCAAAACACTGCAATAGGTGATGTAGACAAAGCGTGCTCGATTTGACCTGCCCGGTCCACCGGGGAATTAACCATCCTAGAAGGAGAGTCGAGGCTGGCGTAGCACTTTTTCAGCACACCGAATTAAGACGGCTTCAGCCCTTTCTAGGCTGACTTTTCGTCCTCTTAGCAGACAATAATGAAATTCAATTAGTCCCTCTGGAATAGAAGAGGAAAGAGTTATCTAAAGGGGCTATGTATTCTTAATCCAAATTTATAAAATGTTTTTAATTTTATGAATAATTAAGTATTATTGAATAATACCCAATAGTTATCTTTTAATCAATCCAAACCAATTTTTAATCAATTTGTTTTGATTGTGCACAACATAATGCATCTTCTTCTATATTCTCTTGGGAATATATTGATCACGTCCAACTAAATTTAACGGGACATGTATCAACTTGTGGCTCTCTTATTCTTTTATATATATATATATATATATATATATATATATGTGCACGAGTGCGTATTTGGGTGGCTCTTATAATATTTTGTAAAATGAGCATGTTGTCACTTCTCCATCGTATATTATAAAATATTAAAAACATTCTTCCGGAATAAATATAAAAATAATTTAAACCGTATTATTTCTATTTAGTATTATATTAGGCTAAAATACACACATAACCCCTTTAATTTTAGCTCTGTTACATATAACCCTCTCGCCTTTAAAAAATTAGAAAGCACATTCTCAACTTTTATATTAAGACATCTAACCCTTTGCCGTGAAAATGTCACTTAACTCTAATCGAAATTCACGTCATATTAGATTATTGAAAATTATGTGGCATATGAGATGCAATTTTTATTATATTATTTATTTGATTGATTCTTACTTAAAAAGTTTCTAATTAGACAAAAGGACATCTCGGTGATTCAATCCATAATTCCTAGCGTCGGCCAGAAAATCATCTTCCTTTATAGTCTCCTGTAACTTGTAAATACTCTCCATTTACAACATTCGATTCATCTTGTAACTATCTTCATCATTACAAAAATCATCTCCACCGCTAGCCTCAATTGCATGGTGTATATGATTATATCCGTTAAGAAAAAATAATAATTATAAACTGTACATCTCACCATTCGCTACTTGCTTAGAGAAAGTAAAGAAATGAAGAGGGTGTCGTCTCCTCAATAAACCTCTTTATCTCTATGAAGTGTTGAGCACTAAAGGCATCCCAAATAATCCTCAAGTACAAGGGAGTGCTTACCAATGCTTTTGTGCAATTAATCCGAAGAGGATTTTTTGCAAACTACAGCAGAGACTATGATGTTGGGTTTCTGGCTAACATTATTTTGTATTGGATTGATAGGAAAATATTCATATTTGTAGTTTTGCCTTGAAGATTATGCATGTGTGACAATCTGTTTTGCAGGAGATTACCGAGAAGGGAAAATGATTATACAAACCTCGACGGCGGACACTAGGGATTATGGATTGAACAATGAGATACCCTTTAGTCTAATTATAGACTTTTTAAGTAAGGATAAATAAATAATATAATAAAAATTACATCTCATCTACTATATAATTTTCAATAATTTGATATAGCACGTATTTTGTTAAATTTAATAATCGTTTTAATGGTAAGAAGTTAAATGTCATAATATAAAAATTGAGGGTATGTTTTTTTAACTTTTAAAGTGGAAAGGTGCTATATTATAATTAAAATTAAGGAGGTCATTTGCATTATTATAAAATATGTGCATGGCTATTTAATATCCACGTTGATGACGTTTTGCGCCATGGCGTGGGCGGAATGAGGAATCTCCAACGCATATTCTTATTTGACCGTCGTATTCTCATATCATATTTTAATATTCCATCAATATAGTGCATTTTCTAGAATTACTATTATTATTATTATGTTTGTTATATCAAGTAGGGGAGAACAATTAGCCCGAAGCCCATGGGCCCATCCGTAACCTGTTATTATTTGAGCCCGTTTAAGTCCACCCAAAATAGGCCCGTAACGGGCGGGCTTAAACGGGCTCAAACAGTAAATTATATGGGCGGGCTGCGGGCTGACCATTGGACAGCCCGCAAACCACCCATATATTTTTTTATTAATTATTATATTATATTTATTTAAATTTATTTTTATTATATATTAATATACTTTTTTAAATTTATTTTGTAGAGGTATGGATAATTATATCTACAATAATCACAAGTAAATATAATGTAGATTATGTATAATTATAATCCAATTGAATAATTAATATTATAAATGATTATATTATATAATTATTGTAGACTGTGTGGTTATAAATTTGTAGCTATTATTATGATATTTTAATTTTTAATTTTAAGATGAACAATCATATCATGTGTGTAATATTGTTATTTTATTTTTATTATTATTAAAATTTTAAATGGGTTTAAATAAAAAAAATATTTTTATTTTTTATAAATGGACTGTCTATGCCCATTAGAACCTAAACGGATTCAACCTAATTCATTTAATATGGGTTTAAATAGACTGAGGTACAGATATAAATTAGCCTATATCTATAAAAAAATAAATAGACGGAGCATCAGCTAACCATTCGATTAACCTAGTCAGCGCATTACTCACCCCTAATATCAAGTAAGTAGATATGGTGTGCATTTGATTCAGGAGGGTCCCACTCGCCTTCTGGGAAGTTTCGTACTGAAAGAATTGGAGGGAGCAAAAAGGAAAAGAAGAAGAAACCCAGAGGAGAGAGACAGGTGGCTCGTTTTAAGGTTGAAGTGGAGGAGGACCCACTGGGGAATTGTTTATGTAATTTACCTTTCAAAGTGATGCAATTATATATTCATAATTTGGGTTTCTTTAATGATTGTAGCTGAAGAGAAGCATGCTCTTTTCAATCTGACAGATTTCCTGTAAAACGAAGCTGAAGAAGCTTACACCATCTTCCCCTCACGCCCACCGGCAACAAAAAGGTTCCCTCCAATTCTTCACTTTAATGAGATTTTCCATGATAGAAAGTCGGACATGCTTTTGTTGGTTTGGGAAAATCTTAAGAGATAGAGAGAGCCGGATTTGCTTTTGTCGTTTTGCTTTTGTCTGATGCTTTTAGCTTAAGGAGGAATTTCCATTATAGAAGTAAAAGAAAAAAGTGTCTATTTGGGGTTTTCATGGTTTTATAGACAGGTTCCTGTGACAGACAGAATAGCCACTGTTTGATGAATTGCTTAGTGAGCTTCTAAATAAGTTTATTCTGAATTGAAGGTGATGGTGTTTAATGGAAAAACAGAATCATTAAACTGAGTCTATGCATTTCTTTAATGGTTTGATAAATCATCTTTCATCTCATAGTATGGCTGTGGCGAGTCCTGCGCCTGCAGTTCCACGAAGCTTCAGTTCTGTGAGGTTGCCTCAAGATTTTGAGGTCACCGCCAGCAACATGGCCGGGATGGGAGAAATTGTAGAAGAGCCTAAACCAAGTGTGGTTGATGACACTATCTATATTGCTGTGACAAAAGATTTGAAAGAGAGCAAATCAAATCTGACATGGGCAATTCAAAACTCTGGAGGAAACAAGATTTGCGTCCTCCATGTTCATGTCCCTGCAACTATGATCCCCCTGAGTAAGTTTGCTATATATTTATGTTCATTACCTGTTTGATGATTTTACTAATTCTGCAGATTTCTTAGTAAATGGTCAAGATATTGCCTTGAATGATGACCACTGTCTTAGAAATTAACAGTGTAAGGCCTAATAGACGATACTGAGCAATTAACAAGTAACAAAAGTTGTTGAAAATGCTGATTGTCTCGCTGTATCTCTAAATCATACAACTTGCAGGATCTAGAATTGGCCTTTTACGATGTGATATATTCTATTTTGTAGTGGGCACTAAATTTCCCGCAAGTTCATTGAATAAAGAGGAAGTTGAAGCATACAAGGAACTTGAAAGGCAAAACATGCATAAGAATCTAAATGAGTATCTTCTATCCTGTTCACGAATGGGGGTACCGTCTTTGACTTTCTGTCCATGTATATGCAATACAAATGTTGAAACTTCACTCACAATGTTCTGATGCAGGTCCGGGCAGAGAAGTTGCATTTGGAAATGGAATGCATTGAGAAAGGTATTGTAGAGCTTGTCTCTCAACATGGCATCCGTAAGCTTGTCATGGGGGCAGCATCTGATAATCGTCATTCTAGGTAGGAAAACAGATACGAAACCTCATCCACGCCACTGTAATGTAATCTCGTTAACTTGTGCTAGAAAAGCCCATAATGATATCATATTAGTATAATAGTAATGGAGATTTTGTAGGATGAGAACTAAGCCCCACATAGAATAGTATAAAATGCTCAATAAGATATTTAAACGGGTTAATTCTCTCACTTTAATAACGAGTTTTTGGTATAGGGTTAATCGTCCCATTTAAGTATTCATCAATAGGTATCAGTTTTAAAAAGAGCTACTCATAGAGGGTTTTGATTGGCAGGAGGCCTAATAAAGTGTTGTGTAAAGAGAGAATATACTAGTTTGTCATGATGTGTGGGAGAAATCTGATGTGATAGTATATCTGACAAAGGTTACTGAGAATCTGAGATAGAGATCCAATTTTATTTACTAGTGTTGTTTTAAGTTCAATATATCAGTGATCTTTAATGTTTTGACATTGCAGGAAAATGATGGACCTCAAATCTAAGAAAGCCATTTATGTGAGTGAACATGCTCCAGCTTATTGTCAAATACGGTTTGTCTGCAAAGGGCGCCTTATACACGCTAGGTTTGTTGCCATTTTAAATACTAATCAAATCTGATGTTAGATGGGTGCTTAGGATATAATGTCACTTGCAGATTTCAATTTAAATAATAAACTTTTTAGTTGCATAAGATCATACAAAGCTTAATGCTTAAATATTTCAGAAAGTTCTTAAATACCTAATCAAGTACCATATCAACACAGAAATTGCTGCTTGGATGATGGTAATGAAGAGGTTGCATCACCTCTGCCACGGCGGAGGCCAAACCCTGAAGCTGTGCTTTCACTTCAGTTGAGGTCTCAATCTGTTACAATGGGGCAGAATACTAGGGAAAAGCTTGAGTTACTTCCCAGAGCAAGGTCTGCCATTTCTGGGCATGAAGGAAGAACGGTGACCTTGTCTTCTCCAGACTCTGAAGGGTTTTCCAGTCCAAGTAACAGATGGGGCACAGAAGTTGGTAGTAATGGGTCAGATGGGCTGTTAAGAAAGAGTCCTTTACTTTTCTCAACATGTCCTGAAAGTGGTGCTATTGAAGCAACATTGACTCCAAAATTGAATTCTGAGGGGAGTACTGAGAATTTAATAGACTCAAGTGAATTCTCTCCAGTTATAGCAAGTCTCCGCCGTTCATCTCCTCCTAGTGTACTGGTAACTCCTAAATGTAACTTTTTCCCATCAATATTTGTTGTGTAGAATGTGCATTGATTGCATTGATATATGAGGGAAACAGTCTGAGATTTTTTTATCTGATTGAACATTGACACAGGATGGAGGAATAGATGACTCTCTCTACTATCACCTTGAACAAGCCATGTCTGAAGCTGAGAATGCTAGAAGGGAGGCCTTTCAAGAAACAGTTAAACGTGGGAAAGCTGAAAAAGATGCACTTGATGCTATGCGGAGGGTTGAGTCTTTTTTTTTTTTTTTGAAAAAATTACTAACAGTTCCATATAAGCAACATAATCGTTAAAAAGCCTCTTGAATTGTTAATATGTCATGACATGTTGTCATTGCCATGCACATACTGCTTAGTTATTGTAGAACTTTTTAGTGATTAGTTGCTTATGTGGGACTGCACAATAATTTTTCCTTTATCCCTTTTCTTTGGCATTTCTTGATTGCTTCATGTTACTCCTGTGGTGTACAGTTAACTGTTCATTGTCTCTGCAGTCAGCACATTCTCTCTGTTTTTCTTTAAAGTTTTGCATTCTTTGTTGATATAATCTTTATACTGATAAATTGGCAGGCTAAGGCCTCGGAAAGCTTGTATAAAGAAGTGCTCAAACAAAGGAAACAAGTGGAGGAAGCACTAGAAAAAGAAAGAGGGGACCTTGAAGGGATGAAGAGCGAGAGTGACAAAGTTAAGGAAGAACTTAGACTTGCCCTAGATCAAAAACTGTCGTTGGAGAGTCAAATTGAATCATCTGAATTCATGGTAAGGGAGTTAGAACGGAAGATTATATCTGTCGTGGATCTGTTGACAACGTACAAGAAAGAAAGAGATGAGTTACAGATGCAGCGCAATGATGCATTGAAAGAGGCCGAGGAGTTGAGGAAAAAACAAGGAGAGGTTTCAAGCGTACATGAGCCTGAGGAGTTGTTTTCAGAGTTCTCTTTCCAAGAGATTGACCAAGCAACAAGGAACTTCGATCCATCCCTAAAGATTGGAGAAGGTGGATATGGAAATATATATAAAGCTACCTTGCGTCAAACTGAAGTGGCCATAAAGATGTTGCATGCAAACAACAACTCGCAAGGACCTGCAGAGTTTCAGCAGGAGGTATGATGAAAGATGAATCATTATTGGTAGCGTTTTGAAGTAAGGAGAATTCCACCTAACCCCACTTAGGTGACTTTATTTTATTTTACTTTTTAAGCATCAAAAGTTATGAAATTACATATCAGTTCCCAAGGACCAAAGTGAAATTTTGTTTTGATGGTAAACAACCAAAATACTTTCGGTTCATTGTTTTTAATAAGTGAACATATGTATTTTTAACCAACAATTGCAAAATTTACAATGTACATATGGAAATCTACAACAACTAATTCACAACAGTTGATAAAAAAATTCACAAGTGTTCATAGGTATATTTCCAAATGCACATAAGCATTTTGGTCATTTTCCATAAAAGCATAATTTCCCTTTGATCCCTTGGTACTGTAGTGTAATTTTAGATTATTTTTATCCTTAAGCGGAAAAAAGTTACATCAGTGGGGTTAGGTGAAATTGTCCCTTTCAAATATCTAAAGCTGGTTCTGGTGTCCACCATTGAAATGATGACCCTATCCTTTATTATTCTTGAATGCAAATATTAGTGGCGTTTACAGGCAATAAATCCATATTTGTGGTGAGAGAAGAGTTTTCAAGTTGATCCTACTTATGATTTTGTATCAGGTTGATGTATTGAGCAAATTAAGACATCCCAACCTTATTACACTCATAGGAGCCTGCCCAGAAACCTGGACTCTTGTCTACGAGTATATACCAAATGGAAGCCTTGAAGATCGGCTCAATTGCAAGGATAACACAGCTCCATTATCATGGCAAACTCGAATCCGCATTGCTGCTGAGCTCTGCTCTGCTCTCATCTTCCTTCATTGCTGCCAACCTCACTCCATAGTTCATGGAGACTTGAAACCCGCAAATGTTCTACTTGATGCAAACTTTGTCACCAAGCTTAGTGACTTTGGAATTTGCCGTATATTATCCAATACTGAGACTTCAGGTGGTGATGATGATACGACAAATTGTTGGAGAACTGTTCCAAAGGGTACTTTAGTCTACATGGATCCTGAATTTCTTGCTACTGGAGATCTTACGCCGAAATCAGATGTTTATTCATTTGGTATCATATTATTAAGATTGTTGACTGGGAGACCAGCGTTGGGGATCACAAAGGAAGTTCAATATGCATTAGACACTGGAAAGTTTAAATCCCTGTTGGATCCTTTGACTGGAGGCTGGCCATTTGTGCAAGCTCAACAGTTGGCTCGTGTGGCTCTAAGGTGTTGTGAGTTGACACGGAAGAATCGGCCGGATCTTCGTTCAGATGTCTGGAAACTTCTGGAGGCAGAGACTCCTTTAAAGTAGCTTATGGAGGATCTGACCAACCTCCTTCATATTTTATTTGTCCAATCTTTCAGGTAACTTTGAGCTTGATTCTTTTAGAGTGGTTGCTTTAAAGCCTGATTAATTGGGGGAAAAAAGCTAACTTGGAATTGTTGGCGTGATCGAATCTTACAGGAAATGATGCAAGATCCGCATATTGCAGCAGATGGATTTTCATATGAAGGTGAGGCAGTACGAGGATGGCTGGATAGTGATCATGACACGTCACCCATGACAAATGCAAAGCTTGAACATCGTAACAGTGTACCTAACCACACTCTTCGCTCTGCAATTCAGGACTGGCTCCAAAATCATCACTGAACGAGTCTCATATTCCTACTACCTCTTGTTTATATGTTGCAGTTTTGAGGAGAAAGTTCAGTACATAGATTCCTTCAATCTATTTTGTTCCACTGAACCTTGTGCTAGAGCTGTCTATGTTGTATAGTTTAGACCATTATTTGTTTTTTTAAGGTAAAAAAAATAGACCATTATTTGTTCCTATATCTTCAGCCATGGTAAGGAAGTAGAAAATAAGTTGGGGGCACATGCAGGTGTGTGGCTGTGTGTATTTATTGCATAGAAAATAGGAAAATATTGTTTAAGGTAGCTTTTGGCTTGAATACATATAAAGATCATTAGATGCGGTGCCTATGAAATCCTTTAAACAAGTGTAAAGGAAGATTAAAAAGAATATTTAATGGGATTATTAAAGATGACTTTTCGGTTAACAATTTTTTTAAAGATTCAATTATTGATAAAGTATAATAAAATTATGTGATTTATGTAACTGATTTGATCTACTTTAATAATGTATATTGCGGTTGTATGCACACATTAATGCTGAGTATTATATTGTTTAACTACAAGTTAATAAATGAAACATGATATGGAGTGTTATGAAATTTCACATTAATAATGATATTAGAAAAGAAGCAATCCGGTTGACTGGGCAATAAACAATGATAAAAAATTCAGAAAATATTTTATAAACAAATAATTTATTTTTTTTTTGTACAAAATTTTTAGAAAATAGTTGAATTTACTTATTATCTAAGGACAAGAAGAAATCCCTCTTCCTCTTAAATGATATTAATATTGAGTAGAATGAGTCGCTTATTATATTTAAATATAAATCTGAATATCTAGGAGTTGTGTACTAACTAACAATCTATGTTTTACAAGAGAAACAATTAATCAACCCTTCCTACGAGGGCCAGACCATAAGAACACATTGGGCCTCCGCTTTTTATCTCTATAACCAATGCCCAAGGGCAATCACGTTGTTTCAAATTTAAAAACAAAGCATTTACGTGAGTTAGTTTAAATGGTAAGTAACTCGATATTATTTAAGTGATGTTTTAAGTTTGAGTTTTAACATATGCAAAAAATCCCCGTTGAGAGGTTTACCCACTATAGCCAAGTGCACGAAGCTAATTATATTCGAATATATTCGAGACAAAACTCCAGTAAATCGGATGGATAAAAAAAAATTGAAAAAAAAAGTTGTCATTATGAGAATTTTTTTAATAGATTATTTCATAAGTTTCCTATAAGCGCTTTCTAAACTTTAAGATTATGCATTAGCTTTAATGGGGGACCGGTACTGAATCAATCTAAACTTTTTTGTAATAAAAAAAATTGAAAAAATAGTTCATTTGGTAGACGATGAAAAAAGGATAAAATAACATCTAATATCTTGATCTTATTACTTATATATAGCTAGTATCTTAATCTTATTAGTGAAATAATTTTACTTATAATAATTTTTTTAATTTGGTACAATTTTACTTATAATATTTTTAATTTAATATAATTATTAATACTTGAGAAATAAGATTATAGGTAAAATTGTATCAAATTAAAAATATTATAGATAAAATTGTATTATAAATAAAATTATGATACTAGCTATATATTAGAAATAAGATCAGGATATTAGGTACTATTTTATCTGGGAAAAATCAACATTATGGGCTTTTAGCCATTTGCATGGCCCAAAGAATAAAAACAGCTATAAATTGATGTCCAATGTAAAATGAAACCCAGGCCCATCAAATGAAAGATTGACTCAATACGCATGGGAAAGACAAAGGCTAGAATGGGTTCCAAACGTTGGGTTTCAAAAATCCTTTCATGTTGGGAAATGAAGAAGCGCCATGTTGAATGCTGAACCAAACTCAAATAGTAATAAATGAATTTGTATCTCATAAAAATATAAGTTTAATTTTTTCTATTATTATAAAAATTTATTTAATAGACGATTTTATAAATCTCTTATAAGTGCTCTCTGAGTCATAGGACCGTACCCTAACTTTAATAGGGAATTAATATTAAATCTACATAAACTTTATTTGTACCAAAAAAATATGTTGAATCTGGATAAGCCATGTACGGGGTGGGGGAGTTCATGTATCTTGCTATAAATTATAATTATATTATTTACTGGTATATGATTTATTATTGAGGTTATATTTTATATTCATCCGTTAAGCCCTTCAAGTAGTGGAAGAGACCGTAAATACTGGTGGTCATCCAACCAATATATGTGTAAAGTTTGAAAAATATTACCTCTTTTATCTTTAATATAAAATATATTTTAATAAATAAATTGAATCACAAAATAAGTTTTATATTAAAGATAAAAAAATTATATATTTTCAAAATTTTATTTGAGACGGTGGTCTGTCAAACTTCGTCAGAAATCAAGCTATTGTATCAACCAAACAGAAGCAGATTTATCTGAAATGTCCTGCTTTCACTGCTTACTTTCTTCATACCAAACTACCCCCTTATAATTAATTTTCCTCTCAAGTCCTGTAATAACGGAATTATACTTCAATTTTTATGCATGTTGTGTGTGTGTGTGTGTATAAATGAACATTGATTCATTACAGACCGCACACACACATGCACATGAAAAGAAAATGTCATTATATATTGAAATTGAGATGGTAAGCATTTTCCGTGTCCATATATACATCTTCGAGTAATCAAAGTGTCATTTTCTTCTGAAAATTGACACAAAGTCAATAAATAAGGTGTACAAATGTGAAGATTTATTTTTTCCATATTTAATTTGTCTTTAAATGCAACAATTTCTTCATACATATGCCCCTAACGACGACGTTTTATTTTTTAAAATTATACATTCTTGTCATTTATGTTTGGATCAGCTTGACAAACAGAAAGTAACGGTTAACTCAACTCAAACGCTTTTGTACGATTCGTAGTTTATATATCTGAATCTGAATTTGGTAATTGAATTAATGATCTCGTTAGATTCCATTTTCTCTCTTCGAATTTGTAACATTTGATTTCATATTTGTTTCGTCTTCAAATGCAACATCTTCCTCAATTCATGTCACTGATGACAGCATCTTACTTTCAAGAGTTACACAGTTTTTTCTTCCATGTTATATAATTTTGACAAACACGTGTGGTATTTTTAGGATTTTATTATTTTTTTTGGGGGGCCAAGTGGGATTTGATTTAGGTTGCTTAATGCTTCCATTATTTGTTGCGACTATTATTATTAGGTTCTTCGTAATTATTTATTAAATATTTGTCGTAGATATGATGTACTGATCCAAGTCGTTGTTTTATAATAATGCTGTTTTAATGGCAGACAACTTATGTATTAAACTACAACGTTTGACATTGTCTCTTATAGCTAGAAAAAGACGTTATCTTTTTTATATATGGCTTAATTTCATTACTGTTTTTTTTTTTAAAAATAAAAAACTCTCTCCACAGACCACAGGGCGCCTCATGAAAATGGAAATCAGTACTCCTTATTATAGTGAAATATGCTTCGTCTAGATATAATTTCATTTATTTAAATTTAAAATTTTCAATTAATAATTTTTAAATATTTTTTTAAAAAATGATAATCAAGATATTAAGTTCATTTAGATTCTGTATATATTTAAATATTTTTTTAAAAAATAGAATTTAAATAAATAATAAATTTGAATGGTTCGCGTTCATCCACTTAAGGAACGCCCAACCGATGATTCCCATGAAAGCGTCACCCTACAACTCACCGTAAGGACCAATGCGCCGGTTTTTAATTGCAGCAATTTGATAGCTGTAGCCTGTAGGGAGTAATTAAATATAATGAATTGGAGTATTTGACTTATAATTAAAAAGCTTTTAGGTACGTGTTGTTATCAAGATTATGATCTGACTTTGGAAAGGGACAGCCCATCATAGACAAGAGAGTATTTCTCTTTCAAATCACTGGTGTTTTTTTTTTTTTTTGCCAAAAAATCACTGGTTATTGGTTCTTCATTTTTTTCCAGAAAAAAAACCGAAAATTGGGGGAAGGACAATCGTTAACTAACACCATTTTTTCAAGGGAAATTTAAACATTCATTTCTTACATTAAAAAAAGTGTTAAATAAGAAAAAACACGCTATAAAATATTTTTTCCATAGTACTTAGGGTGTATTTAGATTAGCTTTTAAAAAATAGATTTTGGTAAAAATAGATTTTGCGAAAAAAGTAATTTTAAAAATTAGAGATGTTTGCATGATTAGTAGCAGAATCACTTTTCTATAGATAATTTATTAAAAAAGATATAAACTAATATGATAATTACGTAAAAAATAAATTTGATTTTAATTTTTTTTATTTAAGTGATTACAAAATAATACATATACATATGTATTCGAGTAAGGTAAAAACTTATACTATTCATCTTAATTTTAATTTTTTTATACTGAAAACTTTATCAGGGTTAACTAATCTATATAACCGTAAAAAAATATGGAAGATGATAATTTTTATTGACAAATTTATCTTTTCTCCAAAATTTTAAAATTTTAGATTAAAAAAATAATATTTATTTTTTAAAATAAAATTTAAATTATTAATTATAAATTTAAATAAAAATAAATTATTAGAATTAACCAATCTAGATCACCGTCTAAAATTTTGAAAGATAGTAATTTTAAAATAAGAAATTAAAATTTTAGATTTTAAATAGTATTTGTTTTTTTAAATAAAAAATAAATTATTATTTAAAATTAAAATAAAAAAATAAACCCACCGACACACTAAAAACCGAAAAGCTGGGGCACAAAGCTACCCAAGAATAAATTTTTTAAGTGTGTTTGGGATCACTTTTGAGAATAGATTATGGACCTAAACCATGGTTTTGTAAAATATGGGCCAAACAAGATTTTTTTTTTAAAATCAATTTTAGAACTCAAACCATGGTTTGGAGTCCAAAACCATGGTTTGAGAATAATTGGTCATAAAGTAGCTTTTTGGTGCCCCCTTGCCAAGGTGAATTTTTTATTAATTAATAATTTACATTTTATTAATTAAAAAAAGCTAAAATAAATAAAATCTAATTTAATTTCTTATATGAAAATTTTGAGAAAAAGATAAATTTGTCAATAAAAGTTACAATCTCCCATATTTTTTGATGGTTATCTAGATTAGTTCTTTAATAAAGTTTTCAGTAGAAAAAAAATTAAAATTTAGATAAATATTATAAATTTTTACTTTATTTAAATACATATGTATATGTATTATTTTGTAATCATTTAAATAAAAAATTTAAAATTAAATTAAATTTATTATCTATGGAAAAATGATTCTGCTATTAATTATCCAAACATCTCCAATTTTTAAAATTATTTTTTTCTCAAAATCTATTCTCCAAAAACTAATCTAAACACACCCTAAAATCATAGTTTGAAGACTCAAACCAACCATGATTTCAATCTTAAAATTGATTTTTTAAAAAAAAAACTAGTGTTTGACTCACATGTACTTAAACTATAATTTTACTAGAGAATCTATTCCTAAAAGCTATTGCCAAACACATACTTAATATCCTGTGCTCTTCTCTAGTTCGTTAAGACAGTTATCGTCGCCGTCGTATGAGCGTGATCCGTCGCCCACTGCATTGATGATAAAGAGTGAGCTACGATATTGTTCACTGTAATCGCGGAGCACTGTGAGGTTTTTTACTGATGAAGAGAGGAGGATTAGTGAGGGAGGTGACGAGTATGGATCGACGTAGAGGATCTGAATTGGAGGCGAATTTAGCGTGGAAGAAGAATGAACAATGAAGAGTTCATGGAGGTGCTTTGTCAGGCAAGCAAATCACTACGAAGTATCTCAATAAAGCAATCATGGAACAAATGATCAGAAAAGGTTGGAATCTACCGAAGAAGGAGGATCTAGAGGTTATCGATGTCGAGACTAATTAATGCTTTCATCTTTGAATTCAGACGCGGAGAAGACTATCTGAGAATTCTGTGAGGAAGGCCTTGATCCATTCAAGGAATTATGCTAAATGTCCATATATGGAAAGAACATATGGTGCATAGGGAGGTGAATTTTAATGTGTCTCCTTTTTGGATTCAATTTCATGATCTGCCGTTGGCAGGAATGGATGAAGAAAATGCACTGTCATTAGGCTCAATCATCGGAGAAGTGGCCATGATTGAGAATCAAAGAAGAGATTGATTGTTAACATGAAGTGTTTTGCGTGCTAGGGTACTGGTTGATATCGGTAAGCCTATGATCATTGGCATGTGGACTAAAAGACCAGATAAGGATCCAATATGGATCAAAGTTAGGTATAAACGATTGCAAAACTTTTGTTTCTGCTATGATAGAATAGGTCATGATCAGAGAAATTGTAAATACTAGAATAAAATAAACCTGAAAAAAATACCATATAGATTTAGTGTGTAAAGTCTCTATAACTCTAGAATTCGATTTCTAAATAATATATATATATACACACTAAAAGAGCTAGTTATGAACCTCAAAATTAAAATAATAGCATCAAGTTAATATTAGGAAAAAAAGAATAGATAATAATTTTATAGGTACACAATTCTATACTATTGAATGTGAAAATGTCAAAGAAATGTAATTATCAGTTAATAATAAAAGTATATTAACATGTCAAATATATATTTTGATTTTGTACATAATATTTTTTTTATTATAAAAAATTTTAGAAAGGGAATTAGACTCATCCACGATCCAAGAGTAAGGTGAAATATCTCTTCTTCCTAAAAGATACAAATGTCAAACAGGGGGAACCGTCTATTACCCTCAAGCATAAATATAGACATTTAAGAATTATGATATCTCATTAAATACCGCGATTAAAATTATAATAAAGTGATATTATCTATTAATCCAATTTTTTTTTGTATATAATATTCAATTTTTTAAGTGTGATAACGGAACTGGGCCAGTATTCAAAGGATAATAAAAAATAATGCAATTCTATATCCCTTTTACCGGTTTCTCATGATACATACCTGCTCATTTGGTCACTAATGACAATGAAATGGAACGAAATACTGACCATAATAAACCTATCTGGTATAATATAATATTGAAAATGTGGAAAACAAAAATTAGTTTTGATATTTAATGGAGCAAAAACTTGGTCATAAAAAATTATCGTGATGACTAATTCCCCCCCACCCCCCCAACTGTAATCTATCTACTCCATTCTCTCTGCTCTTCCTTTATATAAATACATGAACCAAATGAATAATTAAAAAAAAAAAAACACAGATCCAGAACGAACCATCACTAGCAATATGCATGTCTTTAGCACAACGCATGTTCTCAAAATCAAAGTTGTATATAGAAAGAGCGTGGAATTTTTTTATTAAAATCAAAATTTCCAAATATCACGCATATACAATGGAATAATTTTTCATTCATTGGACCTTCATGGCCTGTTTAGTCCGTGGAATCAGCCATGTCAGTAATGTAATAGTTTGAGTATAGAATATAATGTAATGGTGATTACCATTAATATATTTAGTATGACTTTGTATAAGCTTTTTTTTTATATAAATTAATATATAATGACTATAATATCTCTATCAAATTAAGAAATTTTAAATTGAGGAGGACAGTGACTAAAGAATTTCACTAATTAAAGTGTCTCTTGTAGTGGTTGAATGACCATAATAAATATGTAATCGAGTAGAATAAGACTACGGAAAAGATAAGAGTAAGTAAATTTTTTATTTTTAGCAAATTTCTATATGTTATGATCCCCACTCGTGTTCTAAATCTCAATAATGTATTTCTGATGCATTTGCTTAAAGTAATTAGCATTATAAATTTATTAGTACATTAAATAAGTCCAACTAAACATATAAATAAGCTATTTATATTAAATTTACATACAATTCCTTTAACGAAATCATACCAAACGGTCATTTTGCAGCTAAACAAACTTTTATCAATATTTATCATTATCCATAAGTAAGATAACTAAATTAAGAAGATTAAAAAAATTAATTATGTTATAAAAAATAAAATTAATTATATTATTTATTCCTAATAAATATGGTTTAATTTTTATAAAATAATATTTTCTATTATAATTACCTTAAATAAAAGCTCCTTAAAATGCGTAATTGATATAGATATTTTTAAAAAAATATATATATTTATAGGAGAAAGTGAATTAGAATATTATATTTAGAATTAAATCTAATGCTCTAACTAACTAGATTAAAAAAATTAAATATGTCAATTAATTATAATTAAATTTAACTATTTAAAATAAATTTATATTATATATTTATTAATTTAATTAATTAATTTTTATATTAATATTAGTTATAATTGATTAATATTTTAAAAAATTAATTAACTTTCGTAGCAAGATGGGGAGTTTTATTATTAAAATATCTCGTTCCATGATTAATACTTGGATGAGTTTAAATTGGGCTCCGCACATGTAAATCTGTACACGTGTGAAATGTGTCACGTTTTAGAATTCGCATCACCAAAATATGTACCCATGTGAGGGCCCACTTAAGAGCTTACATGTCGTGTTCCTTAAGGACGCTGGGGAAACTCACTATGAGATCAAGTTCATATGTTCACGAATCATGACGGGTCTCGGATACAAGTGGCACTGATATTTTAATATAATGAGTGTGATGGGGCGTCCGATCGAAAAACCAATAGCATAGTGCCACCTGTATATTATACAATGCGTCGCTGTGCACTGGATTAATTTAGAGGCATTTGTACTGCCGCCTCATCTGTACGGTCCATACGGAACTAGACTTGTTTAGGCAGTAGCCGGTCACATCCGTACTACACGCAAAAGCTTGTCCTACGCGCTTTGATAGTTTTATGGTAACAAGCATTGTCGAGATTGGTACTCACTCCGTCATGCCTTCCTGACTCCTAATATATAAGCGTTGTTTAACTAATTTTTAAAAATTAATAAATTAATTTCATTTATTATTTATTATTGATATTTATAAAATATTTGCTATTTTTATAATTTTTAATATAGATTATATTTAATTAATTTAATTAGTTAAAAAATTAATTAATACGATATATTTTTAAAAATAATCTAATTATTTTTTTAACTATGTATATTATTCTTGATTATTATTAATAAAATATTAATAGATATAATTTAAAATTTTATATTTATAATAAATATAAATTTTTAATTATATTATATATTAATTGAATGAGTATTATTTTAAAAGTACTCCTCTTTTAGTGATGATGTTAAATGTTAGAGATAAATTTAGTAAAAAAATATAAAAAATTACTAACACATAAATAGTTTAACGATATATACTATGGTTATATTTTTTCAGGTATCTAATTTAAAGTATAAAGGAGATATTTTTATTAGGAGGGACAATTAACTAAATATAAATCTCAAACTAAATTAATTAATTACTAGAATGATTAGAAAAAACGTGAGATAGGGGTTGATAATATTAAAAAAAGCTATGAAATTAATTAACATAGTTAAGAAAAAAATTAAATGAGAGAAATAAAACATTGATAATCTATGTTTGAGATTAAATCCAACCTCTGATTAAATCTCATATTTTGCATCAACAAGGAGAGTATTACATAATTATTAGTGTGCACAAATAAATGTTTATAATGTGAATTGTGAATAATAAATCTTGAATATAATATTTATTTAATTTTAAATATAAAATTTAATTTATAGTATAATTTATATTATAAAAATTACATCTTATATTTATAATCTAAGAGTAATAAGTTAAATAGATTTTTAACAATTAATAATATATTTTTTCCACCAAAAATTAATAATATCAGTGATATGTTATTTTAAATAATTACATATTTTTGTATAGGCTATGAATTTATGATCTTTTTAATTATAGATAGATGTCGTTGAACAAGTACGCCAGTTAAAAAAAAAACAGGGAAATTTTAATCTACCTTTCTATCCTATCTACTATAGGTATCTTTAATTTGTGGGCGTGTCTAGTTCCCATAGATATAAAGTAAATGGTTAGATGAATCATGTGATTAGCACGTGACGTTCCCCTATGCTTCTCAAAATGTGGCTGGAATGAGGGCATTTAATTATACGTTTTATTTATTTCTGTTCAATCATTTCTTTATTTTATCCACTTTATAAATATCTAATTGAATTATGCGCTCATCACATCTTGATTAAAAAATATAAAAATAAAATACAAATTTGATCTTCATGAACCTCCTATGAATAATATAGCCATGGGTCATCAACTTATTTTGAACGAATAACTTATTCTTTTTTTTTTCAATTTATAATTTTACATTCATACATACTTAATGTGCCTAAATTTATTTGTAATAATAAAATATTAAAAATATTGAATCTGAATTAGGAGGATGAAAAAGGAGAAAAACATGCTTTAATGGTCAATTCTGAGAAAAATAACAAATATTATTTATCTTAATCAGCAACAAGTTTTATATCAATAGATCTTTAATCTTAAAATTATTAGATCTATTTTTCGGCTGGATTTCAAAGATGTTAAATTAAAAAATGATTTTGCAATTCTCAACCGTAATTTTATGTAATTTTATGGTACCAATAGAATTTGTTAGAAAATATATTTCTCTTTGAGATCTTTAATTACAACTATGCGTTTTTTTCCGGAGTGATTATATGATAGAGAAAAAGTTTCTTAAACAGCATAATTATCCTCTTAACATTTAAACTATATTGAAACATAGAAAAATAATTCACATTGAGAAAAGAAAAATCCAGAATATGCAAAAAAAATTGGGAAAAAAAAAATAAAAATCGCCTCTTAAGGATTGCACTTGTAAATAATATACATTTTTTTTGTAGTATTTTACTTTGATATTGATTTTTCCTTTTATTTTATGATAGTTAAGGGAAAAAAGGGAAATATTTAAAGGTTTTTTTTGTTATTTACTTATACTTAACATTCTAAACCAATTTAAAAAAATGTATTTTGATATTATAAATATTGATTTTAAGTTACAAATTTTATTTGAAGATTCCCTTATTATTATCATTATTATTTTTGCCAACGATTCCCTTATTACTTATATTACTGTAATTGTTCACTAATCGTTGACAAAATAAAAGAGTAATTATTCACTAATCAGTAGTGTAATAACTTCTCAATCTGACATTTGACTGAGAAAAGAGTACTTGTTCGGAAGTCAGAACTTGGACTGCCATAAATGTCGCGTGAAAGTCACGCATTTTCCATGGCTCCTGGTCTTATCACCAAATCTGTACCAGAAAGAGAGCGAAAATTCTTGTTCAACGGTTACAACGCGGTGCTTTTTTCGTGTCCCGTACTACGCACGACAAATCCAAATAAAAGGGATAAATTAATCAAGAAAAAAAAATGTGTGACCCCTTCGCACATCCTTTCCTTCGTTCTTCCACCACCCCATCCTCTATTCTCCAATTTCTCTCCTTCTTCTGTACTTCTCAGGGAAAATAAAGTGAAAATACCTTCCTCTCTGTGATACCTTCCCTACTGGTTTCTTCTCAATTTCCTTCCCAAGATTGCTAAGCATGGTTTCAGTTCAAGCTGTACATGTTCGGGCCTTTGTATTTCTGCTGATTTTGACTCTGGGGTTAGCAGGGGATATAGTCCACCCCGACAATATAGCTCCCAAGAAGCCTGGTTGCGACAACAACTTTGTTCTGGTACGGTGTTTTGGTTTCTAGGATGAACTCGAAAACTAGTTTAGAAATGTCATTCTTGCTGTTTGGTTACTGAGAACGAAGAGGGACAAGGAAAGGAATTGAGGGGAAAAAAAGTCGAAAAAAAGTTAGAAACATTTTTTTTTTTAGGAACATGGTGAAGTGAGGTCGTACTGAAATTCGATTTCTGTTTTGTTGTTTTTGATATCTGGATTTTGATTTGTGCTTGGAGAGACGAGGTATGCTCCTTTTTAACTCTTCGAAAATATGTATCTCTTCAATTTTTGCTGTTAAACGCTTTCAGATTTTAGACTCTGTCTAGTGACTTGGAGAAAGACAGTGGAAAAACATAAAGCATGAGGTCTTTTTAAATAGAGTAAAGGTTTCTTTTGGCCAGTTATACATATATATAAGTTTATAGAACTATTGGGTGAAACTTTCCTGTTTGATTGGCAATGGTTTGTATATCTAATTTTTATCAATATTATCATAGGATCTGTAATTATGCCTTTTGCAGTTGGGGGAGGGGGATCTATATTTAATTTTTAGCCTCTCTCTGTTCCTGGACAAATTTCTGCTGTGCCATGCCTCTTGATTGTTTCGTAGTTTATTCAATGCTCTACTTTGTTTGAAAATAGAGGGGAATGTTAAGTCTGTAGATAGCCTTAATGGATAGCTGAAAATAGTGATTGTAATAAGTTCATTGAGAGAAATATAATGCCTAAACTTCGGAAAACCAAATAACCAAATATTTTATCTTATTTTCTCCTGGGTTCCAGGAAAATGCTTTGTGAGTTGTTGATATTTTCTTATGAGTATTTTAAGAAATAGCATGAATGATTATTTTCTTTTACAGGTTTGAGCTGTTTGACAGTTTGACTTATTTCACATTTGATAGGTCAAAGTCCCTACATGGATTGATGGTGTAGAAGACAGTGAGTACGTTGGTATTGGTGCACGGTTTGGCCAGTCGTTGGAATCAAAAGAAAAACATGCCAACCGTACCAGAGTTGTATTGGCTGACCCCCCTGATTGTTGTAGCAAGCTGCAAAATGAGGTATTTGAGTTCTGAACTGTCAATTTTTTAAATGCCAATAAACTTGGATGTGGAGCACAGATTTTCATATTAGAACCTTAAAGTTTTAAGATACTTACAATTTGTAATTGGGAGTTTGATAGCTTACTGGCAAGGTCATTTTGGTGCACCGAGGAAATTGTAGTTTCACAACCAAGGCAAATAGAGCTGAAGAAGCTGGGGCTTCTGCCATCCTTATTATAAACTACCGAACAGGTGTTTACATTTGGTCTGCTTTTTTCTTCTAAAATGAATTTGAATTTATCTAGCCCGTTTCATTTTTCTTCTCTCTGTCATCTTTACACTTTACAGTGAGAGGCTAAGAGTTGTTAATGGGGATCATAGTTGTAGAGAATGTTAAGCAATCGTTTATTGATTATTTGTTATTAGCGTGAACAAGTATCTTGCAATAAGTAATTGTCAAATTTTTAATCTAATTTCAGGCTTGTTCTATTGCACACATGCTCAGCAATATAGTTCTTAACTTTTCGTTTTGCAGAACTTTTCAAGATGGTTTGTGAAGAGAATGAAACTGATGTTGATATTAGAATACCTGCTGTCATGCTTCCTCAAGATGCTGGTACAAACTTGGAACAACATTTAGAGAACAACTCCACTGGTACCTCTCACTTTCTCTGTATATATGTCTCTTCGTTTTGTAGTTGATTATGCCTTTCCTTTGGTGCAGAATTTAATTTTAATTTTTTTATTACCTGAGGCGGCTTTATTGCTTACTGATAATCTACTCTTGCACTTCTGTGTGTACGATTTGCAATCTTTTTAGTGTCCGTGCAGTTATACTCTCCATTGCGTCCAGCAGTTGATGTTGCAGAAGTGTTTTTATGGCTCATGGCTGTGGGTACCATTCTATGTTCTTCTTATTGGTCTGCATGGACCGCCAGAGAGGCAGCCATTGAGCATGAGAAGTTATTAAAGGTTACTTAAACTAAATTCTTTGTCAATTTAATTCTTTTTTATGAGCTAATTTTGTGTTTTTGAAGGCATAAATCCTCTCTTTTTTAATAACTTACTGACTTAGTTATTGATGTATGAATAAATTTTATGCTTGCAGGATGGTTCAGATGAACTTGTAAATATGGAGAATGTTGGTTCCAGTAGTTATGTGGAAATTAGTACTGCTGCAGCAGTTCTCTTTGTTGTGGTTGCTTCTTGTTTCTTGGTCATGATTTACAAATTAATGTCATACTGGTTTATTGAGGTTCTGGTGGTTCTATTTTGCATTGGTGGGGTAGAGGTGAGTCATTCTTTTTCCACATTTAGTTCCTCCTTGTCAGAATTCAGCTCTTTCTATGCTCTGGATTATAAGTGACTCAAAGATGAAGCATGCATTACTAATCACCATTGTGAGTTCTTAAAACACCTGCAAAATCCTAGGTTTTAGTTATGCATCCTTAACAACATTTAGCTCTCTTCAAGCATCCGAATTCAGATATGTTTAACCACAGTTTGACTAAAGGGCAGGTGAGGGGTTGGGGGATGGAGAAAGAGGAGGGAGAAATAGAGATGATGAAGAGAAGATAAATAGTGTACTATGATAAGAAGAATATTTTAGTTTTGAGTGGTTAGAAAATCCAAATTTAGATGATAGGGGGCTTATTGCAATAGAACTAATGGATCTGGGGGACCAATTGCAAACTTTTTAGATGAGGGGGACATTAAAATTGTAGGCAAAGGTCAGGGTGGGTAAATGCAATTTCTCCTTAATATTAATGTACGAAGATTGCAGAATTGTTGAACAAAAGAACTAACAGTTTGGAAGTGGAACGAATTTTAGGAACAGAAAAAGACTACTTAGAGAAGGGAAAATACAGGACATCATTGGTGGTTCTTTTCATTTTGGAGTGGATATGCAATATGCCAGTAATTCCTTAATTTAGATAAACATCTAACTGTCGAGTTTATGTAAGCCACTGCTTAATTTTTATTTCACATGCTTGTAAGATAATTTTTTCATGAATAGTTAACCAATGCTCTAAGATTGGCATGATTATGTTGTCATTGTACCTCTAAATCTTGAGACTTTCATGTGCTTTCAGGGACTGCAAACTTGTTTAGTGGCTCTTCTATCATGGTACTAATCTTTTATCCTTGTTTCCTTGTATAAATTCTTTTGTATGCTTCTGTCATCAGAGACATATCCATTTAAGAAGGATTGGTGTTGGATGAGATGAAAATTTGATGATTAATTTATGGATTTTTCTTTTGCTCTGAAATTGTTGCTGTGCTTTTCTTTTTATTCATCTTGTGCTATTAATAGCTAAAATCATCTACAACAGTAAAAGAGAGTGGTAATTTCATTTCTTAAGACTCAAACACCATGCGAGTTTTCAATAATTTATTCATGTACTTAAATGCATAATTAATTACTTTGGTAATTATGGATAGTGCTAGAAAATTAGAGAAAGAATGACATGATCTAGATGTCAGTTCATTTCTACATGCTCTGTCATTGAAATATATAGCTTAAGGAAGTTATCAGTTATCATTTCTACATAACTAATCGCATGGTTTTTGGTGAACATTGGGCAAACATTCACTTCCAGTGATGCATATCCGTTTCTTCCAAATATTTGGTATTTTCCCCTTTACTTTCAACACTACATGAAAAGATAAATTTTGTTCATAAAAGAATTGATATTTATAGTCTGTGCATGTTGAACAGATGGTTGATCTTATTTGGTTCCTTTGTTATTATACGGAATTGAAGATAAAATGTCTTTAGTTTCAGATGGTTTCAACATGCTGGGCAAACTTTTGTTAAAGTACCCTTATTTGGAGCTGTCTCATACCTGACACTTGCAGTTACTCCTTTCTGCATAGCCTTCACTGTTGTTTGGGCAGTACATCGCCGCATCTCCTTTGCTTGGATTGGTCAAGATATTCTTGTAAGAAAACTTTTGCCGCTTTTACTTTTTGGATCATTTTCCTTTTAATACATACATTTTCAACCTTACTCTTGTGGTCTGACCTTCTTCAGTGTCATAAAATATGGATAACTATGACAAAATCTTGAGTACTCCTTTGCTTTTTATCACAAAGTTCACCATTGATGTCCAACCACCGAGAAATTCACTATAAAACTGGAAGCGTTCTGAAATTAGAGTGAAACTGATTTTTTTTCTTTTTGGCTGACTTTCAATAAGTGCGAGACTTAAGGATAATATCTTGTTATCCCTCAGATATTTTCTCTGATAGTCAGGATCCGATTAGTGTTTATATATGTATATGTATATGTATATTTTATATGACAATTAGTATATTTTTCAAAATTCAGAGATATGTTCATCCCTGTATTAGTATTACCAGCTAGATCTAGAGTGCAGCAAGAGAATTGAAGACATCATAGTTTTCCTATTGGTACACAGGATTTTGGGATCAATTATCATAATCCTAATGTTTGCTTTGTATATAAGGAATTATTAGTATTTGCTACCAAAGGATGGTTTTTAGTAACATTCAGCGCATGGCTGATAAATTCTCTCAGCCTAATGTTATAGCTTGTAATGTTTTCATGTCCATGTTTATTATTCTTTGTTGTTTATCTTTTACTTCAACTCAGCAGACTATTTTAGGTTTAAAAATTATCCTTCTGGTGTTGTTCAGCCTAAAATTCAAGCTCTGCACATTTTTACTTCACTGTCATCCCTGTTTAATGGAACCTTTTAAAATATGAAACCTGGTTTGCTAAGTACCAACGTTCTATAACTTTGAGTATTGAAAGGTGAATAAATAACAAACTTTTTCCCCTTCATTCAGGGCATTGCTTTGATAATCACAGTTCTTCAGATAGTCCGCATTCCAAATCTTAAGGTGACACTCATACTCTTCTTATTTTCTTACTAATTATTGTTAAGGTATTTAAGAGCTTGCCTATGACAATCTTTTTTCTTTTTTCGAGTCAGTTGTATTATTCTCAGGATATAAATGGGGTCATATATACTATCAGTGAGACAATTCATGATGGCTTTGCTAACTTTTTTTTTTTTGGCCAACGAACAAAAATACTAACTTATTCATGTTGGTTTATGTAAAATTAGGTTGGAACTGTTCTTCTTAGTTGTGCCTTCCTCTATGACATCTTTTGGGTCTTTGTCTCTAAATGGTGGTTCCATGAGAGCGTGATGATAGTGGTGCGTGTTTCAAAAGAAAGCTCTTCATTTTCCATCCTTTAGAATGCTTATGTGATCCTGTATATTTGATGCATGCGTTCTCAATTAGTATGTGTAACTTTGTCACTTTTATGCAGGTAGCTCGAGGTGATAAGAGCGGGGAAGATGGTATACCTATGCTACTAAAATTACCTCGCTTGTTCGATCCATGGGGTGGTTACAGCATCATTGGTTTTGGGGACATAATCTTACCTGGACTGCTAGTAGCATTTTCTCTAAGGTTTAATTGAAAGTCATATATTGATTTCATACTACTTATATCTCTCTTTCTCATTCATCTTCAGCCTCCTTGAACTATTAATGTTCATTTTTTTAGTTAACTGATTGTGTAAGTCATGGAATATTTCAGACAGGGAGAGAATGGTTTAGCCTTTGGATTATATTAATGGTTCATGAACCTTAATTTCTGTTGCCAATTTTATAGGTATGATTGGTTGACAAAGAGGAAACTTAGGGCTGGATACTTCTTGTGGGCAATGACAGCTTATGGTTTAGGTATGTTCATGCTTGGTTTGAGGCATATTTTTCATGTTTTTACTGGCTTTACAATTTTCCTCAATTGAAGGTTTAGCATGAATATATGTGCTATGGGATAGCACTTAAATGCAACTGAACATGCTGCTATCTGGTGTTTCTTTCTTATTCCTCCGGTCTTTAATATAGAACCTAATTGGGGAGTTAATCTTAGTCATAAATGTAAGATCTATTTCTTATATTTATCAATTTTTTCTCAAATCATCCCTATACTCCCTCGACAATAATCAAGTAAAAGAGGGAGGGAGGGAGTTAAAGAAGATGATTGGAGTGTTTTAAAAAAAAACATGTCATATTAATTATCTTATCTAACTTCTTTAATCTAATCAAATTAGTTAAATAGGTTCTATATTAAGGACAAAAAGTATATTCCATCTTCCTTCACATGTGGAGGAGGTGAATGTTGACAGTCTTTCATCATTTCATTTCTCGAGTTATGCTCTGCAGGTCTTTTTGTCACATATGTTGCTTTGAACATAATGGATGGGCATGGCCAACCAGCTTTGCTATACATAGTACCATTTACGCTTGGTAAGTTAAATAGCAAGTTTGTATAACTTGTGCTACTTGAAGTAGTCATGTTTTTGAGATTAGGAAAACGTAGTTTGGTTGTAATTTATTCATTTCAATGCATATAGAAGACCTTGGGATTATATTTAAGCTTTTTCTGGTGCTGTTGAACGTGTTATGTTGTTAACATGTGAGGATCCATCCGTTAGTATCAGTATTGATCATTCACTTGATACAAGAAATAAGTAGATTTATACATGTTAGAAATGAATTCTACCTAAAAGTTTAAATGACGTGCTTGAATATCTCTTCATGCTAAAGCTTTCTCAAGAATGAAATAGTGTATGTTACATACAATATCAATTTTAATCTGCATGAGACCCAAATATCAAATTCTTTGAAACAAATACCAGTCAGATCTAATAAAATTGGAACAATACAGAGAAGAATTTTATTTCATCATTCGCCTGATGTATCTATCTTTTTGGAGGCTTTGTATGTATAGAATTTTTACTGAAAGGGTTGAGTTTTCTGCACTTTATCCTGTGATGATGAATGCAGGGACCTTTTTGGCATTGGGGAAGAAGAGAGGTGAACTCAAGATTCTATGGACAAGAGGTGAACCAGACAGACCTCCTTGCCCTCACATGGAAGGCCAACAGCAAGAGGATCAGCCCCAGTAAATAACATTACTTACCCTGCATAGTAATATCTTAGGTTGTTCAGTTTACTTGAGACACTAATAGAAACTCTTAGGAAATTGTGTCAGCCCGGGTTGTAACACATTGCAAAGGCATAAAACCCATAATGTGGTAGCTTACTCTTGATATTTAGGCATCCCATGGAATCCACAGATAGAAGGTGTAAAATTTTGAGTTGGTAGACTATATTGAAGGCCTTGTAATTATCCTTTGAAGTTGCTTCGAGAAGCATAACATTGTGAAGAAAATAGCAGGACGTAACAGAGCAGATGATGACATGAGAGTGGTTTTTAATGGTTGGCATGCTTGTGTATTCAGCAACAGATTTGAAATCCTCTTGCAGGAACAAGGGACTCTTCTTTTTTGGACAATAGCCTAAGATGTTCTGCTTGCAATGGTCAATCATTAACATCGCAATGTTCCTGTTAGGGTAGATTGGGCTCAAAGTGAAGCATTCTTGAGTATACCTAAACTACTCAAGAATAATAAATGATATTACGATGAAAAGCATATTTCTTTAACTGTCAAAGATTACAATATTATTGTGTTAAAATTTGTATGCAATTTATTCTAACTCTGTAAATCTGTGCTTTTGCTTGTCGAGAAACTAACGCCATAGGATTTAGCTGAACCAACAAATTACTTAATATTAGCCACTCTATGACTAGTTTTTTTCACGCCAACATTGAACATCTCTACCATCGTACGTAAGTGGCACGGGAAATGGCCAAAAGATGTCTGAATTTTTTCATGCACGGTTATTTTCATCCAGCTAGTTTACACTTCATACGGCAAAAGGTGATGTCAGCTTTGCTGCTGCTTTATAAATTTTGATAATAATAAAAAACGTGTAAGCGCATTAAAAATAATCCATCTCATACGCACAAAATTAGATAACCTAGAGAGTTCCATGATAACATATATACATATAAATACATGTACATAATAGCATATATATCACATAAAATAACATTCTGACAACCTAAAATCGATATTTCTTATATTAGCAGAAAAAAGGGGCAAAACATATTACTAGATATTCAGAGTTCAGAGTAACTGATTCAAAAGGCTCAGTGAGCTTCAAATAAAAACGCAATTCATACAAAGCTATTCTTATTCCTATAAAGTACAAGAGAATACCCAGAATCAAATTGCAGCTGGGCCGAGCACCACCAATGAACTCCAAAGAATAAAATAAATTAAATGAAAATAACTGACATGCAACACTTTTCTACGCCTATCAGCATCTCTCAAAATTGTCAAGCCACGTTTGGCCATTCTGTAAGGAGTCATTTCCATTTTAAGTCCAGTCCTGTACATGGAATGAATGAAATAGATATTAATTTTAGAGGATACTATCTCTAAGGAACATAGACGCAATACTTAAAAGTACTAATGCTAAAGTGCTAAATTACATACCCAAAAATTCAAAGATTCGTTATGCCAAACTCAAGGTAAATAGATAAAAACGTCCGCAAATCATATAATGATGACACGACAAGATGATTAACTAGATCCGGCCCAAAAAAACAGAGAGAGAGAGAGATCTACAACAAGGCATATTATAGGCACTGTCACTCTGTACAGCAGTGTAGGACATGAACTAATAAGCGCAATTTCAGAAACAATTCTAAACCATGTCATCAACTCAAGTGGACCAAAACCTAGAAAGGAGGGGGAAATGGGTTTTGAAAAAGGAACAGGAAAGCGAGGATCAAAATAATCTATTGATAGAATGACTTTTCAGCTAAAAAGTAGCTGAAAAGGAAAAGAAAACCATTAAGCACAAATGATATTTAAGATGTCCACAGTTAAGTAGGAAGCAAATCATGTGTAAATAAAAATGTCAAAGCAAGAAAACAAAGCCATACAGTCATGTCGCCTTAGAGAACTGGTCCCGTTTGTGGAAAAAAGCATCGTTTTCCTCTCCTGTCCTGATGATGACAAAAGTTCTTGCATCCTTTCTGGCCAGTCTGAATTCAATATGCGTTTAAAATCTTCCACTTCCCTGTATCAAAAGGGTGCCATGCAAATAAAATTCAGTCTCTTATTTTAATAGCACGATAGTGTAACTGATGTGTCAATGTAGCTGACATCATCTTATAACAGAATAACTAATCACAGGGTAGTTTAATAGTTAGAATCTTGTATAGACAAAGGCCTATGTACTGCTGAGAGATCTGAATAAGTCATACATTGTCCTTTCTATATTATTCTGGCATCCGACCCTCTTTTTGGCCACTCGGAAACAGAAACTTGATCACAAGAGACATGGGGGGAAGTTGAGTAGAGGCTTGACTATAACTTCATCATTGAGTGGGTGGGAGCAATAATGGAGTAGAACACAGAGATAGGGGAGATGCTAGATGTGATGTCTGGATTTGAGCTTTAATAACGAGAAATGGACTTGAGTAGAGGCTCGAATATAACCCCAACTCAGAAAAATTCTTGAAACACTTTTGAATCACAGCTTACATGCTGAAATGATTGTGTACACATTTGGAGCTTAACAAGTGGATTATCTTGGGCCGTTAGTGGACAGAGTGACAATATACCCAAAGAAGGCGGAAGCACTTGATTCAAGACCAAAACCTGAAAACATGAACGCACTAAGAGGATTTTGGGCCCTACTAGGTACTATTAAAGACTTGCAAAGGAGTATGAGATGAAAGCTAAACCTTTGATGAACATGTTGAAGAAAATTGAAGCCTTCCAAATGGATCCCAGAGGCTCAGACTCAGCCAAACCTAAAACTACCATGACATCAATGCCTGTCCTAGCCCTCCCAAATCAACAGCCTTTTGTGATGGAAACCAATGCATCAAGAAGTGGTTGTGGAGCTGTCTTATCATAGGAAGGGCACCTTACAGCCTTTGCAAGCAAGCTTCTCTGTCCAACCTAGAGGGTTATTTTTTTTTTACACGTGAAAGAGAATCCATGGGCATGGCCATTGTTTTTGCTATCAAACGAAGGAAACTTTATTTGCAAGGAAAACAATTCATCATCAAGACCGATCACCTGCAAACTGAAGTTTATGTTGGAGCAAACAATTACATCAGCAGAGAAGATTCAGTAGTTCCCCAAGCTTTGGACTGTCGCAAGAAAGAGTGCAGAAAAGGAAAAGACAATGCTGCTGCAGATGAGTTGTCTAAGAAAGACGAAGAACACTATTTGGCTATCACCACTGGAGCACTTTAACCAACAAAGTCAATGCAACTAGATCCTCAAGCAAGGCCCAAAAGTCTTAGGAATGGAGAGCTACTGAAAAGAAAAGGGAGCTAGTTGTTGGGGAAGATCAAGCATTGAGGGAGGGAGCAATTATTATGCCATTTTCATGATCCAATAAGAGGACCCTCAAATATGGCCACTATATATGCGAAACTTCTTTGACATTGTTTTATTGGAAAGGACTCAAGGTGGTTAGGAATTTTGTCCAAAATTGTAGCACATGCTGGAGGTTTAAATCTGAAAATATATCTATTCCAAGGTTGATACAACCTGATATGTAAAATATAAATAAATAATTTTAAATAGTTTTATTATTTTATTAGAATTAGTATTAGATATTCTGCTATTAGGATTAGATATCATAATATATATATTATGATATATTAGGATTAGATATTATAATATATATCATGATTAGATATTATGATATATTAGTATTAGATATTTAATTAAGATTAGGATTACCTATCACTTATAAATAAGGGTGATCATTAGTCTTAAGGGGATATGTTTTGATTATGATGTGAACTCTTGAGTATTCAGTATAGTTTCAGTTTCTCTTCTATTCTCTTTCTATTCTTCTCTATTTTCCTTTTCTATCTACAATTACGTAACACTACCACTCCCAACAGCACATATAGCCTCAGTTGGCTATGGATTTCTTTAAAGGCTAGACAAAATCGTAGCCCAAGACTAAAATTTTAGTGGTCGTGGATAGAGTTAGTAAAGCTGCTCATTTCATTCCATTTAGACACCCATATACAGCAAGAGAGTTAGCTCAAACCTTCATGGGCAATGTACTTAAGTTGCATGGGGTCCAGTTGTGTTACTATTCTGCCTACCAGCCACAAATGGATGGACTTGTGGAAGTGCTAAATAGAATGTTGGAATATTATTTAAGGTGTATGACTAAAGGTTTTCCAAAGCAACGGGTAAGATTGCTTCATTTGGCTAAATTGTGATACAACACACACCTTACCACATAGCTATAGGCATGACACCATACCAAGCAGTTTATGGGATGCCAACCCTAAACAACTTTCCTTGGCCAGGGAATTGAGCAACAAGGTGGTGGACAGAAACATTACATCCAAACAAGTCATCATTTAGACACTGAAAGGTTCAAAACAGAACGGAGCAGCAGGCTAACAAACACAAATTTGAGAGCGAGTTCACAGTAGGAGACTGGGTTTATTTGAAACTTTGCCCCTTCAGAAGGTATCTCATCTATTACTCTCTTCACAAACCTTCAACTAAATATTTCAAGCCTTATCCAGTCATTAAAAAAAAGTAGTGAAGACAGCATATGAGCTTCAATTACTAGATGATTCCAGAGTGCACATTGTTTCCCTCGTTGTGTTGTCAAAGAAACATGGTGGAAATGGGCCTCCAGTAAGCACAAGCACAAGGCTACTATATGTGGATGATTCAAAGGCAGCTCACGCTATAACCTGAGGAAATAATAGCTAGGAAGGTAGTCCAAATTTCATTTGGTCACTGTCGTATCTCCTAGTCCCACATGAATGCCAACTCATAATGCCATGTTCAGCCAGCAATGGATAATAAGAAAATCTAATGAATTATAACGGGACACAGGTGAATGATTCTAGATTCTTGTCCTGTGCATATTATATGATCCAGATAAAAGCTACCGAACAATATTAATGACCACTAGTCAGCATAAAAGCTAATGAACATTGTATTAGTAAAGTATAGCACAGAGCATTATCTCCACCTGTCAATTTTTTCCTGCAGTGCAGGATCAATCTCATCGTCTATATCACCATCATCAAACTCAGCCTTGTGAACAGGGGCATCATTTTCCTTCGTATCATGTAAATTTGAGGTCTCGCCAATTCTATCAGCTTCAGCATTTTGGCATCTGATATCATGACCATTTGATTCCTATTCAAGAAAAAAGTAAACAAAGTTTTTATGATATGTTGAGCATTTACTGTGTTCTTTCAAAAACAACATAAAACCAACAAAATAGTACGTAAATTAAACAGCAAGACAACAGAATATATATGCTGACCTCATTAAGTTCAGAAGTCTCCTTTAAAGAAGAATTCTTCTGTTGCTCTTTTCTTCTCCGGTTCTTCTTTTTATTTTTGGAGGTTTTGATTCCCTTTGGATCTGTAATGGAGTTCCACACCCTCAGTGAGAGACCAGAGATGTAATAAAATATAAACCAGAAAAAAAAAATACTAGGACGCTATAAATCCCAACAAATCATCAAAGGAACTCAAAATATTCGAAATCCACTACATGGAAAAGGCTTCTACAACATGCACATACATGGAGATGAGAAACAAAATCCATCACTTTGCATAATGTGTCAAGGTCATTCAAAGATTCAATAAAAATGCTGTACAGTAGTCTTAACTCAAAATAGCACTTATTGGTGTTTAGAAAGTTCTCTTTCATTAGAGTTCATATGTATATAATTTATCTCCACGTTTTTCACTAAATCTTCAGATCCCAGAATCAAATTCCGAAGTCCAAAATGTGACAAGTGGAAATGTCAATTATTGCAACCTTTAACTCTGAAATATTCTTTCCTTTGGAGGTAAGATGCAGTTTCAAGAAAAGTTCTGGCTAAACTGGTGTAAACCCTGTTTAACACTTTAAACTCCAGCATCATGCCTAAAAACTTGCCAGAGAAAAGGGGGGCCAATATGAATAATTAACATGCTTTTACCTATTCCGTCCTAAATTTGGTGGATAATAGTGATTTTTATCAAAATGACAAAATAGTACCGGCTGCATGATGCTGTCAGTGAGGTAGCATGATTATTTTAGGCACATAGGTAATTTACTACAGTCAAACTGGTTTAGCCTTAGCCCTTCACCCTTCCACAGAATAATGAAATATATTAAGAAGAAAAATGCAAATGAGTGGGATAGGGTCTTCTTCATGGTGAAGGTCAAATATCACCATAAAATGAAAGATACACGCAGAAAGTAAAAAAGAAAAAAGGCAAGACTAGCTCAATCCACCTCTAACATTTCCATTTATAAAGGACAAAAGGTCATCAACTGAACGCTCATCTACACGTTCATGTGCACGCTCGTCTTCAACTTCAACATTCTGAAACACAAGGAATAATTCTAATTAAAATCAACATTCATACATTTTTAGGGCATAAAAATTTGTGCAAGAGTTCATCTGCACAGTTATCAGCAACAAAAGTTCAATTCAACATCAAATTATAATAGCATATGAGCAACAAATTATAAAACAAAACTGCATCACCTTTAACCTTTCACGCTCCCTAAGTTCTTTCCTCTTCTTGGCATACAAACGGTTCAAAAGTCTGATCCTTGGATCATCAGTTGTGTTTTTTAAGGGCTCCAATTTTTCTTCCTGGAATAAAAGAACAAGTGAGAAATGATAATTGAAAATCAAAGAATATATAAGTGGCATACTTAGTTCTCACAAGCACCAGACACCTCAGTAAGATCATCAGGCAAATGAAATATCTCACGTATCTCCTCAGGTGTTTTCCCTTCAATTATTCGAGCAAGTGCACGACTGGTAAGATCAACCAATGGCTTCAGCTGAAGACTGTCAGCAGCAGATGTCAACTCACACAGCTTTTTGGTGTCCATCCGAACAAATTTTTCATCAAAGGACTTCCGCTCCTGGACAAGAAAACTACCCAAAAGTAATCATCTTTGACATTCATATCACCAGCTCAATTATCTCATACGAAGATAAAACCACTAAAGCATTATAGAAACAGGCAAAACCTTGTTTGAGCGCCCTGGTACTTGATGAAATCGGCAATAGTCAAGAATTAAGCTTAACAAGGAAGGGCTAACTCGTTGAGGAAGACATATGGCATTATTCTTGGATGATCCCATCCCTTTTTGTATTATTTCATGACATATAAAAGGGCAAAACATTGCGATTTCTTGTTCCACTTGTTGAACGGAACCATCAGAAATCTGAAGCCAGACATAGGCCTTAATCATCTGAAAATTTAAATTAGCACCAATATTGTTTCAGTATCAATGTGAAAGAAGCAACCACAAGATTCTCTGGAGACAAGAACATAACGATAGGTTATTTCCATAAAAGGCAAGTTAACAAATGTTTTTAAGAAAGTCATGGCTTCAGCAAGGCTTCCGTTTCCCCAAATAGCCAGATATGGGATCTTAGGAAATCATGAAAGTTATGACAGATTACACAAAACATGAGCCCGGGCTTTGAGGAGAAAGGAATGTAAAGGATTTGTATGAGCCATAATGAGATTTAGCATGCCCAGCATTATCGAAATAGAATGTGTAAGATAAAGTGGAAGACGAGTTTATCAAAAAGTAATAAAGTGAAATTTTAATTTTGGGAAGGTAAAAAGTCTGACTTATGTGCATCAGTGCAACTAATATTTGACATCTAACAGGGAACAATAAAGTAAAATTTCCAAGCACTATAGGAGTGCATCAAGAATCAGTAATCCCCACGGAAATTCCACGTTGTTTAAATTAATCAATCATCGATGTGCACACTATCAATTTTAAATGCACGGTCCCAACCTATAATAATTTTTATCCTTTAGAAAATAAATGTGAAAATTAGACATAATCATATCACCACTAAACCAATTCCCTCAATATCTAAAACTCAAGATGTTTCATATTCTTATCCGATAATCAAAACTCTAAAGTTTCACAAGTCAATAAAAACACATAGGATACAGACTTAAACTTCCATTTGTTTAAAATCTACATGACATTTGGGGTGGAAAGTATTCAATATTGTAAGAGAAATCAAAATCAAATAACCTACAAGAAGGCATATGTTTGTTATGTTCCAAGACAAAATTAAAGTCACTAAAGTAATGAAAATAAAGTACTTAAAGTTTACAAGAAAATTACTGGACCAAATAAAATAACAAGTTCAATGCACAACCAAAAAAACAATGAAACAAAGAAGGAAACTCCAAAGCTGCATGACTTCCATGGAAATTTAACTATGCATCAATAAACATTAGACTTAAGGCAAAGGTGCCATACCTCAGGTTTAATAATTGCCATGTCAATTTCAGACATCTGAAAATTATTTGGTGAATAAAATATGCGGCTATAGAAATTTTCTGTGTTGCAAGCAATATACTCTTGAGCATAAATTTAAATTGCAATTTCTAGCAACGAGTTAAGACGACCACCCCATAAAGGTACGAGCAGCATCACCAAACTGTGCATGTTCCATGAACAAAAGTATCTGCAGGAATACACAAATTATCATGTCACGTAACATGAAACAGTAAATAAAACAGACACAATCTTGTGCAAGAGTTTAAACTATAATAATTTAGAACCTCTGAAATTCAAAGTAATGAATGTAAAATTAAAGATAATAAGTAAACAAGTGTGCAAATTAAGAAATGACGAGTACTCTACTACTCCAAATTGAAGGTGGTAAGTTTTAGTACGCACCCAAAATACTTAACTTTATAACTATAATTCAGAATTAGAATAGCAATTGTTGATGTACTGGTAATGTCGCATAGATGATACTTTTCAATAGGTTGTTTAAGATTCTTTTGACATTAAAGAAAGAGACATTTATCTTGAATAATCATACGTCACAGTTGGTTACAGGTAGAGAGGTGCCAACTTATGCTTTAATTTTTTGGCATTAGCCAATTAAAGTCTGCTATGATCAAGAAAATAACTTAATAACAACTATATCAAAGCATCAACTTTCCAAATTAGCAATACTCATGTTTCCTCTAAGCAATAAATCCAACAGTAATTTTTAGCGACTGGATCTGTCCAATAACTCAGGAGGGGGGAAAACTATGGAAGTCCACTTGAAAATAATCTAGGGTTATAAAGCCATAGCTAGTTTCTCCTGCACCAAGGAGCAAAGACAGGGACTTTTCGTGACACCCATCTTCCCGTTATCAAAATCACCCGTGACTAATCCCCATGGTCTTTCCAGAGGTTAAAGAAGAGTTCTTAATCATTCTGATTGCATCATAGTGATCACTAACATCCTCTTCGTCTATCAACCAAATTTCCAGTAACCGAAACAAAAAGAATTCAATACATCAAAATACAAGACACGGAAAAAGAAAGGCCAGACAGCTGATAAATCGTTCACGGGAGCTCACAGAAAATACCACTAAGAAATGGGTAAAATTAACATGCTTTATCCCATTCTGTTGACACAATCCAATCAAGCCTTGTTTAACTATGCAATAGAAAGAAATTGGTAAAGGGATTTGCAGCGCTTACGCCAAGTTGTGTATCTCTTCAAGCAGAAAAAGGAATTACGGATGGGAAGCTTTGAAATGAAGAGAATTGGCGGTAGTCGGCGATGCCAGAACGGATAGAAGAGAGAGAATTTTTAGTCGGAGAAGTAAAGAAAATATGAAAAAATGAAACAAGGAGAGAAAAAAAGAGAAATTGCGAACGTAGGTAGGAGCAGGAAACGGAGAGATAGAGAGAGAAGGATAGTTGGATATCTGTGTCTCAGAATTTTACACTTCAGTTGGAGTCGCTGTCAATGGCGAGCGACCAAATGAGGATGCCCCCGTGAAACGTGAAACGACGTCGTACAAGGTGAACCCTAGTAGGTTTTTCTTCGTTTAGGACAACGCCAAAGCAAAGCAAAGCAAAGGCAAGAGCCTACTTTAAAATTTTTGTCCGAGGCTTGCTTTTAAAACTAGAACATGCAAAATGAAAAAAATGTTGGCGTTTTGGTGTGTCATTCTGTTTATAGAATGTTGTGCTGTCTATTTATAAGAACATCAGTTGGAAAAAAAATTAAAAGAAAAGAAAAATAAGAAAATACCACTTGAATTTAAAAACTCAAATTAAAAATTACTATAAAAAATATATTGTTATTTACTTAGTTAATAATTTAGAAAGTGTAATATTCATTTAATTTTTTTGCTAGTACTCATTCAATTAATCCTTTAAAATACTTTTTTTATAACTAATTCTTTTAAATATTAGTATGCCTTTAATTGGGGTAGCTCTCTAAAAAAAAATTTACATCCACACATATTGAATTTAAAACCTCGTAATTAACTAGTTAAAATCTTTTTTACTTGGATCAACCATATATACAATATATATAAAAAGTTTAAAGCCTAAAATTGAGGTTCTTTACATATTACATTGGTTCTTTACATATCCATGCAGGTCCTCCGGGAAGGAAGTACGGCAACCTAGCTGAAGCCAACACGGGATTGAAGACAAGTAGACCCTCTATCGCCTTATCTCTAGAAATTGGCTCATCTCATACATAGAGAGATTAATTGATGCTGGTCGCTGGAAACAATCAAGCTAGGTAAGGATGGTCCACCTATCTCTCACTTATTTTTTATCTATTAACTTTTGTAGAAGCAAGCTTGGAGCAAGTGGAGACAATTAAACGATGTATGGATCTCTTTGGCTTAGCATCTGGACAGAAAGTGAATGCAAATAACACTAGAGTCTTCTTCTCTGGAAACGTTAATCATGCCAGAGCTTCTCAACTAAGTCAAACTCTGGGCTTTACTCACACTTCCGATCTTAGAAAATATTTGGGCATCCCGCTCCACCATGAGAGGGTGACAAATGATACTTACCAGTTCATTGTTGATAAAGTAAAGAGCAGAATGAGTACATGGCAAGTCCCGTGAATTTCTCTGTCAGGGGGGAATACTTTGATCAAGTCAGTTATCTTCTGCTATGCCTTCTTATTCTATGCAGACTGTGAAATTTCCTGGTCATACTTGTGATGCCATTGAGAAAAAATCTCGTGACTTCTTGTGGGGATCCTCGGATGAGAAGAGGAAAATGCATCTAGTCGCATGGGATCGAGTTTGTGGCGAAAAAATGGCCGGTTGGGTGGACTCGGTATGAGACACGTGAAGCAAAAGAACAAAGCGTTTATGATGAAACTCGGATGGGATCTTGTGATGATCGAAATTCGCTTTGGGCGAAGGTAATAAGCTAAATATGGCTGCGGTAATGATCTAATCCCGGAGATGAATTCAAAGAAACAAGGCTCCAATAACTGGTCGGGAATAAAGAAGAATTGGGCAAAACAAAGGAAGGAATTCAACAAATTACAGACCCTGATGGAGCACACTGGGTTAGATGGAAATGGAAGAAAAGTGGCTTGTTTACCATCAGGTCTGCTTACAGGGTTCTTAACAACGATAACTCGGAACCAGCTTTTAGATGGAATGATGTCTGGAAACTTAAGGTTCCTCAAAGATGCAAAACCTTTGCTTGACTCATGATGCAGGACCGACTTGTTACTAACAAATTGAAATGGAGGCGAAATTTACACAATGACGGCACTTGTGATCGTTGCAACAGTGCTGATGAGGACGTTCTCCATGCCATTAGAGACGGTGTTGAGAGCAGGAAAGTCTGGGAGTCCACTATAGATCCCGCTTCTCATCACCGATTCATCTCATGTAATCTAAAAGAGTGGTTTAGGCTGAATATGCGCCCGCCCGGAAGTGGTTCTGACTACTGACTGGTTCATTCGAGTATAAGTGGGGGTTGTGGAAGTATTAAAAATTGGCTGCTGCAATCTTCGGATGCACGATGAACGTTCATTAAAAATTCCACGGGGTGAACATGTCTAATCAAAGCTCGCTGATGACGGAGCAGAATTTGCCAATCGGGCCTGCTCAAATTCAGGTGGAGGTGGATGGTGCATAGACTCACGGATCCAGAGTTGCCGCGTGTGGTGGCGTGATTAAGGATAATCAACAGAGACTTATAGAAGGTTTTCAATTTCGCCTAGACTCTGGCGATCATCTTACGGCTGAACTATGGGGTTGCGTGATAGGTTTAAAAAGAGCGTGGGAGAGAAATTATAAAAACGTGATGGTGGCCTCCGATTTTTACGAGGAGATCAAATTCTTCCCGTTATAACTGGTCTAGACTGACTTGAACTGATTCCCGGTCTTCCTACCAAATTTGGACCCAAACACTAGGCTGGTTTTTAGTCAGGCCAATTGAACTAATCGAGTCCGGATTTCTCCGCATGATTTTATTTTCTAATGAAAGCCCAAAATAACATTAAGAAGTGTCCACTGTAAACTGAAATTGGGTTACTCATCCAATGCTCAACCAAGAAAAGAACATCCACGTAAGAGGGAATCAAGTGGGCTGGAAACATGGGCCTTTGTATCCAGACATTTCTCCCTAATGTGTCAGTATAAAAAAAACAAATAGACATGGATATGGCATAAGATAGAAGGATCCTTTATTTTATTTGATAAGTGAGTGTAATTATTTTTTAAAAATTTTATATAATAAAAAAATAAATATATATTAATATCATTTTAAAAAAATATATTTATTTCTATTTTTAAATTATAGATGAGTCAAATTCTTTTTTAAAAAATTTTATAATAAAAAAAATAAATAGACATTAGCCAACCGCTTGTTACATCAATATAAGTGCTAGTCTCTTGACATATCAATATTTAAATTTTTATTAAAAGATATATTTATATTTAATATTTAATAAAATTTTAAATATAATTATCTATAATAAAAAATATATATACTTAACAAATAAGAAGATATTAGGTGCCTATAATGTCCCGCACAATTAAATTAAAAAAATTAAATAAAATAATAAAATTAATTTATATCATATCTATTAAAATTAGTTAAATAATTTTTACATGAATTTTAATTAATTTATTTAATTTTTTAATTTAATTAAAAAAATCAACTGAATCTTAACATATATATAATGTTTTAAAGTGAAATATTAATTGATTTAAAAAATTACCCTTTTCTCAATAATTCTATTGTTGGAGCTGCGACAGGTGGCGAAGATGCAGGCAATTATCATTACATGGTTACATATACGACAAGCGAGCGCGAGAATGAGAGACTGAGAGTGGCAATGGTAAATTGAGTATCTTGAATTAAAAAATAAAAATAATATTAGAAGAGTTTTCCAGTCCTATCTAATTCAATAGCAAATAATAGCTGAAAAACGAGTTCACCGTGTGACTTGTTAGTATACGGGCATATTTGAATAAAATTTTAGAAACAGTTTATTAAAAAAAATAATTTTTTGACGATTTATAAAAAAAATTATAAAAATTATAAAAAAAATAATTTTAAATAAATAAATATTTGAATAATTATTTCTATAAATACTTTTATTATTGGTAAATTACGAAAAGATGTATGAGTATTTTATGATGAGAGATAATATATAAGAAGAGAGAGGATATAAGAAAAGAAAATAGAGATGTAAAAAAAGTAGGAGAGAGGAAATATAGTATAAAAAAATATGGGTAATATAATAATTGGTTAGTTCATAAACTCTTTTATTGTTTTATAAGCTACTCTGACTAATTTATCTGAAACATTAGTTTTAAATAATAGTTTAGTCTAAAAATCCATTTGAAGTTTGAACAAATATAGTTATTTATTTTTAAAAAAAATTAAATATAATTTTCATCTAAACTTTTTTTTAAAACTATAATTTACAATAAAACTAATCAGAATTAGGGTTGATAAAACGAGTGAAGCTTATGGACTATGCCCGTTTTACCTCATGAGAAAGCAGTAGATAGGCTATATGGTTCTACCCCCATCTTGCCTGCTCAGTTTTTTTTTTAATTTTAATATTATTATTTATGTTATTTAAATATTATTTTAAATATTTTTATTATCAAATATTAGTAAAACTAATTACTTATTTATTAATATATATTGACATATTATAATTAATTAATATTATATTAATATTTATTTAGATTTATAATTATAATATTTGAGATATTTTTATAAAAAAAATAGAAATTTTTAAGAGTAAAATAGTATTAATTTTTTTATTATACTAATATAAGATTAGAAATTTTTTATTAGTATTTTAAAAATTTAAAAATAATTTTTTAAAATATTAAAAAAATAAAAAAATAAATTGGCTAGCTTGCAATCTAGCTCACTGCTAAGGGGGTAGAAAATACCAGCCTATTTTAAAACGGACTACATAGTTCACCTCCTTTAACCTGTTGATTATGGCGGGTTAGCCAGTAACCTTTAGGTAGCTCATTCTTTCACCCCTAATGTATATAGTAGAAAGAAACAATAACAGATAGGCATAATAATATCAACGGGAGTTATTGCAAGTGATAAGCGACTCAGTATCACTTAAATAAGGTTTTGAGTTTGAGTATATATAGAAAATTTCCGTTAGAATATTTATTTACCATAATCAGGTACGCGATGTGAGTTAAATATAGATATAGTTAGAGTAAAATTCTGATAAATTGAGTGGATAAAAAAAATAAGCATAATGATAATAAAGATATAGATATAATAATCTTTTGTGTTTTTTGTGTCTGGTTTATACCTTTCAAATAACCACTTTGCACATTAATTAGCTATTTATGTGGGTTATGTCATATAATTCTCGCTTTTGTCCTTAAAAACTTGTTGCGCATAAATAGTCACATCTATAAAAAATAGTAATTCTGCAGAGGTGTCTTAATCTCAATTAATCAAACCAGTGTGACGTCACATTCCAATGACAAATTTAGGTAAGGATTATAATAAATTCAAATCTTTCACGTAGAAAAATAAATACACGCCAATTTTAAAATAATCATTTGTTTGACATAATTTCAACTCAATTACAATTTAGTATATAAAATTTAACTAAATTCTTAAAGTTTAATTATTTATTTTATTAATTAATATATTTTATGATTTTGTTACTTCTATTCCTTTAAAATATTTAATATTTTTTTTTGAAAGTGTAGAAATTTAAGTCTTTTTTTTTTAAATAAAGTTTTGAGCGAGATCCACATAAAATTGAGTCTACCAACCAACAAATTAACTAGAGGAAATTCATGAGTGGTATATTGGATGAAAAGTCAATAAAATGACTAATACTACAAATTTATAAAAGTAAACCAGGTGGATATAGCTTGAGAATTACCTCGATCACTTGGTCTTTTTATCAAGTGGTGGGGTTTGAATCCCACCATTAGGCATAAAAAAAAATATCATGGCCAGTACTTTATCCTTAAGTAAGAATTCGCGGCGAGCAGTGATACCTTTTATATATATATATATATATATAATTATAAAAGTAGCCAAGTGTATGGCCTCCAGTCACAAAGATGACATTGATGAGCTCTTCAAGACATTAACTCCTCCTTATAATTTTGACCTAGTGTGTTTGGTTGCCTCATCCATCTTCCATTACCCACCAACGTCCCTTTCTTAATTTCTTTGCTGTCTGGCCTGGTTTTTTTCCCGCCAACTAAAAAATTGCATTAATTAGGCCATCAGACCTTTGACAACTGGTGGTCGAAGATTTGTTTTTTTTGTTTTTTTACACAAAAATAATTTTAGAGTGTTCTTTAAGAATTTTATAAGAATTAAATCACTTTGAGTCGAATCATTTTAGGATTTTCATCTTCTGGTAGACTTTGTTTGTCTTTTGTCGTCTACTCCTCCAATTTTTAATATAATATTTAATTAAAAATTTAATTTTAATTATAATTATAAAATTTATTTTTATATTTATTATTTTTTTATAAATTACTCCTAATGATATTTCAACAACAAAAATTAAGTAAGAAAGAAATATAGAAATTAAAAAAATGATTATGATATTTTATAAAAATATATTATATTAATTAAATTTTTTAATATAAATAAATTATATATTAAGTATTAGAGGAGTATCTTTTTTGTGTGTATATATATATATATATATATAAATAAATATTATGAACGTTTGTCATAAGCCAGAAGTTAAAAGGCTAAAATCTCTTAATGCCCACAGTAATCAAACAATTTACGCAAACATAATTCTCTGACGTGAGACTCGAAAACTCGTTCTCTGGAGAAGGTGGAGACATAGACACCAGACTTTTTTAGATTATATATTTGACATACATATTTGCCAAACTTATTAATATCTCAACTAAAATTGAAGCTTAATTGAAATTTATATGATTATCCAGGCTGAAAATGAAAAAAAAAAAAAAAAATCAATATATGGCTATCGATATCAAATCTAATATAAATTACAATAGGTTATTATTAGGTTATTATATCCTTATTTAGAATACCCCTATAAAAGCAGGGAAGGAAAAAAAATATTATGGTGCAGCCACGCTAAAAAACATATATAATGGAGCATTAAATAGGCAAATAATTAAATTTGGCGGTGCTTTTATTGTCCTTTAATTGGAGTTAGTTGAGAAATATTTTGTGGCCTGAAATGCAATACATTCTCATGTTGTTTGACTTATTTGCATTTTACTTTTTATATATAATATGGATTTGGGTAGGTTTTTAAAAAATAATTTATGGTAAAAAATGACTTTTGGACTGTTTTTAAAAAATGATTTTGGATAAAAATTTATGAAAAAAATAATTTTAAATAAATAAGTGTTTGGATAGTTGTTACCATAAAGACTTTTGTGATTGATAAATTACTAGAAAATATGAGATAAAAAAATAATTACTCACTATCTTTTCTCATGTCATATTTGGGCCACTGTTCATATCTTCTCTTTCACATCAGCTGCATCTCCTTTTTCTTCTAGCGACCCATGACGACACATCACGATGAAGGTGACTCTAGTGATGACGAGCTGCTTCAGCGATAGAGTGAGACTAATGATGAACAAGGATGGCGACAGCACAAAGACAGTGATAAAAGAGAGTAAACCCACGCGATCCTCGGTGACAAACCGCTATGATAGAGCATGAGACCTACGGCCATATGGATGGACCATGGATATAGAGAAAGAAGAATGAGGCGACAAAGATTATGGGGAAAGGAAGTGAGAAGAGAAAGTGAAAAAAATTGGGGTAAAATAGTAATTAGGTAGTCCATAAGATTTTTTATTGGTCTAAAAACTACTATTACCAATTTATCTGAAACTATAGTTTTAAACTATGGTTTACCCCCTAAATATTTATTAACAAATATGGCTATTTATTTTAAATTTTTTTTAAACTAATATTTATGCCATAAACTTTTTTAAAATTATAATTGAGAGATTTCTAAAACATGTCCATAACTTGTGAATCAACTTTAGGTTAGGAGGGAGCAGTAATTTAGGATTTTGACATGCCATTGCTGAAGGATTTTGATTTCAAATTTTGGATTAGGTCTGATCCCATGAAGAATTTTGATTTTCATCGAGAAAAAAGAAAATTCTATAAAAATATCACTTGAGTTTCAAAATATCAAATCAGTTTTATTTCATACACTCTAATAGCTATTATTGACTATAGATAAACAAATGAGAACACATTTTTGTAGGAATTTTTTATTTGAGATTTTAAAATTGGTATTTTTTTGAAAAGGAATTTATAGAAAGATTTATAATTCAGGACAATATCAAATCACTGCCTGTATTGTATATCACACGTTATTCCTCCAATTCAGGACAATTTTTATTTGAAATTAAAGTACTGGATTGATATATTTAATCTTAAAACGATGTAACCCATGGTGAGTATAGGATGAAAAGTCGAACAATATCGTTGTCTAACAACACAGAACCATGTGAGATAGGATAGCCTCTAATTTAAGTTCTTCAAGATACATCAACTACTGCAACCCACAAAGTTCAATTATATACGTTCATTTTCTCTTCAATGTCACTTTCCTTGTCGTCCATTTTATGACATTTTTTATCATTGTTTTCCATTTTTATTTTTATCAAATATTTCCAGCTTTTTTTTTTAAGAAGGATGAAAAATTAGTCACGAGAATCAATAAAAGTATTTATTTCTAAAAATAAAGTTTCAGTATTTAACGCTCAAATTACAAATATATATATATATATATGTGCAAGTGTTTGTTCGAGCATGAAGACACATTTGTACAAGAGAACAACATGATTCGCTGATGTGTTTCCTTTCTATCAAAACAAATTAAATGTCTTAACTTTGTGATTATATAGCGTGATAGATATTTAAAAATTTTAAAAAAATACAACTTAAAACCTGTAACCAATAATATTAAAAACATTTAAAAAATATTTTTTTGTAAAAAAATTCTAAAAATAAAATACCATTGATACCATTTAACATTATAACTAATATTTTTTTTCAGACATAAAAACGCCAGGTTTAAATCTGAGACCTTGTTCAACAAAAGTAAGTGGCATTGCCCAATAGGACAACTTGCTGTTGTTGTTGAAAAGATAAGCCTTTTTACTGCTTTGATCCTCTGTTTCCTGTTAAAATGGTATTGCAATTAAAGCTTACTGGCACTGGGCAGGCAGGCCATCCAACTCTATCAACCTCATCGGATCAACTGCTTTTGTTACAGGTAGATATCTGAACCCTTTTAAGGCTTCAATTTTTCAGTTAAATTAATCGATTAAAAATTTCCATATGGAATAAAAATATAATTTATATAAAGTTAAAGAAATATAATCCGTGTTTAAAATATTAGCGAGCTTCCTTTTAGATTATCACCGGCATGGTACACCCCGCCTGCTTGTTTCACAGCCTAACTGATCGTACCTAACTCAACCTTGTTGGACCAACGAACATTAATTCAATTCACTGTGCCCTTACCCTACAAAAGTTTCCTAAGATTTTTTTTAATATATATTTTACATAATACGATTGCAAACATGCAAATAGTCCTGAAACATTTTTTTTAACTCAACAAATTATTTTGGTTATACATAAAAAATAATTAATCGAATAAATCTAAATTCTTTCATTTTATTTATAAATATTTCAAAATGATGATGAGGGCATTTGATGTAATTTTCACCTTGCTGAACCTCATTTAAAACCCAAAGTTCCCACTTGCTTACTCCTGCAACCCGCCTCACGGCTCACAGTTTCTCCCGCGACAAGGAAAAAACATATATACCACAGATCGCGTTTAGACTCTGGAGAGAGTGTGAAAGAAGAAGAAGGAGGAAAGAAGAACAACACAGTAGTTAGGGTCTGAGAATTTCGGAGAGGAATGGCGTCGGCGAAACCGAAACGAGAGTTCCCGGCTGTAACAAAATGCAACGACTCAACGACGACGTCGTACGAATCCATAGCCGCCGACCTCGACGGCACTCTTCTAATCTCCAGAAGTTCAGTGCCTTACTTCCTACTCGTCGCCATTGAAGCCGGCAGCCTACTCAGAGGGCTCGTCCTCCTACTATCTCTTCCGCTTGTAATCGTCGCTTACCTCTTCATTTCCGAAGCCATCGGCATCCAAATCCTCATCTTCATCTCCTTCGCCGGAGTCAAAATCCGTGATATCGAACTCACTTCACGTGCCGTTCTTCCTCGGTATAATCCGTCAATATTCGCTTTTACTCTTCTTCTAGTAATGGTGGCTTTACTTTGTGTACGTGTGTGTTTTCTTTTCCTTTATATTTCAATTCAATATTTTCATATTTCGTGCTCTGAACTTGTAGTGTGTCTGTTGTGCAGGCTTTACGCCGCCGATGTGAGATCGGAAAGTTACGAGGTGTTTGATCGATGCAAAAGGAAGGTGGTGGTCACGGCGAATCCGACGGTAATGGTGGAGCCGTTCGTGAAGGATTTCCTCGGCGGCGACAAGGTGCTGGGAACAGAGATTGAGGTAAATCCAAAGACGAAGAAGGCTACGGGGTTCCTGAAGAAGCCTGGTGTGCTGGTGGGGAAACTGAAGAGGCTCTCGATTTTGAAAGAGTTCGGCGACGAGTCGCCTGATATTGGGATCGGAGACCGCGAATCGGACCACGATTTCATGGCTATTTGCAAGGTAAGTTATCTTCTGATTCGCCTTACACTTTTTTATTTTTATTTCGTATGTTTTGGTTGAGTCGCCTTACTTTTTTAATCGACTACGTTGCGCTTTCGAAGTCACACACAGTCGCCTTATCGGATAATTGTAATTAGTATTTGCTTTTGATGTCGGCTAATTGTAATATAATATCCGTTAATTATCAGAAAGGATTATTAATCAATCTTTAGAAAGTAATAATTGGCTAATATCTGATATGATCAAATTCAGGCTTCTTTCTAAAGAATAGAATAATAAACTAAAATATCATGCATTACATTTTGTTTGTCATCCATTTTCTGTTCAATAGTATTTGCACATAGGATAGCAAGACGATCTTTCTGTGCTTGTTGTCCTCCAATTATTTCCATTGCGTGCCTGGGGCGTAATGGATGGCGTAGAAGTTTAAGTTAGCTGATATATCTGAACCAACCGGGTCATTTCATAATATTTCGTACGCTCAAGTTGTATTGGTTTATTGGTGGTGAACAACCGTGATCTTTTACCTCCTTTTAGAGGAGTAATGATCATCATCATATTTAAATTTATAGTAAACAATTAGCGTTCAGTTTATTTGACTAGGCATGTGGTAATGATTCATAAATAAATAAAAGTTGTAATTTGAGAAGCTTCTCTTTTAATATTCCCGAGTATGACATCTTTCTATTGAAAAGAAAATGTGAAGAAATAAATTCGATCCATACCCTTTCTCTTCTGGGTATGTAACTCTAATAGAATGACTGAATGAGCACATAGCATGTGGGATACTTTGTCAGGTATCGGTAGATCAGTGAACCGTATAAGCAACGCAGGATGCATTTTCCACCCCTCCAAATTGGCATGCATCAGCTTAAGGGGTTAGGTTGTAAGGATGAGTATGCAGCATTAGTTTGTTTTCATTATCTCTAGAAGATTTGTAGCCGCACTGAACCCAGCGGGACCCAGCGTCTTAACCATCCTCAACCAATTACCAGCTTACACTTTTCGTGGTCCATTCATCAAATTAACCTCCCCTTCCATAATAAGGCCCTCCCTCCGGATATTGCGTACTTCGTGTTCAAGTACCCTACCCCTACCTTTCCAATACTAGCTGTAATTAACAATAGAAAGGCAGGACAGGCTTTGTAAATATCTTTCTTTTTTCCCCTTTATGGGATAATTTGATGCACTCTTGATCACAATATTATATCTTTCATGACTCCACAATATCATATTTTTAGTTCATTCAATATTATAGTTTGCACTTGCACAAATAACCTTGATATGATTTTTTTTTGTTTCACAATTTGCCACAATCTCAATTTTGTGCAATTATCGGTCTTACAAATCTGATAAAAAATGCTTCATTTCCGGAGTTCTAAATGCCCAAAAAAAAGTTAGACGAGTTTATCAATTATCATAAAATGTTTGAAGTATATTATTGATAGCATATTTGTTTATTGAAAATATATGTAAACTACATGAATCAATTGTAGCCCATTAATGGTATCTTTAGAGAATTAATTAATAGGTGCAGCTCTAATTAATCAGTCATAACATGGCTAATACAGGAGGGCTACATGGTGCACCCTAGCAAAACTGCCAAACCAGTCCCATTGGACCGTCTCAAAAGCCGCATCATCTTCCACGACGGTCGCTTAGTGAAGCGCCCAACGCTACTTAACGCCATCATCACCTACCTGTGGCTCCCATTTGGCTTCATCCTCTCCCTCATCCGTGTCTACTTCAACCTCCCTCTCCCAGAACGCATCGTCCGCTACACCTACGAACTCCTCGGCATCAAACTCGTCATCCAGGGCAACCGCCCTCCTCCGCCATCCTCAGGCACTCCCGGTAATCTCTACGTCTGCAACCACCGCACCGCCCTCGACCCCATCGTCATCGCCATCGCACTCGGACGCAAAGTTTCCTGCGTCACCTACAGCGTAAGTAAGCTCTCAAGGTTCCTCTCTCCAATCCCAGCCATCGCTCTGACCCGGGATCGTGCGGCCGACGCTGCACGCATCACCGATCTCCTCCAGAAAGGTGACCTGGTGGTGTGCCCGGAGGGGACCACGTGCCGCGAGCCCTTCTTGCTGCGTTTCTCTGCGTTGTTTGCAGAGATGAGCGACAGGATCGTGCCGGTGGCAGTAAATTGCAAGCAGAGCATGTTCTATGGGACCACAGTGCGTGGGGTCAAGTTCTGGGACCCCTACTTCTTCTTCATGAACCCAAGGCCCGTCTATGAGGTCACCTTCCTTGACCGGCTGCCGGAGGAGATGTCGTGTAAGGCCGGAGGGAAGTCGTCGATTGAGGTGGCGAATCACGTTCAGAGGGTGCTGGGGGATGTGCTGGGGTTTGAGTGCACTGGCTTGACCAGGAAGGATAAGTACTTGTTGCTTGGAGGCAATGATGGCAAGGTGGAGTCCATGTACAACTCCAAGAAGTGACATACCATCGGAATCTTAGCAAGGCTACTGTGCTCATGTCAGATATTAATCGATAATGAGAGGAGTTCATTGGTCCTGTCGGTGAACCCTTGTGGAGATGTTTTTAGCTCTTTTTGGTTTTGTATTTGTAAGAGTTTTAGCTGCCACTTGCTAGTCGCTATATAAACCTGGTAGATTTTTTTTTCTCCTTTTAATTTTACTGGATCATCAATTCATCGTTGATTTGATGCGATGCATTGCCACTGTTATGTGCCAAATATTTGATTCAGTAACAAACGGGGCCATTTGTTATGTAGTTTAGTTGAGCTTGCTGGCTGGCTTTAGTATTTTAAGAGTAAAATTTTAGATGTATGGACAAGTGATTTATAATGTACAAATTGAACACATATATAGGGGGAAAACAGAGAAAGCATGCAGACCTATAGCAGAGTATGTTGCCAATTATTGACCTTCTGATGCCCCCTTCAACAAAATCAGAGATTCACAATCCCGAGTTGCTTCTTCCAATTGGAGGGTTTCTCATAAAAAAACAAAAAGAAAAAAAAATGTAGTCAATTTGTATCATGTTAATAATATAATATCTTTATCACATTTTAATTAAAAAATTTAATAATGTTATATTTATTACAGGTATAATCCCCATGTTATAAAAATTAAAAAATATAGAAAGAAAAAGGAGCATACTGCTAGATCGCCATGCCCTCAAAACCAGTTTGTGAATTGGGCAACACAAGCCCTGCGAGTAGCGGGACCGAGATGAATTCTTGATTAGAAACTCAATTAACTAGGATAAGAAGAGCGGCGAACATGATGATAAGATAGGGATGTAAGCATGGAAACATGATATATAGAATGAAACGAACTGTTCTTAAATTAAAAAGTATGAAATAAAATGTGATAGAGAGCCCATTCCTGAATGCTAAAAAAGAAGTAAATATCAGACGATGATGGCCAAACCAAAATGTGTAGTTAATAATTAATATAATAATACCACACTTTATGGGCACTATGACCATAGGCTAAAGACAAATGGAGCAACTGAATATTCACGTACAGTGAGATATATAACGAGTTATATTTGTATATTTGAACAGTCAAAATTAATTGGGACCGTACATTTCAATAAACAAGAAACCAAAACGAATAATTGCTAGCTTGCTACAACCACTTACCCACAAATTTCTCATACATTGACTTCAACAACATGCAGTTGATGCCTCAATAGCTGAACTGTTCCCATATTTATGCTCTAAAAGGTCACAGGCCTCCTCTCTTCCTTTTGATCATACTTAATACCCATTATCAACGTGCACACATAGATATGCTCTAAACACCAATTATCTGAAATTTAGTCTTGATATGTTTAGGTTTTTATTTATCTTTTACTTGGTTAATTTCCTACCAATTTAATTTGGGTCATTCCCTTTTTGTTCATGGATATTTGCCAAAATGCCCCTCCAATCCCAATTGTGCGCATGCACCTTCAGCCCATTCTTCATGAACAAAGTCATCGACATCTTTTGCTCCACCTCATGGCCTGGCACAACGGCCAGCCGGTGCCGGAGTAGCACTGCCGCTGCAATCGACTTCATTTGCAGGTAAGCTAAATCCTTCCCCAAGCATATCCTTGGACCACCTTTGAAAGCAACAAACTTGAAAGAATCATGCCTTCTGAACTTGTCGCCGTCTGATGAAAACCACCTCTCAGGCTTAAATTTCAATCAATCATCACCTCATGTCGACCTCTTCCGGCCGGCAGAATATATTGAATACGTCACCGATGATCCTGCCGGAACAAATGTGCCGTTCGGCAGCGTTTCGTCGGCCACCACATGCTTTGAATCCTCCGGCACTGACGGGTAGAGGCGTAGAGTCTCACACAATGTTGCTTTGAGATAAACCAGACGGTCTACTTCTTCAAAATCCAACGGGTCATCCAACCATCTCGCCACATCATCACCATGTGTCTTCATCAGAATGGTACATATTTCACGCTTCCACTCTTGGGTTCTGAATCACCAACCAGAAGAAACAGCTCAATGGGACTGATGACGTGTCACGACCAGCTAGTATGAAGTTCAGTGCCACGTGTCGGAGGAACTTGTCTGAGTAGGATTCCTTTTTCTTCATGAACCTCGACAACAGATCATCGTGTGGGTTCTCACCCTTTGCTGGCTCATCAACTCGAGCTTACGCTTGTCAATCATACTGGATAAATACTCCTCAATGAGGACTAGGCTCCGGCTTAAGTCGACCTCCATTCCGAAGCCAAGCCATTTCTTTAGCCTCCAGAACACCTCTGACAAAATAGACCGCTGGAGCGCAGCTTCAGTGGCTCGGTCAAAAGCCAAGGCGAA